>CAUYUJ010007437.1:30000-46851 GCA_963575745.1 Prorocentrum cordatum | reverse complement strand
GCTTTTCGCCCGGTCTCGTGTTCCTGGGCTCTGGGCCTCCCAGATGGGGTCGGAGCAAAAAGGGTCGAAGGATCGCGCCGCATCGCCGATGCATCGGCGATGCGGCTCGATGCGGAGCCTGATCTGCTTCACGCCGACGTCGCCGATGCATCGCCGACGTCGGCAATGCGTCGCCGTTGCATCGCCGATGCATTGCCGATGCATCGACGATGCATCGCCGATGTACTGGCGGTGCGGCGCGATCCTCCGACCCCACCTACTCGGACCCCGTCTAGGAGGCCTTTATGGGCCCCCAGGGCAATCCGGCGCGAGGAGCGGCGCAGAAAGAGGGGGGTCCGGGGGCCCGGTCGTGATTACCTTTCACGACGCCGCACCGCTCTCGCTGCGTCGGGTCCCGAAGACGGGGCGGTGGCCACGCCGCGTGGACTTTCGTCGGTGTCCTGCGGGTGGTCCTGCGTCGGGTTGTGGTGTTCCGGCCTGCTTCGGCCACGAGCGCCAGGAAGAGTTTCGAGCACCTCCTCAGGAGGTGCCGAAACTGGAGGGCCTGCGCGCGTCGGGCCCTGGGGAGGCGATACGCGCCTCGACACCGTCGCGATGCTTTTCGGGGTGCTCGAGGTCATGTCTGGGATGTGGTCCTCAAGTAGGGGGCCACATGCGAACCCTACCCCTGCCCCCCACGATTTCTGAGGGGTGGGCGGGGTTCACTTCGCTCGGGAGCTCCTGAACGGAGTGAACCCCCCCCTCCCCCCTCAGAAATCGTGGGGGGCAGGGGTAGGGTTCGCGTGTGGCCCCCTACTGGAGGACCACGTCCCAGAGACGACTTCGAGCACCCCGAAGTTGACGAACCAGCAACACACACCCATACCCATAGGGTGGTCGGAGAGGGCTATGGGTGCGTGTTGTCGGATGGGGGTCCCCGCTCGAACGGGAGCGTTCCCCAGGGTCCGACAACCCGCACCCATACCCATGGCCAGTCCTCCTCTCAACGACCCCCCTATGGGTATGGGTGTGTGTTGCTCGTTCGTCAGAAGTCATGTCTGGGAGGTGGTCCTCGAGTGCGATGGGAGCAGCATGAGCCTCGGGGTGCCTGCCAGCGGCTGCGCCTCCTCGCCGAGAGCGCTCCCGGGGGCGCCCGGAGACCCTCACGGTCGCGGGAGGTGCGAGCGGCGGCCCAGAGCCCAAGATTCGGAGAGGGAGGGGGAGGAGGAGGAGGAGGAGGCGGAGGAGGAGGCGGGAGGAGGAGGAGGAGGAGGAGGAGGAGGAGGAGGAGGAGGAGGAGGAGGAGGAGGAGGAGGAGGAGGAGGAGGATGAG
Source organism: Prorocentrum cordatum (assembly GCA_963575745.1). NCBI lineage: Eukaryota > Dinophyceae > Prorocentrales > Prorocentraceae > Prorocentrum > Prorocentrum cordatum. The sequence goes on along the minus strand of CAUYUJ010007437.1, from coordinate 45,539 downwards.
GAGGGAGGAGGAGGAGGAGAGGAGGAGGAGGAGGAGGGAGGATGAGAGGAGGAGGAGGAGGAGGAGGAGGAGGAGGAGGGAGGAGGATAGGAGGAGGAGGAGGAGGAGGAGGAGGAGGAGGAGGAGGAGGAGGAGAGGAGGAGGAGGAGGTAGGAGGTGTGAGGAGGAGGGGAGGGGAGGAGGAGGAGGAGGAGGGGAGGAGGAGGCACGGGTAGGAGGGAGGTGGAGGTAGGAGGAGGGGAGGAGGAGGAGGAGGAGGAGGAGGAGGAGGAGGAGGAGGAGGGGAGGAGGAGGAGGAGGAGGGAGGAGGTAGGGGGGGGAGGAGGGAGGAGGGAGGGAGGGATGGAGGGGAGGAGGGAGGGAGGGGAGGAGGGAGGAGGGGAGGTGGGAGGAGGGAGGAGGGAGGAGGGAGGTGGAGGAGGGTGGAGGGAGGAGGAGGAGGAGGAGGAGGAGGAGGAGGAGGGCTTGTGTGGTGAGTAAATGGGGATCTCGGGGTGACCGTACGGTCTCAGTACTCGGGCCGTTCTCCGAGAACATCTCGGGCGACTGGGGACTCCAGGGCCCCAAGCGGTGGCGGACCGTGCGGTGAGGGGCCGATAGGAATTTGGAGGTCATCGCGCGGTCTGTCATTGACACTGTCCAACCGTGCTTATATAATGCTTGCGTCGACCCCGCAATGGCGACGCGGAGGCCCAGAAACCTCACAGTAGAAGCTCCGTGGCGGGCGCTTTCTGGCCACACCGCTTGGGAATCGATAGTAATGCCAAAATATTTGTGTACTAGGTGTTCGTATCGGACGTGCACCAACATCAGCACATAGTACTAGTATTCGGAGTCCTAGAGGTTGGCACCAACACCAATTGGACACCGATCTCTTTGATGGTTGTGAGATTCGGGCTTCTAGGTGGCCAAACATTTGCCGCCAACACCAACACCTAGGTTCATCTTCCCCTGTCGGAGGCAGCCCTCTGTGTTGGTGTTGGTGCCCATTTCTCGGGTGTTGCCAGACGTGCCCCTGGCATGTCCTCCTACGGGTGGACCTTTGACGATAAATGAAACGCATGACAACAGATGCAACAGCAGTCAAGCAATAGTACGAAGCAGCGTCCCCAAACTGTTTTCCGACCAGTTTTGAATCTTCCCCCCGTGGAGGGACGCGCCCGACGTCAGCCCGAGGTGCCCCCAGGAGTTCCAGGGAGGCGCCGGCGGGCTCCAGAGCTCCCCCCGCGAGGCCCAGAGGGCCCGTCGGCTCCAGGCATGGAGGACGAGCGGGGGGCACCCTGGGCCACAGGGGGCCCCCTTTTGGCAGCCCTCGGACCTCCCGAGCCTCCAAAAGCCTCGGACGGAGAGCTTTTCAGGCCAGGCTGCTTCCGGACCCTCGCGGACTTCCTTCTGGCACGGGACGCAGGTGGACAGACCTCGGCGAGGCCTGTTCTGCTGCGTCCCCTGCCGCCGCTCCGAGGAGGAGGAGGAGGAGGAGGAGGAGGAGGAGGAGGAAGAGGAGGAGGAGGAGGAGGAGGAGGACGAGGGAGGAGGGGTGAGGAAAGGAGGGGGGGAGGAGGAGAGGTGGTGAGAGGGAGGGATATGGAGGAGGAGGAGGAGGAGGGGTGTAGGAGGCAGCAGGAGGAGGAGGAGGAGGAGGAGGAGAGAGGTGGACGCCGCGTTCAGCGACGAGGTCGGGTGCCTGCCGAACTACCCGCTCTGCAGCCACGACCTGCGCGGCGACTGGGGGCGCCAGAGGCCCGTCGGTGGGACGACCGGGGGGGGGGGGGTCTGGCAGAGGGTGCCGGGGCTCGAGTTTTTCGGAGGTTCCCGGAGGCTCCTCCGCCTCCTCCTCCTCCTCCGCCTCTTCTTCCCCTCTCCTCTTCCTCTTCTCCTCCCTCAATTCCTCCTCCTCCTCCTCCTCCTCTTCCTCCTCTTCTCCTCCTCCTCCTCCTCCTCCTCCTCCTCTTCCTCCTCCTCCTCCTCTTCCTCCTCCTCCTCCTCCTCCTCATTCCGAGCGCATCCTTTTTCCTGCGCCCTCCGGCGCCATTGTTCAAGCGAGCCATGTGCACGGAGCTTCAGGCGGAAGCGGGGGCGCCCCAGGAACACTTGCATGTCGAGTCCATGGTTGCCCACGCCGTCCTGGCCGCAGGGGTTGAGGAGGCCCTGCCGGGGCTCTGGCGAGACAGCGCGGTTTCTTCCGCAGCCTGGCGCGCGGTCGTGACGCGGTATTGCCACGCCCTGTCGGGCCATTGCATCTGCGCTCGTGTACTCTGCATTCAGCTTTCTCTCTCTCTCTCTCTCGCTCTCTCTCTCTCTCGTAGGTTCTCGGTGGTTCTGATGCTTTCGGACGAGCCTTTCGGACATTTCCGTGGATTCTCGGCGGGCCTGAAATTTTCGGACGAGGCTGTCAGACCTTGTCGTGGGCTCCCGTAGGCTCTCCAGCCTTGGAGGCTCTTCAGCAGCTGCTCCTCGCCGAGGAGCACTCCCGGGGATCCCGGCGGCGTTCCCGGCGGCCGCCCGGGGCCAGAGCCACGGCCCGAGAGCCAGACGGCGAGGACCTCGCGGGCCGGACGAGAGGGGGATTTGGGGACAAGGGGAGTCGCGACGTCTGCTGCACGCAGCTGGCCTCGCCACCGCAGCCACGCGCCCTGCCCTGGCGCGCAGGCGCCTCCGGTCAGCTGCGTCAGCTGTTTCGCGGGCCCCTCCCTGCCCGTCCGACCCGAGACCCAGGCGTCCGTCGCCGCGTCTCTCTTCACGGCGGGGCCTCCGCCAGAGGCCCGGACCCCTTTTCAGGGACCAGCTTCTCGTCCCCGGTCGCTTTCTGACGGTCCCGCGGCCCTGTGAGACCTCCTAAGGGGCCGAAAATGGTCCACAAGACATCCCGTCGCGTTATATTTTTGGTGACGCCGCGGGGAGGCCTGGTTTTTTCGCGTCGTCACTCGGGCCTCCGGCGGCCGTTCGGGACGAGCCGGGCCCCCCCAGAACGCTCTCGGCGAGGCGCAGCTGCTGGAAGGCGCCTCGAGGCTCGAGAGCTCCCGAGAAGCAGCAAAAAACAGTCCGAGAGCCTCGCCCGAAGCCTCCGCGGGGAGGCAGAGCGGGCTGAACTACCTGCTCTTTGACTGGCGGATGCCGCCGGCCACGCAGTTCCTGCAGGGGCTGCTGCGCGCCAAGGGCTGGGTGAACTTCCTGGAGCAGGCTCGGAGGACAGCAAAGCGTCGCCCTCCGCCACCAGGGGTGCCACACCCGGCCGAGGAGGTCCACGAGCTGCGGGCAGGGGACGTCTCGCGCGGGGAGGGGCAGCAGGCGGCAGCGGCCAAGGCTTGGCATGCCCGAATCCTCGTCGCACCTGGTGGCCATGCGCTTCGGGAGCGATGGGAGGCCCAGAAGGTAGATGACCGGTTGTCTCCTGACGTCGCGCGCCTGCGGCTGGCAACCCTGCGCCTGCCCAGGTGCGCGAGAGAAGGGCCCTCTGCGGCCTGGGGGCCAACGGCCCGACGGCTGACCAGACGACAGACAACGCCGCAATCCCCAAGGGGCACAGGCGTATAAGAACAACACAGCATTTCGTGCCACGCGAAGCGTGGATCTCTTGCTCCCTCGGAGCACACCGGCGTATGATACACAAGCGAGTGCTCGCCCACCAGAGACCTCGACGTTGGCCTTGGACTCCTCGATCTCCCCCACCAGCGCGGCCGGTGACGGCCTGGCGCACGGTAGGCAGTTGGTGACGGCCCAGCGCGGCCCAGTGGAGGCCCTCTCTTCGACCTCGGAGGCTACGGCCTCCTGCGCAGGCGGTAGCGGCCCGGCCCGCCCCAGCGGCACGTCTCCGCGCGTCGTTCGTTTGTTTGTCCGTCCGTTCGTTCGTTCTTCGACCTCCCCCACGGCGCACCCTCGGCGTTCGTTCGTTCGTTCGTTCGTTCGTTCGTTCGTTGGTTCGTTCCTCCTTCCTCGTTCGCTCGTCCGTTCGTTCGTTCCTTCGTTCAGCATCGCACCCTCGGCGCCGTCGGTGCGGAGCCCGTGGTGACGGCCCGTGCCGCCCGCGGTGCAGTCGCCCAGGGGGCCACGCCGCCGGGAGGACACCGCCTGGGCCTCCCCGCGCCGGTTGGTGGTTCGGCGGCGAGCGAGGGGGGAAGCGGGGGCAACGATGGGGGGGGGATAGGCATAGGAGGAGGAGCTGGAGGTGGGGGAGGAGGAGGAAGAGGCGGAGCAGGAGGAGGAGGAGGAGGAGGAGGAGGAGGAGGAGGAGGAGGCGGAGGAGGAGGGAGGAGGAGGAGGAGGGGGGGGAGGAGGATGGGGTGGAGGAAGGGGTAAGGTAGGTAGGAGGAGGAGGGAGGAGGAGGAGGAGGAGGCGAAGGAATAAGATGAATAATACTAGCCGGCCGCTCTGCGGTTGATCGGGAGTTTCTGTAGATAGAAGAAGGTGCGTGCGCTTGTTGGCGAGGGTGAGGATGAGGTTCCTCAATACTAGCCGGCCGCTCTGCGGTTGATCGGGAGTTTCTGTAGATAGAAGAAGGTGCGTGCGCTTGTTGGCGAGGGTGAGGATGAGGTTCCTCCTCCTCCTCCTCCTCCTCCTCCTCCTCCTCCATCCTTCTCTTGCCTCCGTCTGTCCTCCTCCACCCCACAGCTCCATCATCTTCTCCTCCTCCTCCTCCTCCTCCTCCTCCTCCTCCTCCTCCTCATTCCTCCTCTGGGCACCTCCCCCGGGGCGCGGATCCACTGGATCTGTCCGGATCTGTCTGGAAACGGTGCCGGAGGCCGCTCTGGGCTCCTCTGGGCACCTCCCTTGGGGCCGGTTTTGTGAGGATGTCAGAGATTCAGGGATTTAGCAGGCGTGCGTGTGTAGTATCTGTGTTTATCTTGATTGTTGCAGCAGCGCACGCGTACACAGGGCGCCCTTTTAGGATCAAGGGTATTAAAGCATCCTTATCATCGATCCCCGCCCGCCTGGGCGGACTCTCATGGTAAGCGGAGCGTGATAGCTCCGGGACCTGCGCATCATAGGCCGCTGGGCTGGGCCGCCGCGCCCGGGCGCCCCGCGGCAGGCGACGGCCGCAGCCGCCGCCAGAGGTCGCCGCACCTCCTCTCCGCCGCCGCGGTCACCACCTCGGCAGTCGTGTCAGCCCACGACGACGAGCCCTCCGCCGAGCCGGCCGAGGGCACCATCCTGTGTAACAACGCTGCTGCTGCTGATCATTCCCATCCTCACGAAGAAGATGTCCATCGAGCTGGACAGGAATGGAGTCCCTCAGTATGCAGGCCAGCCAGAGTATTTCAATGAATACGAAGAGCGAGCCTGGGATCTCTATCATGGCAGGACTGGCGAGAAGTCTAAGCAGGCCGCGACAGCGCTGCATCTACGATCAGGCCTTTCTGGTCCAGCCTACGAAGCAGTGCGCAAGCTCAAGCATGAGGAGCTGATAGCTACTGATGAGTCTGGAGAATCAAGGCAGGACGGGCTCACTCTTTTCCTCACGACGTTGAAGAAAGAAGTTCAAGATATAGCGCCCGTCCGAAGCACCGAGATTTTCGACAAGGCTTTGTACGGATCATCGGTCTGGCGCGACCGCAACGAGTCCATGGCCAACTACGTGACAAGGAGGCGAAAGGAGTTCGCAGAGTTGCAGGAGGTCAGCGCCACGACTACGATCTCAGAGGATATCCAGGCCGCACTGATCCTCAGATTCTGCGGCATCAGCATGAAGGAGCAAGCCGCAGTCCTCGCCTCCAACAAGAACGAGTACAAGCTAGCCGGCATCGAGTATGCACTGCGGGCTCAGTACCCAGCGGTACATCGACATCAGGACCGACGCGCTGATCGCCGAGAGCGATCCGCCTACGCTTACGCCGCGTCGGAGCAAGACGAGAACCAGTCAGAGCTCGATCACATCTATTACGAGGACGAGGACGAGGACGGCTACTACCAGGGCGAGGAGGACGACTACGAGCACGGCGAGGACGACGAGTTCGACATCGAGAACTACGTCGCGGAGAACCTCGACGAGCTTGGCACCGAGGAGGCAGAGGCCCTCGCCCTCGTTCTGCAGAGCCGCAACAAGATCTTCAACAAGAAGAAGCCGCCTAGGCGAGTGACTTCGAGCTTCCACGGTCGTGGCAAGGCCGGTGGAAGGGGAGGCCGCCGGGGAGGCGGCAAGGGATTGACAACCAGGTCGCCCGCAGGGCGAGGAGGCAGCAGCAGTTCGAGTAGTGCTGTCCCTGGCTACGACGACCGACAGCGAGATGCTCGCCGACAGCGCATCGCCAACCTGAAGAAGCGGACCCAGTGCTCAGACTGCCACCAGTTCGGGCATTGGCAGGGCGATGACGTTTGCCCCCGTTGGTCGAGCCGGAAGCTTACATCAGTGTCTCCAGCGAAGAAGCCCGCTCAGAACTACTTCACGCTCGAGGAGCACGGGGACAACGACGACGACGGCGAGCCGTCCGAGGTCTTCATGGTTCTGAAGGGCGAGATGGAGCACGTCTGCGAGCACGTGGCCGACGACGCCTGCGAGAAGGTCGTCCGCGGCGCCAACAAGACCACCAGTACATAACATGCAGGGAGTGCGACCGCCACTTCACGCTCGCCCACCGCAAAAAAGGGTTCGAGCCGTGGAGCTACTTCATGAAGGCCCTGATGGGCACGAAGTGGGGCCGCTTCCTGTCCCGCAAGGAGTTCGCGAGGCGGATTGCCCTGGTGGCCGACGCCCTGATGGTCCAGGGTCGACTCCCATCTACGTATCGGAGGCGGACGGCGGCGCCCGCAGCGCGACGCCTTTCCGGCAAGCAGCGGCTATTCGGCCGACTGCCTGCAAGAGGCGACGGACCACGTGCACCTACACCGGCGGCCGCATCTGCGGCCAGTTCTGCGAGGCCGAGTGCTACTGGATCAGCACCGGCCGCGCCACCTACACCCGAGAAGCGCATCATCAAGGTCGACTTGACCCAGGGCGACCCCGAGCCGAAGCCGGGGCCGGAGCTGGCCTTCCTGTACGGCATCCCGCTTCACCAGAGCATCGAGCTGGTGGAGTTCCCGGATCTCGACGGCGTCGACCAGCTCAACCCGGTCCCGTACCCAGCGGAGGTCATCAACTTCGGCACGCACAAGGGGCGAACCTTCCAGGATGCGGCGTCCGACCCGGCACTCATCTGGTACAACAAGTGGGCTCTGGACCAGGTCTTGGGCCCCGAGGCGGAGGAGATCAACCTCCACTTGTACCGCTACGCGTATTTCCTCTACGCTATGGTGAAGATCGCGCGTGGCAAGTTCAACGTTGCCCCGCAGCAGATGATCGACGGCGACAAGAGGAGGCTCCCCGCCGACAACGATTGGATGGAGGTCAACGCCGGCGGCTTCACCATCCCGATTCAGCCCAACATCCATCAGCCGGGCGTCATCTCTACCTACGAGTGCTCGGTCATGGCCGCCACTACCGGCAATGCCTTCTCAGCGCGCGACAGCGACGCCGACGCCATGCTCGCCATCATCGACACTGGGTGCACGCGTACCATGCAAGGTGAGTCGTGGCGGGCAGCCTTCGAGCGTAAGCTCGCGAGGCGCGGTCTACAGGTAGTGAAGACCCCGACCTCTCGTACATTCAGAGGGATCGGCAGCCGCACGAGGAGCACCACGGCGGTCCGTTTTCCCGTGGGCATTGGAGGAAAGTGTGGCGAGATTCTGTCGTGTGAGGTGCCGGGCGACTGCCCGATGCTGCTCAGCAGAGACATGCTCACCAAGCTTGGGCTGAGCATGCGGCTTTCCACGGAGGGCGATGTCGCCGACTTTGTCAACATTGGGGTCTACAACCTGAAGCTCCACCACACTAAGGTGGGCCACCCGGCGGTCAACCTCCTTGACCTGCCGAACGAGAGCTACGAGACGGCCGAGTGGGCGGCGCTGACGATGCCCGAGGATCACCACCTCGAGTACTACCCCGAGAAGTTCCACGTCGGCATCACCTACGTCGAGGAGAGCTCAGTTGAGCCTCTCCCCAGCTTCCTGGACATCGAGATCGGCGAGACTACGGACGACGAGTGCCTCCAGACGGTCGTCGACCACGACTACGGACCGGACGTCTTCGCCGCCGAGGCGATCGAGTGGGGCGGCAAGCGCAACCTCACCAACAAGAAGTCCAAGAAGCTCGAGCATTCCCTGCATGCCATTGCCGTGCAGGATGAGGTGGTGCAGGCCGTCGTGGAGAAGCATCCGCCCAGGGCCCGGCTGCCCGCAGGTGCCAGGACATGGGTCAAGCAGACCTACGATGGCCAGATGGGTTTGACAGTGCTCATGGCCGCAATGGGCCTCTCGGTCGGCGTCCCACTGGACAAGCACACGGGTTGGGACGCTACCACCAGGCTGGGCAGGCAGAGGTACGACGCGGAGATCACCAACGAGGAGCCGTACTGCCTCGTGGTCTCGCACCCCTGCTCGCCGTGGGGCAACTGGAGCAGATTCAACATGGCCCGTTGCCCGGAGACCGAGAGGAAGATCTTGGCCAAGCGCGAGGCGAACCGCCCCATTCTCAGGCAGGTGGGCTCCTCAGTGGACAGCCGAGTGCGGAGGGGCTTCCACGTGGCGCTGGAGCACCCCCAGGGCTCCGAGGCCTTCGACCAGCCGGAGATGTCAAGGATTCGTTCTCTCCTGGACAAGGGCATCCCGAGGAAGGTTACCTTCGACGGCTGCCAGGTTGGGTGCCACGATGCTGAGTCAGGCTTGGCTCACCGCAAGCCCATGATGATCAATGCCACTATGGACACGCTGGTCGAGGCCCTTTCCGACAAGAAGTGTAGCTGCACCCAGCACGAGCAGCTAAAGGGCCGCAACAAGTTCGGGCCGCGCACCCTGCAAGCGGCTCAGTGGCCGGAGGAGCTCAACCACATCGTCGCCCGCAGCATCGTACAGCAGGCCATCGTCGACAACGCCGCGGACACCGACTGGCAGTTCCCTGCAGAGGACGGTCCAGACCTTCGTGGGCCGGTTCGACTACGACGACGGACCAGACTGCGGGGGCACCCGTACCGGGCAGCCATGGCGCAGCCAGCGCCACCGCCTGACCCGAACGTGCCTGAGCCTGCTCCTCCTCCAGCTGATCAAGAAGCTGTGGGGGAGCCACCACCTCCGCCAGCCGTTGATCCCGACGGCGAGCGAGCCCGAGAGGCCGCTCAGCTCGGCCCCATCACCAACACCAAGGAGGCCGAGCGGCGCAGGCGATGGCTGGAGGCCCCGCCAGAGGTCAGGAAGGCCATCCGCCAGCTCTACGTTAACTTCCACCACTGTTCGAACGTGACGCTGACCAGGCTGCTAAGGCGCCGAGGAGTCAAGCCGGAGGTGCTGAAATACGTGGAGTTCTTTTCCGGCGACGCCTGTGGCGACGCCGTCCGTCGGCGCGCCCCACGACCTTCGCGGTTGCCAGGTCAGTGCGTGTTCAACTACGCCATCCAGCTGGACACCTTCCACGCCTACGACGCCGCCGGGACACCCTACTTCTTTATGAACTGTATCTGCGAGGGGACGAACTTTCAAGTCGTGTACTGCATGGGCCCGGCTCGTGGATCACCGACAGCACGTGCTACTACCAAGGCGTTCACTACCAGCTGGACTCCGTGGGCTGGCTACCCAGAGAAGCTCACGGTGGACCTGGGCACGGAGTGGATGAAGGATTTCGCCTCCAACGCGAAGGCGCATGGCGTGCAGGTCGACCTGGCCCCGTTGGAGACGCCGCACCTCATCGGCAAGTGCGAGCGCCGCGGGGGCATTTGGAAGGAGATCTGGCGACGTACTGTCGCCGACTCGCAGGTCACAGGACTGGGCGACGTCGAGGAGACTGCCTCCATCGTGACCCAGGTCAAGAACGAGCTGGGCCGACGCGGGGGGTTCTCCCCTTCGCAGTGGGTCTTGGGGTCTCATGGGCCCCGTGTCCCAGGAAGCCTCCTACAAGACGACGAGGCGCAGCGGTTGGAGGTCATCGAGGCGTCGCTCGACCCCCAGTCTGCCATGGCCCGCGCCATGGCCCTGCGCGAGGCGGCCCGCATCGCGCACGTCCGCCTCGACTCCGACGACCGCGTCAATCGCGCCATCCTGCGCAAGGCGCGGCCTAGCCGAGGCCCTTTCAACATTGGGGCCATCGTGTACTTCCGCCGGTCGCAGACCCGAGTCGGCGAGAGCCCCGAGGTCACGCACCGCTGGTTTGGGCCAGCCCGAGTTATCGGGCATGAGGTGCGTGACCCACGTCACCTCTCTCGCGACGCGGACGAGCCCGTCGGCACACTGGCCCATGCAGTGTGGCTGCGCTACGGACACACTACCGTGCTCGCAGCTCCTGAGTCGCTCAGGTTCGCCTCCGAGGACGAGCTGCTCGCCATGCACACCTACGTGAACCCAGACCTGTTGTCCCTTCGGTCACTGAAGGGGGCCAGGCACTACATCGACATCCGGGCCGATGCAGCAGCAGCCTCGCCCGCCCCGATGCCCAGGCCGCAACGGCACGCGGCTGGTCACGGAGGGGTGGTTGGGGGCGCGCTCGGATCTGCCGGACCAGGACCTGACGTAAATTACGATTTCGACGAGTTCAACACCGAGGACCATCTACCACGGCAGCGGGTCGATCCTCCACCGCCGGCACACGAAGTACCACAACAAGCATCTCCAATCATTCAGGAGACCGACGACGCACTACTACCACCGCCAGCTCAGCATCAGCCACCTCCTGTGGTCCCTGAGCCACCACGCCCGGGGCTACCAGAGGCAGAGGGGCCGCCACGCTCGTACGGCCCAGGCGAGCCCAGCATTCATTCCGAAGGTCAAGGTCATCGGATCGATCCTCGAGTATCTCAGGAGGCTATCGACAAGCCGGTGCCCCCGGATGACGAGGCTGTCGACAAGCCGGTGCCGGACGACGAGATGGGCGTGGGCCTGGAGCGCGGGGAGAAGCGCGGAGGCCTGTCACTTACCCAGCTGGACAGAGCCATGCGCGATCCGGAGCGTCTGGATCGGGGTTCCATCAAGAAGCCTCGTACCTTCCAGGGCTACGTGGAGGAGGAGCTCAGCGTCATGGAGGACGCCCTCCACGAAGTGTTCCTCACCAGCGACTACAAGCCGGACCTGGCTGTCGCCTACGAGTGGCGTCGCACCGACTACGGCATCAAGAAGTTCATCACTACGGACAAGCGTGGCCCTCGCTGGTCCAAGGTGCTTCGCCGCATCACCAGAGACATCAAGACAGGCATCGTGATCGATGACATCGACGTCAGAGGTCTTGCTCTTCACGATGCTCGCCTTCGTCGGCTTCTGCCTGGTGGCACCACCGCGGTCGAGGCCATCTTCGTTCACGCCGACGAGGACGTGGGCACGAACGACACAGTCGAGTTCGCCTATCTGACCAAGGGCGCGGTCCGCTCCGAGATCAGACTTCAAGACCTCGCCCCAGAGCAGAGGAAGGAGTTCGATCAGGCTATGGCCAAGGAGTGGCGCAGCTGGACTGAGTTCCAGGCCGTCGAGGTGCTGAGCTTTAGCCAGGCCAAGGAGCTCCTCGACAGGGGTGCTTCCCCAGTTGGGACGCGCCGGGTCCACACGGACAAGAACGCTAAGAAGCGCAACCTCAAGCAGACCTATGACGACATCCCGCTCGCTGCCAAGAGTCGGCTCGTCGTGCAGGGCTGCCAGGAACGAGGAGATGATATCCGAGGCGACGCTCCTACTGCTAGCCTTTTGGCTTTCCACCTGGTCGCCAGCTACGCTGCCTCCCACCGGTGGCAGATAAGGGCAGCTGACGCTGCGACGGCCTACCTGCAGTCCAAGGGCATTGAGCGCATCCTGCTTCTCCGAGCCCCTCGTCCTCCACCACCTGGAGTTCCGGAGGGGTCCTACATGCGCGCCCGCGGCGCAATCTACGGCATCAAGGACGCGGGCAGGCAGTGGTGGCTGCATGTGCGCGCCATCCTCGTGGAGCAGGGTTGGCGCGAGTCCATCTACGAGCCCTGTATGTTCATGCTCAGGGACAGCAAGGGCAAGCTCAACGGCTTGCTGTGCACGCACGTCGACGACCCCTTCGTCGCGGGCGCGGGCGAGCAGTTCGAGCGCGTGATGGAGATCATCAAGGACAAGATTCGCCTTTCCTTCCAGTCCGACACGTTCAGGTACTGTGGCAAGGTCGTGGAGCAGGACAACCAGACTTTCGACATCAAGATCGGACAGGCCGCCACGGTCGAGGCGCTGGAGTACATCACCCTCGAGCCGCACCGCCGGCGCAAGCCCAATGCGCCACTCACCCCGGAGGAGATTTCTGCCCTCCGTAGCGGTGTTGGGTCGCTTGGCTGGGTAGCACGGCAGACGCGCCCCGACCTGGCCGTCCGCGCTTCACTTGGGGCTCAGGCCATGAGTGGCCCCAAGATTCGTGACATTGTTGCAGTGAATCGTGCCATCAAGATGGCTAAGGGCGACGTTGATTTCAAGCTGATTTTTTCATCCCGCCTGGACTGGGACAGTGCCATTGTGTTCGGCTGCGGGGACAGCAGCCATGGCAACATTGACGACCTTACGCTAGGAGAGAAGGTCAAGTCGCAGTGCGGCTATATCATCGGCATGGCGTCGCCCGACCTCGAGACGGACGCCACCGCGATCATACATCCACTGGAATGGGCTAGCGCGACGATCAAGCGAGTGGTTCGTGGATCGCTAGCGGCTGAATGCAACGGTTTCTTGACGACAGCTGAGAGTGCGGAGTTCCTCAAGCACGTGATTGCCGAGATATCCGACCCCGGCTACTCATCCTACCAGTTCGACCCGTTTTTCGATGGCAAGCATCTGCTACTGCTGACGGACGCGAATGGCCTTGTCACCTCCCTGGAGAAGGATGGTGGTCAGCCCGCTGACAAGCGAGTGCGGATCCTGATGGCCCAGATCCGACAGCTGCTCGGCCATGACATGCTGAAGCAGGAGCGAGAGGGATATGACTGGAGGATACGTGTCAGGTGGATCGACACGAAGCTGATGATCGCGGACTCTTTGACGAAGGCCGAGGCCGAGAGGAGTTTCTTGCTAGAGCGGCTGTCTGAGGGCCGCTGGTGTTTAGCGCAGACGAAGGAGATGCTCGCTGCTAAGGCAGCGGCAGGCGAGGCGCGCCGAGCCCGCAAGGCCCGGCCTGGCAATGCGGAGGGGTAGTCCTCCGGTTTTCGTTTCCCCCCTTCTCCTCCTCTGCCTCCTCTCCCTCGTACCGTTTGGTTTGCATCCATATTGTTTATGCCCTGTGGTTTCATAGTTCCATATTTGCACGCCTGTTTAGGCACCGCTCTGCCGATTTTTGGAGATTTTCCTATTGAAGGCAGTGGATTTCATTATATCATTTGTTTTCCCATCTGTCTAATGAAGCTTAGCCCCCGCACTGTTTTTGGGGTCCGGACAAAGGTCCGCCACCTTTTTGGTCTCCGATTCCCCCGCCTTCCAAGATTGTGCCCGACGAGGACAAGCCTCGATGGTCACGGAGGGGTGTCAGAGATTAAGGGATTTAGCAGGCGTGCGTGTGTAGTATTTGTGTTTATCTTGATTGTTGCAGCAGCGCACGCGTACACAGGGCGCCCTTTTAGGATCAAGGGTATTAAAGCATCCTTATCATCGATCCCCGCCCGCCTGGGCGGACTCTCAGAGGATGTCTCAAGCGAGGGCGCCGGTTTGGGATTCGTCGGCGGAGCCACCGGATCCAGCGGATCTGTCCGGAAACGGTGCCGGAGGCCGCTCTGGGCTCCATGGGCACCTCCCCCGGGGCCGGTTTGGGATTCGTCGGCGGATCCACCGGATCCAGCCGGAAACGGTGCCGGAGGCCGCTCTGGGCTCCTCTGGGCACCTCCCCCGGGGCTGGTTTTGTGAGGATGTCTCAAGCGAGGGCGCCGATTTGGGATTCGTCGGCGGATCCACCGGATCCAGCGGATCTGTCGGGAAACGGTGCCGGAGGCCGCTCTGGGCTCCTCTGGGCACCTCCCCCGGGGCCGGTTTTGTGAGGATGTCTCAAGCGAGGGCGCCGGTTTGGGATTCGTCGGCGGAGCCACTGGATCTGTCCGGAAACGGTGCCGGAGGCCGCTCTGGGCTCCTCTGGGCACCTCCCCCGGGGCCGGTTTTGTGAGGATGTCTCAAGCGAGGGCGCCGGTTTGGGATTCGTCGGCGGATCCACTTGATCCGCCGGATCTGTCCGGAAACGGTGCCGGAGGCCGCTCTGGGCTCCTCTGCTGCGATCGTCGCCCTGCTTTGCTCTCGGTTAGCGCGGATAGTACATTGGTTACACTGTGCTCGTATAAGTAGGTTAACTAAGTCAGTTGCATACAGGTTATCCTATGTTGGCTATCCGTTTTCGCCTAACCAGGTTATCCACTTAGCCTACTTCGGCTAACCAGGTTAGCAAATTGCCGCTAACCTACTTAACGTCCGATGGTTTGGGCCCTCTCGGGGCCTCCACGTCGTCATCATCGTCGCCGTCGCCGTCGCCGACGCCGACGACGCCGACGACGACGAAGGGGGGAGGTGCCCGTGTGCCGTCCGCGTGCACCAATGTACTATCCGTGCAAGCCGAGAGCAAAGCGGGTGGGTTTGCTCCTCATAGCTTGCACCGCATCGCTTTCACCACAAAGCTCACACCGCATAGCTTGCACAACATAGCTTATACCACATAGCTTACACCGCATCGCTTTCACCTCCACAATGCAATAACTCACAGTTCGGGGTCACGCTAGCTAACATTTGAGCAGGATTTCGAGGCGGATCCAGCCGTGGCGACGACGAGCACCCCCTGCAGGGACCCGAAAAAAAGGCAAACAGCGCCCGAAAACCCTGGGGGCGGGTCGAAACCTTAGAATTCTGATGTTTTTTTTTCCACTTAGGTGAAGGAGGGGGAGGGGGTGCAAGGGGGGGAGGAGATGGGGGGCGAGAGAGGTCGTGTCGCGCCGCCCCGCTCGGCTGCCCGCCCCCGCCCGCCCGCCGTCGACGGCATGACCGTGACGGAGAGAGCGACCGAGAGAGAGCGAGCGGCCTCGGCCGCCCCGAGCTTCGAGGATCAACGATCGAGGAATCGAGGATCGAGGTTCGAAGGATCGAGGACCGAGGTTCGAGGGGGATCGAGGATCGACAGGGTTCTCGAGGGATCGAGGATCGAGCTTCGAACTTCGAGGATCAGGGTCCTAGGAGGATGGGGGCCCAGCGGGCCCGCGCCTTTGAGGCCCGTCGAGCGGGCCTGGGACCGCGGGAAAACCAAAATTGGGTTCACCGCTTTTGCTGGGAGGGGTGATGTCGGCGCTGGCTTTGGTGTTGGAGCGGTCTGATATGAGTTGCACCTGTGGGGCTGGTCACAGGAACCCATGCTGAACTGCGGTAGATCGTAGATTGCACCACATACATTGCACCGCTATATTGCACGACATATGCCGTACATCACCACATAGATTGCACCGCATATATGCCAAGAGCGCCCCACAGTTCCAATATCACACACGCACATGTGTACACGGATGCTGGGCGACCGATTGGGCAACGCAATCCGCCGACCCAAATGATGACGATGCTGGTGTTGAGGATGGCG
>CAUYUJ010007437.1:0-27500 GCA_963575745.1 Prorocentrum cordatum | reverse complement strand
ACTACTCTTACTACTCTTACTACTACTACTACTACTACTACTACTACTACTACTACTACTACTACTACTACGACGACTACTACGACTACTACGACTACTACTACTACTACTACGACTACTACTACTACTACTACTACTACTACTACTACTACTACTACGAGCCCTCGCAAGACCTTTTAGTCGGAGGAGGGGATATATATATATATACACATACATATATATATATATATATATATATATTGCACCGCATATGTTGCAACACATAGATACACGAGTTGAGGCCCACGCTAGCGGGAGCTGCCATGCGCCTCCCTGGGCCCAACGGCACCATCCAGCCTGGGAGTGCCTCATGAGGGCCCCGCGAGGCCCTCGTCGCATGCACATGCCGATGCTCTGGGGTCAACGCCATTCCACGATCGATTTTCCTTTCGGGCAACCTCTGTCCACCAACTGCGCGGCCAACGCTGCAACCTCTGACAGCCAACTGCGCGACCAACGCCGCGCGAAGGCTGGCGCCTCTGAAAAACTGCGCTGGGACTGGAAATGCCGTGCGGATATATGCACTGCGATGTCGCAAGGCTGACGCCGCTGAAATATCACAAGGCTGTCACAAGGCTGACGCCGCTGAAAGGCTGGCACCGCTGAAAGGCGGACGCCGCTGAACGGCGGATACGAAGGGATGCGAACTGCTGCTGTGCTGAGATATCTAGCCGTAGGGCGAGTAAGCCGTCGGCGGCGGCATTGCCTGGAACGGGGCCTTCGTCACCGTCAAGATGAGAGGCCGCGGGGGCGCAGCTGCCTTTGATACAGCAGGGGGCGGCACCATGTACCTGGGAGGCGGAAACAACGGTGGCCGCGGGCCTGCGGGTGGGGCCCTCGGACTGCCCTGCAACCAACTGAGCTGGCTGCCGCCGTACATCTGCATGTCAGAGCCGATGCCGCCCGTCTGAATGTCGCCGCCGCCGTAGCCCGCGGCGTGCACGTTGTTCTCGGCCACCTGGCGCGTGAGCAAATGTTCTGGCGTCCTGGGCGCGGCACCCGCCGAGGCGATGTCATATTGGCTGCCGATGCCCTGAATGAAGATGCCCTGGACGCCATTCGAGACGTGCGGGGTGGCGATGAACGATGGCGCGCGGACAGGCGTGGCAACGCCGTGATGAAAGATGTCCTGCGCGGCGGTGATGCCTGCATGCACGGCGACGTCCTGCGGCATGTCATGCACGGCGGTGCCGTGCGTGATGGCTCCAATGCGCGGCGGTGTCCTGCGCGGCGGGCGCGGCCTCCTGCTGCTCGACTCCGTCCGCGGTGATGCCCTGCGCTGAAAGATCCCGCGCGATCGCATGCTGGCCGGTGTCCTTCGCATCGGTGCCCTGTGTGGGGGTTGGCGGGAGCTTCGCGGCGACGCCCGCGTGGGCGGCCCCCGCCCGCGGGGGCGGTCATGCCCGCGGAAGCGGCCATGCCCGCGGAGGCGGTCATGCCCGCGGGGGGGGGGCCCAGGGTCGGCCCCGCCGCCCGCGGCGGTGCCCCCCCTGCCCTGCTGGCTGTTCTTGCTGACGCTGGTGTTCTGGAACGGGGACGGCTGCGACTCCGTGGTGGACGAGTCGGGGCCTGGAACTGTGAAGCGCACTGACCCGCGTTCATGTCGGAAGTGCCCGCCGCCGCCTGCGACGCGGCCCTAGCGCGCAATGCAAAACCCACGATTCCCCACGCCTCCCCCCTCACCCCTCCCCCCTCCCCCCCCCCCCCCCTCCCCATGCCCATATATTCCCCATGAGCCCCCACCCGAGCCCCCAGAGTTCAGAGCCTGTCGAGGAGCCCCCGAGAGATCACCGACAGCCCCGCGGGAGGCGGAAGGCCGAAGGCCCCTGGACAAGCACCCTGGACAGTTAGTCGATTCATGGCATGTCCAACCCTGATCGAACGTGAGGGCTCGGACCATGACGCTGATGGTCGAGGGGAACTGCTGTCCGCACCTCGTCATGGCTGAGGATACGGGAAACACCTTCGGGCTACGCCCGGGAATCAATGCTTCACTGAGCAGACTCGGCTACGGATGGAGGCTTAGGGCGTCGGTGGTTTGGGGGGGGGGTCCCCTCTTTCAATCCTTCTCTTCCCCTTCGGGGACAGGTTTGCCGCGCCCCCCCCCCCTGCCTCCTTTCCACATGGGCATGGCGTTCCCGAGGTGACAGGATGCACTTGTTCGCGAGTGGCGGCTCCAAGGGTGCCTCAGGGGCCCGAAGACGATCTTTCAAGATGGCTCGCGATTCCCTAATACGCCTCAAGATGCACCCCAAGATGCTCGACAATGCCCCCAGAAAGTCTCAATGCGGCTGGCTACAAGTGGCCACCGAAACCTCAAAGGCCTCCGAGAGGCCAACATCCTGCAACGGCTTGAAAATAACACTGACTGCCTAGAGAGGGCCGAACACGTTCTGGGCCCGCCGACGGGCCCGACTCGGGTTCAGGGAGAGCGATGGGGGCCTTTCGAGGCCACAAGATGGCTCCAAGATTGCCCAATAGGGCCACAGATGCCCAAGTAATCAATGAGTTATTGCATACGCCCCTTGGGGCTAGCGTCCATAGTGCGCGCAAGCGTCGCCGCATCCCCCGCAAACGTGCGCCTGTGTGCGATGTTGCTTCTGACAATCCTGACTGCGGGGGTGCCTTGCAGGGGTGCGCCTCTTGGGGAATGCGCCCAAAGCGTGCGCAAGCATCGTCGCCTGGCGTCGGCGGCCAGGCATCCGAGATGCCTCTGGCCATCTTGATCGCCCCCCCCCCCCCTCCTCAATCCTCAATCCTCCTCCCCCTCCCACTCCTTCTCATCATCGCCCATCATGTTATTCATAACACGTCGCTCTCCTCTCTCATCAATCCTTCCTCTTCCTTCTCAACCTCCACCTGCAAACGGTTCGGGTGCCCCCCTCGTTGCTCTTACACTACCCTCCTCGCACCTCAACTCGCCTGGGCGCCCTTTCTGTATGGGTCGGTGGAAATATGCGAAGCGCCAAGCACTGATTGGACTGGGTTGGGCCCCACGCATGGGTTGGGCCCCACGCGAGCATGCTCGCATAGTGCATTGTAGATAGCCCGACGGTTGCCAGAATAGCGCTGGGTAGCTCCCAGGACGGGTGGATTCAGATAGCTCGGCATTTACCTTACATTGCCCATTGCATATGCGTACTGCCCAGCCTCCAAGTGTGGGTGGGTGGGTGGCGTGGGTGGGTGGGTGGGTGGGTGGTGGGTGGGTGGTGGGTGGGTGGTCAGTGGGTGGGTGGTGGGTGGGTGGTGGGTGGGTTGGGTGGGTGGTGGGTGGGTGTTGGGTGGGCGGGTGGGCGGTGGGCGGGTGGGCGGGTGGTGGGTGGTGGGTGGGTGGCGGGCGGGTTGGCGGTGGGTGGGCGGGTGGGCGGCGGTTGGGCGATCTACGTATCTATCTTTTTACATGTCTACCCATAGATCAGATCGGTATATATATACATACATATATATATATGTATATATGTATGTATGTCTGCTTATCTGTTTATATATATATATATGCCTCTGTTGGTGGTTTGGGGGCGGGAGGTGGATGGTATACTCTGGAGGCGAGTCGCTTTTTCAAGCAGGCGCGGCGCAACACCACCCGAACGCATAATGCCACAGCTGCACCACACTCGCTGCGCACGCCAACCGACACGGCCAAACGCCGTTGTCACGGCACGGCCAACAGCCGCTGCACCCTGCACGGGAAGACTGCACTTTGATTACTACCGATGCCGTCGGCCCTGCTGCACCCCCTGCTGCACCCCGTCGGCCGTGCCACCACGCGGCCAAACGCCGCTGCCGTTCTGCACTCCATGGCACGACACGGCCAAACGCCGTTGCCCGTCCCCGCTCTAATCGCTGTCGTAGCCGTCGGTGATAATGTACCGAACCTTGAATGTAGGCCTCGCTGCACGGGCGCCCTGAAAGGCAGGGTTTGTCGGGATGTCCTCGGCCTGCATCCTGAGAAACTGCTCCCTGACCTCCTTTGGCATGCTGGCGTCGTCGAGCGACGGCCACTCGTGCTCGAGTTCCCGCTTCCGAGTCTCCTTAGTCGGGGCGAAGCGGGGAGGGTCGCCACCGCCGCTTCCTTCCTCAGAGGCTGCCGCTGCCGAAGAGGGGGTGCCAACTTTGCCGCTCTCGCTGTGGTCTCCGCCGTCATGGACATCGGCGGGCTCAGCATCGGGCGCTTCTCCCGACTGAGGACCAGCGCTTCGGAGTTCCGATGGCGTGTGCCGCGGCCCTGCAGAGGGCACGGGGTGCATTGCCGCAGATGGCGGCGCTGGCATGCGACTACGCGCAACAGCGCCGAACGAACAAATATGAACGCAGTTCGAGCCAAAACGGCTACGGAAGCAAATGCAACCATCACCTGCCCCGCCACCGCCACCCGCGGGGGCGGGGCCATAGCGCATGGGGGCCCCACCATGTTCACCACGAGCGTTTCGCCTGAGGCATCCCCGATGACATGGATGATGACGATGGCCATCGTGATGGTGACAGTCGGTTGTGGCATTGCCATTGTGGCCGATGGCTACATGAAGGCGAGCGCTGGCGATGCACTATTTTGCGAGGGGTGGCTGGGTGCATGCATCAATCTTGCGAAGCATCGTGCCTGCGAGTGAAGTCCACAACGGCTGCTTCTATAGCCCCGCGGTGCCAGTCCTAGCAAAGTCAGCACGCGGAGGAATGCTGCGGGGGGGGAGTTGGCGCAGGGGCGGAGGAGGATGGGTTCTGAAGCGGGGCTGGGACTTCGGTGGTAAGATGGGGGACGCCAGGGCGATGAGGAGGAGGGGGAGGAGAAGGGGGATGTTGAGGAGGATGCCGATACGGAGGGGCGAAGATTGGGATCAGCAGGTGGGCGGGGGCGCTGAGGAGGGGCATGAGCGGCGGCCGCGGCCGCCTCGGGAAGCAACGCGTCGAACAGACTGGGGCTACATACAAATCGAATTCGTCTGCTCAAGTAGTAAGTTGGCGCGGCAAGCGAGCAAGCTCAGCTGGGGCGCGCGATCGTCGCCACAACAGGCGTTCACTGAGACGTGCGGCCTACTTCCCGAATACACGCTCGTACGACTTCAGCGCCACGTGGTAGACCTCCTTCGCAACGTCCTTCGCCTCGTCCTCGCCCATGCCACTCGACAAGCACCGCCTCTTGGCGATTCCGTACGCCCTCGAAGTCCAGTCGTTCTTCCCCTTGTGGTAGGTGGCCTTGCACGTGGCCTCGGAGCGGAAGTCGGAGGCGCAGAGCTTGACGACGGCCGCAGCTGGCCTCTTCCTGGCGGCGCCAGTCTGCGCGGCGGCGCCAGCGGCCTTGCCGCCTGTGCGAGCCGTAGCCGCGGCAGCGAGAACGTCGGCGACTCCTAGCCTTGCCCTCCTTCTTCGTGACCTTGGATTTGAGCCCCCCCTTGCCCTTGGCCTTTGCTTTTGCCTTTGCTTTCGGCGCACCGTCGGCCGCTGCCTCAGCCGTGGTCCTGCGCTTGCGCAGCTTGGCCGTCTCGGCTGCATCTCTGACGGCCTGCTCCAGGTCCTCAACTGGGTCGTACTCCCGAGCGACGGCGGCGATGGGCGGGGAGTCTCCCAGCATGGAAGGGTGCACAGACGAAGGCGTCGGCGCAGACGGCGAAAGCGAAGACGCCGTCCCCGCCCGAGGCGCCAGCGCAGCCAGCGGGTCGGCCGCCGCCGCGGCCAGTCCACCTGGGGCGCGCGACGCTGCACCATCTTCGGGGCCCCGAAGATCTGCAACCCAGGGATGGTCCCCATCGCCTGCTGCATGACCTGCGCGAGGGGGGCAATCGCCGAAGTCACCGCCGTTGCCATCATCTGCTCCGTGGAAGTGCCGTAGGGGACAACTGCGCTGCCCTGCTCCTTCACACCTTTCTTGGACTCGCGGTAGGCGCAGGACGCCGTCGCGCAAGGCAGACCCTCAATCACGAACGGCACGGGCTGACTGTCACCGTAAGCATGCTGCAGGTGGGCAGCGGGCAACGCCGACGGGTCAGCTGGATGCACGAGGATGTGTGCCAGCGGGAACTTCTTATCCTTGTCCAAGCTCTTGACGTAGCTCCTGATATTCTTTCCGATGTTCGACTGGCTGCCCGCGCCCATGGTCGTCACCTTGAGCCCAGCCAACTGGATGATGCTCGTCGCGCGCTTCAGCACCTGGTTCGAAGGGCAGACCAGCCCCAGTTTGTACAGCTGCACGGCCACCATGCGGGTAGCAATATCAACATCGATGACATCACTCTTGAAGTAATCGTGAAGCTGCTGCGTGAAATACCTCTCCAAGGGGTCGCATGTCTGCGGCGGCCGCGTGCCACCCGAAGGGTCGGTGCGTTCTGCGGCGGCGTTGACCGCGGCCGCGATGTTTGCCATCTGGCTGCTGGACCAGGGCCCCAGCTTAGCCTGGCGCGTCAGGCGGGCGGCGCCATCCAAGCTCACGGACATCTGGCTGAGGTGGGCTACGAAGGCGCTGGCCTGAGAGTCGGACACGTCGAGGCCAACGGAGCGCTGCAACGTAACGATCTCCGAGCGCTGGTTCAGCTGCGTAACGAGCCCTTCAACCACTTGCTGCGCATGGGGAACAGCGGCCGCCATCGATGCCACCCTCGCACACGAAAACAAAAAAAAGCTGAGACCAAGCCTGAACACTCGAGCCACAACTGCTGCGGCGCGCCGAGTGTTCCCCCGACGCACCCGCTGGCAAATCCACGCACGGCTGGCGACATCGGGCCAGCGCCCGCGAGTGTATATGGAGTGGGTATGAGGAGGGCGGCCAAACACTCTGGATGATGAGGGTTTGAGGGTGACGATGCCGCGAGCGAGGCCAACGGCGAGCGAGGTTGCAATGTTACGATTGGGCGGTGCCAAAACGTAACATATGTTACGTTTTAGGGGGCCCAAAACGTAACATGTGTTACGTTTCGGGGGGTGCGATTCGTAACATCGCGTTGTTTGTGCACCTCATATGAAATGTTACGAATCGTGGGGCGCAAATCGTAACATATGTTACGTTTCAGCGGCGGCAGATCGTAACATATGTTACGATTCAGTGGTGGCAGATCGTAACATTTGTCACGTGTCAGCGGTAGCGAATCGTAACATCTGGTATGCTTCATGACTCGGTGCCCCAGAGAAGTCGCCAACTGAAAGAACTGCCCGCCCATGATCTATCATGACGCCCGTGTGCCCACCCACCCACCCAACACGCCGCCCGCGCATTTGTCACGATAGCACAGCCCGAAGCCCTGCACGCGATGGAGGGCGGCTGAGCGGCGCAACGCGCCTCTCAACAAACGTGCCGACAGCCGCGCGCACGCGCGCAGCAGAGTGCGGTGCGCGGGCCCACTCAGAGCGCACCGAGCTCGGCCAGGGCCTTCTTGAGGCGCCGAGTGTTGACGACCCGCCCCCCGCGCATGCGCGCCTTGCGGACCTGCCGCTTCACGTCGTCGCCCCCAGCGGCGTCGCCGTCGGCGGCCAGGTCGTCGGCAACCTGCGGGCCGTCGTCGTCGGCGTCGCCGCCGCCGTCGCCGTCGCCGTAGCCGTCGCCGTCGTCGTCATCGCCGTCGCCGTCGCCGTCGTCGCCGTCGCCGTCGTCGTCGTCGCCGCCGCCACCGCCGTCGCCGTCGTCGTCGTCGCCGCTGTCGTCGCGATTGGCGTCGACGTCGGCGACGACGACGACGAACCTCGTCCTCGCGCATGCGCTTCATGGTCTCGATGATCGCGCCCTGGTCGATCCTGTACTTGCCATTGACGGTGACCGCAGTGGTGCTCGAGCTGCTCGCAGCACCCGTCGCGCGATGGCCGTGCTGCTTGGCCCACCCCTCGCCATCGTTGTAGCCGCCTCCATCGCCCTGCTGGTTGCCGCCTGCGCTGTCCTGCGGGTAGCCCCACTCGTCATCCTGCGGGTCGTCGCCCTGGGCATCTGAGTAGCCCGTCATGTCCTGCGGGTAGCCGCCCTGCGGGTAGCCGTCCTGCGGGTAGCCCCACTCGCCTTGCGAGTAGGCCCACTCGTCCTGCTGGTAGCTCCACTCGCCCTGCGCGTCGTAGAAGACCCACTTGTTGTCCTGGAGCCGCCAGTAGCCATCCATGGAGCCGCCCCGCGCGTCACGCGCGCGGCCGCCCCACCCGTCGCCCTGCGCGGTGTCGCCCCAGCGCCACCACCAGTCCTCATCCGTGTACTTGTACGAGTGCTGCTCCAGCGCGCCGCGGCCGTCGTCCTGCTGCTGCGCTGTGTCCTGCTCCTGGTCGTGGCCGCCTCGCTCGTCCTGCTCCTGGTCGTGGCCGATCGTGTCCTGCTCCTTGCCGTGGCCGCTCGTGTCCTGCTCCTGGTCCTGTGGCTGCTCCTGGTAGTGGCCGCCCGTGTCCTTCTCCTGCTCGTCCCAGATGCGGCCCATGAAAGCCCGTGCCGTCTGGGCGCGCTTCCACTCGAAGTCGGCGTCGGTAGTGGCGGCGTCGGTGCCTCCGCGCGGTGGCGGCGGCGGCGGAGGCACGGTTGGCGGCCTCGGCGCAGGGCGGTCGCGGTCTCGCCATAGGTGGGTTGGCGGAGGATCGCCAGGGGGGGTGTCCGGTGCCAGAGGTGTAGGGCCACTCGCCGTTTGTACTTGTTTTTGATGATTTTTTTGATTTTTTTTTTTTTTTGTTATTTTTTAGAATTTTTTGTTGTTGAACGAATTTGTTTTGTTGTGATGTATTATTTTGTTGATTTTTTTTTTTTGGTGTTTTTGCTTGGTTTTTTTTTTGATTTTTTTTTGTTGTTTTTTTTTGGTTTGTTTTTTGATTTTGATTTTTTTGTGAATTTTTTTTTTTGATTGTTTTTTGATTTTTGGTTTTTTGTGATTTTTTGTTTTTTTTTGATTTTGTGTGTGTGTTATTTGTTTTTTGTTTTTTTTTTTTGTTTTTTGTGTTGATGTGTTGTTGTTTGAATTTTTTTTTGTGTTTTTTTTTTGTTTTTGTGATTGATTGTTTGTTTTTTCGCATGCTCTACCTTTGGGCGTGTCGGGCTGGGCGGCCGCCGCAGCGGGCTCGGCGGGCGGGGCGGCCGTCTCGGCAGGCCGCCTCGCCCATCGGCGGATGCGAACCTCGCCAGAGGAACTCTGCGCACGCCGCACCCCCCATCCCCAGGTTCGCTTCGGCGTGGCAGCAAGGATGTCCGCCATGACCATCAGCGTGAGCATCGAGCGCGCGGCGCCATCGCCATCGCCCCCGCTCGAGGGCGAGGAGGCTGTGCCACGCTCCATCGGGACGCGGTCGGCCCCGCTGGGCGCGCCGCCTCATTAGCCAAAATGGCAGCGGGACTGGGGGCCTCGAGGGCGAGGACGAGGAGGAGCAAGATGAGGCTGGCGCTGGGAGTGGCGATGCTGATGCTGCAGGGTAGGGGTTATGATGATTACGGTGCCAGATTAGGGGCTCTATGTGGCATGCCTTGGGGCCATCTTGTGTCTTATTGGAGCCACCGCCAGGCCTCGGAACGCCAAGACGCTGCAAACAGTATAGTTCCCCCTGCGCGTTGTAAGGACGTGGGCCTCTTGTGGGGCTCATTGGAGCTCTCGTGCGCCACTTGGAGCCGTCTTGAAAGAGCGAGTCATGGCATGTTAAAGCATGGCTCGGAATGGGGGGTCCATGGTAGTGGGGGCGGTACGAGTGGGAGTCGGAGAGGGCACGTGCAGCTCGCGAGCATGCTCGCGAGCTGCGCGGCCGTGCACGGTCGTACAGCTGACGAGCATGGTGATGAGTATTGTGAATGTTACGACGATGTTGCAACATATCCACCCATAGTGACGATAATGGTGAATGATGATGGTGACGATGCTTCTCTGATGCGCACAACGTCTGGGAGCAACTAGCGGCTGGGCAGCTCGCACCCTATCGGGCTACCACGTGATCCCCATCGAGGGCAGCTCGCGAGCACGCTCGCAATGCCCTGCTGCTGACAAACCTGCACGCGCCATGCTAACCAACTGCCACGCTCACTGGCCACCTGCGGGCGAACCGACACCTGCCGATGGCGGCTCTGGCCTTTTTTTTTCTGCTTTTATTTTTTTTTTATTTGTTCTTTTTTTTTTCTTCTTTTTATCTTTTTCTTGTTTGTTATTGTTTATTTTCTTTGTTTTGTTTTTGTTGTACTATTCATTCTTCGCTGGCGTCCTTGCAGAACTGCGCGAGAGCGGCCGTCGCCTCGTTAGCCTTGGGCTGCACGAAGTCGGGGTCATTGCTGCGGGGGACGGGCAAGGAGTGGAACCTTGTCTTCTGCTTCGCGGCGTCGAAGTACCTGCAGTACACGCAATGGCGAGACGCCCACCACTTCGCAGTCTTGTCATCGATCGTCGGCACGAACTCAACGAGGGAAGGGTGGGGCTTCACCAGCAGCAAGTTCAAGTTGGTGGTCGACAGCTCGATCCATGGAGAGCTCTGGGGGTTCCAATCAGACAGGACTTTGACTATGGACTCGTTGCCTTCGGCTGTCTTGACCACCACGTCGAACGTTGCTGGAACATCGTCTGCCATCTCCTTGCGCTTGCGCTTCTGGCCATGGGGGTCGCCAGGCGCATCTGCATCCCCCAAGGGATCACTCTCGACCGCCTTCTCATTGACTGCAGTATCGAATGCATCGTTTCTAAGAGTAACCACAGCGTCCACCATGGCCAACTCATTGCCCACAAAACGCTTGAACGATGGGTCGCCCTTGCAAGCATGAAAGAAATACACCCCATCGACAGTTTTGAGCTCTGCATTCCATTTCGGCTTGCCTTGCTGTATGTGACCGCCGCCCACCTTAGCTTGCAAGACAAAACTGGCCTCGGCGGCGGCCATGGTGGCGTGCGCAACGATTGATCAGCACGGGCTGCGGAGTGGCAGCGGCGGTGGCGTGGGGGAGGGGGAGGGAGAGCGGGTGCCTGGCCCCTCCAGCCCAGATGGGCGTCGGTGGTGTGGGTCGCCCCCCATTCCTGCCAAATTCTCCCCCCCTTCGGGAATGGGTTCCCCCTGTTGTTCCGATCGTTGGACAGATGGATATAGTGATGGATGTAGATACACAAATATGTGACGAAATACTGAAAACATGTAGGTATATCGGTAGGCACGCATATAGATGTGTATGTATATCGACATATATATATATATATATATAGATCGTGATATGTATGGTATGTACATATGTAATGGCGGATGTATATATGTATTTCTACGCGCACATATTGATATACGCAAGAATCAATAGACATGCAGATAGGTAGGTAAGTCGACAAGACACCCCTGACAAAACACAGCCATCGATCGACCGAAGCGACCACTCAGGTCACTTTAAACAGACCCCGCATGTTAAGGTGACCGTTTGGGTCGCGTCGGGGCCCGCTTGGAGTCCACGCGGGGCCCTCTTATAGCGTTCTGCGGGTCCCCATTGCAGCGCTCTCGGGGCTTCCAATAGGCTCCAAGATGATCTGGGGGGACTAGGCGGAGACCCTCTGTGGGCCCCAAGAGCACCCTGGAGGGCCACCATGAAACCAAAACGAGTTTAAGGTGATCTGTTGTGCTACCTCGGGGCCCGATTGTGGGCTACGCGGGGCCTTCCTGTTGCTTTATGCGGCATCCCACTGCAGCACTCTCGGGGCCCACAATTAACCACAGGAGGAGCCCTAAGAGCCCTGGATGGCCACACTAACATTAAAACGATGCTGTGGTCACCGCTTGGGTCGCTTCGGAGCCCGCTTGAGGTCCACACGGGGCCCTACTTGCACTCTTGCAGCACCCTGGGTGGCTCCCATTTGGCTCCAGTGGGCTCTGGGGGAACCCCCGCCCACCACCTTCCCCCCCATTCCCCCATCCCCCCCCCTCTCCGCCCCATCAGCCCTCAGGGAGCCCCACTGATGCCACCGCGTCGGCGGCGATCCCTATAAGGCGGAATCGACGCAACTACCTAGTCCCAGCCGCGCACCAACCTGGCCGAACGCAGCCCAAAAATGGGGGCTGCAGAACACCGCAACGGCTTCCAATATGGCTTCCAGCATGCAGAAGGCCGTCCAAGAGGGCACGATAGGCGTCCAAGATGACCAGAGCTCGCCCAAGATGGATGAGCGCGGCATGCCAGATGACGGAGACATCGAATGCAATGTTCAACGCATCGTTCGTCGCCCCCCCTCCTCCGACCTCCCCAGCTGACCCCGCCCTCCCGCACTTACCACGCACACCCCAACAATTAATACATAGTTTTCTCTGCTGGGAGCGCGCGCAACGTCACTCTCAGATTGGCGTGTGCAACAGAAAAATCTGCGAACGTGGAACGTGGATGTAACTCAAGCTGCGCATAGATGCACCAGAGCTCGCAACCGCCCTAAGATGCAAATCAAACCGCCTACCGATGTCTCTTCGCCGTGCCCCCAGAGGCGTCGACGCCCCTCTTCTTGGTTTTGGCCTTGCTCAAGGCTGCCCGATCTTGGTCAAACACCCTCAACTCATCGCCAGCCTTCAAGCTGGACTTGTTCGTGAACACTGGGACGTCCACGAAGGCGTCTCCGCCGTCGGAAAGGCTACTCCCAGCCCCGACTAGGATGCGGATGTGGCTGACCTGCATGTTGGCGGAGGCACTGTCCCCCTCGGGCTTCACGCACCAGAACGGCGCCACGAACGGCACCACCTCCTTGGAGTGGCAGCCCGATACGGTCTCCCCGTGCGCGTAGTCGCAGCGCTGAGAAACAAACGCCTGAACCTTGCCAGACGCATCCCTAGGGCAGCCTAGGCAGACGGAGCCATTTGGGCCGTCCTTAGAGAGGGCCGAAACCGAAGTCGAGAAAGGGACCAGCACGAGCTTACCTTTCGCATAGGCGGACTTGGTGAACACGGACCTCTGCGGTTTCAACTGCACCTCGAAACCTGCATCCCCACCGCCATTGTACGCTACCGACTGGTGCTCGATGAACGCCTTCTCAAGCGCCAGCCTCGCAACAGCCTTTGTGCATTCCGCCAAGCTGTCTGAGTGGCCATGCGGCGACTGAAGATCCTTTGTTTGAACGACCACCTTATGCTCAGGTTGCGTGATGGTGGACCAGCTGTCGGCCACATCGGCGGCTGACACCTTTAGCTTCACGGGGATCCTGCCGCTGTCGTTCACGAGAACCAGAACGCACTCCGCGCCCACGGAGTCCAACTTGCATGTCTCGCCTTTGCGGCTGCTGGTCGTCGCGCGCACCTCCGGAACGAACCCCATAGCTGCCAGCGAAGACGGGTCGAATGCATTTCCTGAAAACTCACGGAATGCTGCGCCCGACTTGCCACTGTCACTGGATTCGCTCTGCCACGGCGCCTTTACTTTGGGATCCTTCACCGCGTCGGCCACGCATCGAACGAAATCATCGCATATCTCTTCGATTGACTTGAACTGTTTCCGACTCTTTGACCTCTTGCTGCACACGTGCATGACCAGCTTCACTGCGAACTCGCCTGAATGCTTCGCGATTGCCCCCTCATCGACGCCAAGGCTGACCAGCCAATCTCGGCCTTTGGTGTATCTGGCGACTGCTTCTGTTATATGCGGCATAAGGTTGCCAGTCATTGCCCGCGTGTCCACGCGGTTGAATAGTTTGCATTCGCCTTTGACTACAAAGTTTTCGGGCGCCGACTGGCACGCTTTAAGACGCATGAAGATCCAACTTGGCATCTTGGCAAATGGTAGATCCTTGAACAAAACAAGTGTGGCTGGCGACAGATCGCGCTGGAATTTGAGCTGTTTCCCGAACATGTCCAAATCTTTAAGATGGATAGGGTCGGCCCGCCCGCCCAGCTCCCCACAAACTTACAAAGATTTGACATTTGCCCTGCCAGATCGGGCCGAAAGCTATCCATTTGTTTGGCTATACCGTCCCAGTTCGGCTTGCCCTGCAATTTGGTGTTCGTCACGGCCCTGGCATGCAGTTGGAAGAGAACTTGCATGATAGATGGGTCTTTCCTGATCCGATTGCCGACGTTGCCCGCTTCCTGAAGGAAGGCGGCGATCATCGGGCACGCACTAGCTACTTCGTGCCTCACTATGACAAAGGGCAGCCCTTTCTCAAACGGCTGGGACATCGATGGCGACAGCTCGCACAACCTGTCCTTGCTAAGCTTTCCGTTGATTGCGTATTCCACCGAATCGGCCGTCGGGCTCGCGCCGCTTTCCACGGCCCAGATCCACGCCATCGTGTGGGAACAACTTACTGTAAATGCCCTGAGGCCATGCGGCTTGATATCTCCAAGCGTACCGCCACAACTTGAGATGGTTGCCTGCACCTTGTCCAAATCTTGCTTTGCTGCCGCGCCAGGGGGGCGCTCGATGGCACGAGCCTTGCCTTGCACTTCGTGCCAACTCCACCCGTCAACTGCGATGTTTTTTCCAACCCAATGGGCGTGAGGCGGGTGAATGATAGAATCGAAACGATTGTTCACGTGAGGGCACACTTTTTCTGCCGTGAGCCACTCTGTGTACGCCAGATCGTTAGTCAACAATGAGTCGACGAGAGCATCGGCCTCCGACTTGAGCGTAGCGTCCTTGGTGGAGGCGCTAAGCATCATTTCCGTTTTACTGTTCCACGCCGCGGCTCCAAACTTCTGCAACGCATCTTTGAATGGTTCGTCTGCCATCGAGAAGAACACGATGAGCGGCGCAAGCGCCAGCAAGCAAAACGAGGATAATATGCAATATGCGGACATGGCTGAACGACCTCGAACAGCTGCGAACACGCGCGCGCGATGGGGCCCCAGGGGATGCCATCATTCGGGCATGGCGGCCTATGCGCATAACCCCGCCCCCCTTCCCCCCCCCCCCTCCCCCTGGGACCCAGAGGCACTATGAGACACTGGGGTGCGTGGGTGAGGGGAGGGGAGGGGGGGGCGGGGGCTGGGTGCGCGGGGGGAAGGGGGCGGGGGTGGTGGTGGTGGTGGTGGTGGTGGGGGGGGGGGGGGGGGGGGGGGGGGGGGGGGGCGGTGGCCGGCGCTAGAAAGTGAGCCCTGCTCCTCTTGCGTCCCCATGCCAATGGTTATGGCCCCCCCCCCCCCCCCCCACCCCCCCCCCCCCCCCCACACACACACACGCACACACACACACATGCATTGATACACATGGGCCCTGAAGCCCCGATGCATTGATGCCTCGCGCGCGCTTTCTCCACCCCTGCCCCCTGGGCGCAAATGGTTATGGCAATTTGCTCGCCAAGAGTGGCCACGTGCGGCCCAAGGCGGCCAAAAACAGCCCCAAGAGCACCTAAGAGGCCCCCATGCAAGCGCCCAAGATACCCCCAAGAAGGCGTCGGAGAGTTCCGAGAGGCCCTATGGTGGCCCAAGAGCGCTCGAAGAAGGCCCAATATGGCTTCAACCACCCTGCAATACCTTGCAATGCCCTGCAAGCGGCCCTGGGATACCTTACAAAAGGCTCTGGAATGCCCTGCAATGGCACTGCAATCCAACCAACACTCTAGGCATACATCGGCGACTGGATTAGTATAGTTGTTAGCATAATGTAATAGCATGATGTATTAGCATAGTGTGTTAGCATAGTTTATTAGCCCAATGCTACGCAAGGGTAAAACTGTTAGAGTAATGTGCTCGAGTGTGTTAGCATAGCGTTAGCATAGTGTATTAGCATCGTGTATTAGCATAGTGTACTAGCATAGTGTATTCGCATAGTGTATTAGCATAGTGTATCAGCATCGGGTATTCGCATAGTGTATTAGCATAGTGTGTTCAACATAGTTTTTTAGCATAATGTCCAACGCACAAGGCAAACAATGACACAATGATACACAATGTCTTAGTAGAGTGTATTCGCGTAGTAATTTTGCATAGCGTTTGCGCTGTAGTAGCATAGTGTATTAGCATAGTGTATTAGCATAGTGTATAAGCATAGTGTATTAGCATCGTGTATTAGCATAGTGTGTTAGCATAGTGTGTTAGCATAGTGTATTAGCTAAGTGTATTCGCATAGTGTATCAGCGTAGTGTATCAGCATAGTGTGTCAGCATAGTGTAATGTATTAGCATAGTTTATTAGCACAGCGAGACACAATGATACACAAGGGTAAAAGTATTAGCATACTATTGGCACAATGTATTAGCACAGCGTATTTGCATGGTGTACCAGCTTAGTGTATTAGCGTAGTGTATTTGCATACTGTATTAGCACAGTGTAGTAGCATAGTGTATTTGCATAAGCACAGTCTCCACCGCACGGTCAGACGTCGATGCCATGATACACAATGTCTTAGTAGAGTGTATTAGATTAGTGGATCAGCATGGTGTATTAGCACAGTGTATGCACTGTATTAGCATAGTGTATTAGCGTAGTGTTTTAGCATAGTGTATTAGCATAGTGTATTAGCATAATGTATTAGCACGGTGTCCATCGCACGGCAGGACGTTGACACAACGATCTACAATTCTAAACATGGCGGAAGCACTCATTTAGTGATAATGTATTAGCAAAGTGTATCAATCTGTTAGTGTAATGTATTGAAGTGTATTAGCATAGTGTATTAGCATAGTGTATTAGCATAGTGTATTAGCATAGTGTATTAGCATAGTGTATTAGCATAGTGTATTAGCACAGTGTATTAGCACAGTGTATTAGCATAGTGTATTAGCATAGTGTATTAGCATAGTGTATTAGCATAGCGTATTAGCATAGTGTACTAGCATGGAGTGATAGCAGAGTGTATTAGCAGAGTGTATTGACACAGGGTGATAGCATAGTGTATTAGCAGAGTGTGCTAGCATACTGTGTTAGCGTAGTGTATTCGCGTTGCGTATGAACGTAGTGTAATAGCATAGTGTATTATCATAGTGTACGTGCTAACACACTATGCTAACACACTATGCTAACACACTATGCTAACACACTATGCTATACACTATGCTATACACTATGCTATACAATATGCTAACACACTATGCTATACACTATGATAACACAGTATGCTTTACACCATGCTATACACTATGCTATACACTATGCTATACACTATGCTACCAACGATGCTTCACACTATGCTATACAATATGCTTACACACTATGATATACACTATGCTAACACACTATGCTATACAGTATGATATACACTATGATATACACTATGCTAACACAGTATGCTATACACTATGCTATACACTATGCTGACACACAATGTTATGCACTATGATATACACTATGATATACACTATGGTATACACTATGCTATACAGTATGCTATACACTATGCGATACACTATGCTATTCACTATGCTATACCCTATGCGTAGTGTGTTAGCATAGTGTATTAGCATAATGTATTAGCATAATCTATTATGTATTTGTTATGTATGGTTAACATGTTTTTTCGGATGGTTAAGATTAAGAGTTCTCGATTTGAGGACGTTGAATATTGCTTGGGTCGCACTTCGAACATGGTTGAGTCAGGTGAAATAGTTGGGGTGCATTCGGGCATTGTTGAACTAGTTGAATTAGTTGATGCGCGCAGGTCGGAGTTAGTTGAACTAGTTGAATTAGTTGGGGCGCACCTTTTTCGAATTAGTTGAATTTGTTGTGGTGGAACTCGCTTTAAGGGGCTTCGGGGCCACTCAGATCATGACTTGACCTCGCCCTGGGAAACCCCTTCAGGACGTACCTCACAGAACAGGACCATCCCCCAGGCCCTGGCCCCATGGGCTTTTTCCCATGGCAGCTTGCCCAAACAGGACAGCATCCACGCAACCTGCCTTCAGATTTCCATGCACAAACATATGTTTTACTGCTGCCGCTCGTGCGGATGTAAGAACACGCGTGCCTTCCATTGCGGAAGTTCATTGCTCCCATGAGCCTCAAGGGGCTTTGAGAGCAACCGACGGTTCATGCTGCATGTTACTTGCGCGGGGGCTTCTTTATTTTCAAAAGCCATGAAGGACAAACCAAGCGCCATCACATCGTTGAACGTTAGGAACAAACAAACAAAAAAAACAACACATAACAATGCAAACACAAAGCGCGCAGGCCAAAAAAAACATGGATAACTGAAAAAAAAATCAAAACACATATAAAAACACAACTCCACCACCGAAAAAACGATATATGTCATGCAAAAATCACATAACACATTAGCGCGCTAACCTACTTAGCTGATCTGTCCAACCTGTTTCCCTAACCTGGTTAGCTAACCGATCTAAACAGTAAACTAAGTGACTTAGCTAACCATGCTAAGCGGAACTGGGAACCATGCTAAGTGTATAACGAGGTTGATGCTAAGTGGTTAGCTTAGTGTGCTATCCGTGACCGTAATGTGCTATCCATTTAGCATGGTTGCCTAAACGGTTGGCATGCTTTGTGTGCACTTAGCATGGTTATAACCACGCTTATATCATGCATATATCCATATGCTACCCGCGCTAACCGAGAGCAAAGCAGGGCGACGATCGCAGTGGGCACCTCCCGCGGGGCCGGTTTTGTGAGGATGTCTCAAGCGAGGGCGCCGGTTTGGGATTCGTCGGCGGATCCACCGGATCCAGCGGATCTGTCCGGAAACGGTGCCGGTGGCCGCTCTGGGCTCCTCTGGGCACCTCCCCCGGGGCCGGTTTTGTGAGGATGTCTCAAGCGAGGGCGCCGGTTTGGGATTCGTCACCGGATCCACCGGATCTGTCCGGAAACGGTGCCGGAGGCCGCTCTGGGCTCATCTGGGCACCACCCCCGGGGCCGGTTTTGTGAGGATGTCTCAAGCGAGGGCGCCGGTTTGGGATTCGTCACCGGATCCAGCGGATCCAGCGAATCCAGCGGATCTGTCCGGAAACGTGCCGGAGGCCGCTCTGGGCTCCTCTGGGCACCTCCCCCGGGGCCGGTTTTGTGAGGATGTCTCAAGCGAGGGCGCCGGTTTGGGATTCGTCACCGGATCCACCGGATCTGTCCGGAAACGGTGCCGGAGGCCGCTCTGGGCTCCTATGGGCACCTCCCCCGGGGCCGGTTTTGTGAGGATGTCTCAAGCGAGGGCGCCGGTTTGGGATTCGTCACCAGATCCACCGGATCTGTTCGGAAACGGTGCCGGAGGCCGCTCTGGGCTCCTCTGGGCACCTCCCCCGGGGCCGGTTTTGTGAGGATGTCTCAAGCGAGGGCGCAGGTTTGGGATTCGTCGGCGGATCCACCGGATCCACCGGATCCACCGGATCTGTCCGGAAACGGTGCCGGAGGCCGCTCTGGGCTCCTCTGGGCACCTCCCCCGGGGCCGGTTTTGCGAGGATGTCTCAAGCGAGGGCGCCCGTTTGGGATTCGTCACCGGATCCAGCGGATCCAGCGGATCCACCGGATCTGTCCGGAAACGGTGCCGGAGGCCGCTCTGGGCTGGGCACCTCCCCCGGGGCCGGTTTTGTGAGGATGTCTCAAGCGAGGGCGCCGGTTTGGGATTCGTCGGCGGATCCAGCGGATCTGTCCGGAAACGGTGCCGGAGGGGTTCTGGGCTCCTCTGGGCACCGCCCCCGGGGCCAGTTTTGTGAGGATGTCTCAAGCGAGGGCGCCGGTTTGGGATTCGTCGGCGGATCCACCGGATCCACCGGATCTGTCCGGAAACGGTGCCGGAGGCCGCTCTGGGCTCCTCTGGGCACCTCCCCCGGGGCCGGTTTTGTGAGGATGTCTCAAGCGAGGGCGCCGGTTTGGGATTCGTCGGAGGATCCACCGGATCCACCGGATCTGTCCGGAAACGGTGCCGGAGGCCGCTCTGGGCTCCTCTGGGCACCTCCCCCGGGCCCGGTTTTGTGAGGATGTCTCAAGCGAGGGCGCCGGTTTGGGATTCGTCGGCGGATCCACCGGATCTGTCCGGAAACGGTGCCGGAGGCCGCTCTGGGCTCCTCTGGGCACCGCCCCCGGGGCCGGTTTTGTGAGGATGTCTCAAGCGAGGGCGCCGGTTTGGGATTCGTCGGCGGATCCACCGGATCTGTCCGGAAACGGTGCTGGCGGCCGCTCTGGGCTCCTCTGCTCCCCGCGCCGGGGGTGAGGATGACGGTAGTTCCACAGAAACTCCCTCAAACGAGGAATATTAGTACGAACAAGAATGATAATATTACTAACATTATGATCAATAATGATGTTCGTATAATTAATATTCATATAAATAACAACAAGAATAGCACTAAGACTACTACTAACACTAATAATAATATTAATAAGAGTACTAATCATACTAAGACTACGGATAATAATGCTAATACGAATGCGAATAATAATACACATACTAATACTACGAATAAGAATAATAATGCGAATACTACTACGACTCATAATACTACTACTGATACTGATACGAAGAATAATAATAATACAAAAAAGACGAATGATAAGAACAAGACATATCACAATAATACTAATAATAAAAAGATGAAGAATAATAAAAAAAGAAGAAGAATACTACTAATGCAAACACTAATATTAAGATGAAGACGAATATCAACAATCATAATACTCATAATAATAAGACTAATAGTACTACTATTAATAATGCCATCAAGAAGAATAATACTACGAATAATAAAAATAATATTAATAATACGAAGAAGACTAATACAAATCATAATAAGAATAATGATACTAATAAGACTACTAAGAATAATAATAACAAGTCGAAGGAGACTAATAAGACTAATAACACAAATAATCATAACATTATTACTATTGCAAATTATAAGAAGAATACTAGGAATAATAACCAGGAAAATAATAACAAGAATAAGCACATTATCTCCACGAATAAGAATAGTAATACTAATAATAACAATAATAGGAATAGTACTGCTACTACGAAGAATGATAATAGGAAGAATAAGACGAATACTACTACTACGAATAGACATAATAATCATAATAATCATAATGATAGTAACAATAATACTAACAACAATACTAATAATAATACTAATAATACTACTACTACTACTAATAATAATAATAATTTTACTAATAATAATGAAACTAATAATACTACTACTACTACTACTAATAATGCTAATACTAATAATACGGAATAAATAAATAATAATATTACGAATGCTAATAATAATAATGATAGTATTAAGAAGAGTAATAAGAAACATAAAAGGAGGAGGAGGAGGAGGAGGAGGAGGAGGAGGAGGAGGAGGAAGAGGTGGCGGAGGCGGAGGCGGAGGCGGAGGCGGAGGCGGAGGCGGAGTAGGAGGAGGAGGAGCAGGAGGAGGAGGAGGAGGAGGAGGAGGAGGAGGAGGAGGAGGATGAGGAGGAGGAGGAGGAGGAGGAGGGGGGGATGCATCGACCCCTAATCGCCTATTGATCGCCGATAAGGGTCTGATAGCCCCAACCCGCACAGGAACGTACGGATTCACTACTGGGGGCCTGTCGCCGATCTAGCGGCAACGTATCGCCGATTCTGGGTCGATGCATCCCCCTTTGTGCCAGTCCCCCCTATCGCTGCCCCCCAGGGAAGTGGGAAGCAGGAGGCCTTGTGTGTCCTGGGAGCCTTGCGTGTCTTCGCTACTCCGTGTTTAGAGCGCGCTGTCGTCGATCAGTGTCTGGTGATCGACGAGATAGCTCTGATTTGGCGTCGATCTGCGTGGATTTAGCGTCGATGGGCGTCGATTCGCAAGAGCCAACGGGATAGTATTCGGAGGCGTGCCTGGGGGGAAGTGACAGCGGGCAGGCCTTCTCAGAAGGCGGCGGGGCTTCTCAGAAACCTCTTGGGCTTTTGAGAAGTTCTTTGTGTCTTCGGGTGCAAGGCTTATGAGACTTCTCGGAAGGCCGGGGGACTTCCGAGCCTTCTGACAAGGCCCGCCCTTTCGCGCTTCCCGCCCCGGGCGCGCCGCCGGGTGGTGGTGCCGCTTTTCCATGTTCCAACAGGCGCTCGGCCTTGACGGGCTGGTGCCGGACGCCGCTGGCCTGGGCTCGGGCATGCACAACGTGCTGCGGGGCGGCTACCTGAAGCTCCACCTGGACGTCAGGGGCAGCGTCCCCAGACTTCCAACGCGGTGAAAAATGAGGACGGAGGCTTTTGGCTGTTTTCGGCCTCCAGGGGCCCACGCCGAGCCAGGGACGGTCAAACGTGGACTCCGGAGGAAGAGCCAGCCTCGAGGGGCGGGACTTGCGGCGGCCGCGTGTTGAGCAAGTCAAGGCACTGGATGTCGGGGCAGGGCGGGGCTCTATCAGGAGAGGCGTTGGAGGCTCCGCGGAGGCTTTTTCGCAAGTTCTCCTCCTCCTCCTCCTTCTCCTCCTCCTCCTCCTCCTCCTCCTCCTCCTCCTCCTCCTCCTCCTCCCCCCTCCTCCTCCTCTTCCTCCTCCTCCTCCTCCTCCTTCTCCTCCTCCTCCGGTGGTGGCTTCCATCGGCTGCGCCTCGTGGGGAGCGCTCCAGAGGTGCCAGGCTCGGCCCGAGCGGCCGCCAGAGGGCCGGGGCCCGCAAAACCAGGGAGCAGCTCTGGGGGGGGACAATTTCGGTGGGGGACGGACGCATCACCCCCCGACCTCGCCACGTGTTACTCCTCCTCTTCCTCCTCCTTCCTCCTCATCCTCTCTCGCTAAATGCCTCCTACCTCTCATCCTCTTTCCTTCCTTCCCTCTCTTCCTCCTCCCCCGTTCCTCCCCCTCCTCCTCCTCCTCCTCCTCCTCCTCCTCCTCCTCCTCCTCCTCCTCCTCCTCCTCACTCCTACCTCCTCAGGATCATCATCTTCTATTCATCATTCATCATCATCTCATTCATCATATCATCATCATCATCATCATCATATCATCATCCCTCTCTCCACCACTCTCCTCCTGCTTGTCCTCTATCTCCACGTGCTCCTCCTCCTCCTCCTCATCCTCCTCCTCCTCTTCCGCCTCTCCTCCTCCTCTCCCGCCTCTCCTCCTCCTCCTCTCCTCTATCCCTCCTCCTCCTACCACTCCTCACATCCTTCTCCTTCCTCCTCCTACCAAGCGCCCAGTCATCGCTGGCGAGAGCCCGACAGGTCCGGCCTGCCAAGGGGCGTGCCGGTTTCGCAGTGGGGGGGAATGTCGCGGGTCTTATCGGGTGACGTGACGCCGCTGCCAGGTCGTCGTTCACCCCCACCCCCCTGTCGCGGTCCGCTCGGTCGTGCACCCTGGTTTGGTGGCCAAATGCGAACCCTACCTCACACCCCACGATTTTATTGGGGGAGGTGGGACTCACTTCGTTCAGGAGGTCCCGGCACGGAGTGAACCCACCTCCCCGCCTCAGTAGCGGGGGTGGGGGGGTTAGGGTATTAGGGTTAGCATGTTGGCCCCATTCAGGACTGCGTGTGGGCAGTCGGTGTCGAAGGTAGTGGGTGGGTGAAGGGTAGGGAGGAGGGGTGCAGGAATGGTTTGAGGGTTGAGGGTTCTGTTTTTGTTTTTATAATGGATTTAAGTCTTTTTTTGATTTGTTTTTTTCACTTTTCGTTTTTTTATTTTTGTCTTTTTTTTTTTTTCATTTGCTCTATTTTTTTTTTTATTCTTATTTGATCTTCCACCGCAGGGTGGTGGTGATGGTCTACTTGAACCCGGACTGGGAGGAGGGGTTCTCGAGAGCCCCCTCCCCAGGTAGCGGTACACCTTGAGATCCAGGCGCTGCCATTTTTTTGTCACACCGGGCGTTTTCGCCCGTGCTGGTGCCCTGGGGCCATCACAGATCGATTCGGCTCAAGCCATGCCTCAGCAAGATGGGGTCTGGGGCTCCAGTCGTGATTTTTGTGCGATGTGCTTTTTTTTTCTCGCAATGTTGGGATCTCAGGGCAGTCCCTTGCCTTCAGAGGGCGCGTGTATTTCTTGTGTCTGCGCTGCCTCCGTCGCCGCCCCCGGCGCGCTCCGCGCGCCAGGGAAGGGGTGTGGGAAGGGGCCCTCAGCGCCGACCCAAGAGATCCGCGGGGCCGTCGGACAGTTCACGTTTGCATGTATGTATGCATGCATGTATGCATGCATGCATGCAGTCATGTGTGTATACGTGTATATGTGGATGCATTTGTGTGGGTATATATGTATGCGTGTGTCTCTGTCTGTCGGTCTGCCTGTATGTATGTATGGATGTAAGTAAGTAAGTACGTAAGTAAGTAAGTAAGTGTGTATGTATGTGTGTATGTATGTATGCACATATGTGTGCATGTACGTATGTTTGTATGTATGTATGTATGTATGCATGTATGCATATATGTGTGTAGATGTGTGCGTCTGTTTGCTCGCGTGTATGTACTTACATATGTGCATATGAAGTTATGTATGCACGTATGCATGTATGCACGTATGTACGTATTAATGTATGTATATCTACATGCATTTTTAGATGTATGCATTCACATGTATGTATGTGTATATAGAGATGTGTGTGTATGTATGTATGTATGTATGTATGTATTTATGTATGTATGTGTGCATGCATGCATGTATGTATGCATGCATTCATGCATGTATGTATGTATCTATATACCTATGTATGTATGTATGTATGTATGTATGTATGTATGTATGTATGTATGTATGTATGTATGTACGCATGTATGTATGCATGCATGCATGCATGTATGTATGTATGTTTGTACGGCACAACATATACATATGCATGCATCCATGCATGCATGTATGTATGTATGTACGTGTGGTTGTGTATGTATGTGGTGTACGCATGCCTGCCTGCATGCGTGTATGTATGTACGAATTCATGCACGCATGTATGTATGTATGTATGCATGTATGTATGCAGGTGTTTGTTTGTGTGTTTGGATGCTTGTATGCCTGTGTGTATGAATGTATCCATGCATGCACGTATGTAGTTATGTATATATGTAGTTCGGCCGGGTATATGTCTATGTATGTATGTAGCTCGGTAGATAGGTAGTTGTGTAGGTAGGTCTGTATGTATGCATGCATGTATGTATGTATCCACGCATGCATGCATGCACGTCTGTATGTAGATATATAGGTATGTAGGTATGCAGGTATGCAGGTGTGCGTGCATGCATGTATGCATGCATGTATGTGTGTATGTATGTATGCGAATCTGTGTGTATATATGCATGTATGTATGTACGCATGTATGTATGTACGTACGTACGCATGCATGTATGATGTTTGTATGTGTGTGTATGTATGTATGTATGTATGTATGTATGCATGTATGTATGTATGCATGTATGTATGTACGTACGTACGTACGTATGTATGTATGTAGGTATACATGCACGTACGTACGTATGTATGTATGCATTTATGCATGTATGCATGTATGTATGTACGTACGTATGTATGTATGTATGTCTGTATGTCTGTATGTCTGTATGTCTGTATGTCTGTATGTCTGTATGTCTGTATGTCTGTATGTCTGTATGTCTGTGTGTCTGTATGTCTGTATGTCTGTATGTCTGTATGTCTGCATGTATGTATGTATGTATGCATGCATGTATGTATGTATGTATGTATGTATGTATGCATGTATGTATTCATGTATGTATGTATATATGTGTGCATATGTATGTATGTATATGTATGTATGTATGTATGTATGTATGTATATACGTATGTATGTATGTATGTATGTATGTATGTATGTATGTATGTATGTATGTAATATGTATGCAATGTATGTATATATGTATGTGTGTATGTATGTATGTATGCATGCATGTATGCATGTATGTATGTATGTATGTATGTATGTATGTATGTATGTATGTATATGTATGCATGTATATGTGTATGCATACATGCATGCATGCATGCATGTACGTATAGGTGTAGGTGTGTATGTATGTACGTATGTATGTATGCATGTATGCATGTATGCATGTCTGTATGTATGCAGGTATGCATGCATGCATGTATACATACACATATATACGCACACGCAACATGGGTGTTCTCTTGCACAGGGTGTCTAGAGCTCCGTCCACTTTATTCCGCGTCGCACCGCACTCCCCCCCCTCCCCGCCCCGTCCAACCCCGCCAGCGTTCCCCAGCCCCCCTCCCCGACCCCCCCTGCCCATCCCCGGCGTTCCCCAGCGGCCCAGTGGAACTTCCGTCCAGTGCCCTCCTTCTTTCCAGCGTTCCCCAGCGGCCCAGTGGAACCTCCGTCTTGTGCCCCCTCCACCCCGGCCATTTCATTCCGCGTAGCGCCGCGCACCCCCCCTCCCCGCCCACCTCCTACCCCTCCCCAGCGTTCCCCAGCGGCCCAGTGGAACCTCCGCCCAGTGCTCCCTCCGCCTCGACAATTTTATTCCGCGTCGCACCGCATCCCCCCCCTCCCCGCCCCCCTCCTACCCCTCCCCAGCGTTCCAGAGCTGCCCAATGGAACCCCAGTGCCCCTTCCGCCCCGACAATAGCATTCCGCGTCGCACCGCCCCTCCCCTTCCCCGCCCTCCTCCTACCCTTCCCCAGCTATCCCCAGCGGCCCAGTCGAACCTCCGCCCAGAGCCCCTCCGCCCCGACCATGTTATTCAGCGTTGCACCGCACCCCCCACTCTCCGCCCCCCTCCTACCCATCCGCAACGTTCCCCATTGGCCCAGTGGAACCTCCGCCCAATGCCCTCTCCGCCCCGACCATGTTATTCCGCGTCGCACCGCCCCCTCCCCCTTCTCGCCCCCCTTCTACCTCTGCCCAGCGTTCCCCAGCGACCCAGTCGAACCTCCGCCCAGCGCCCCCTCCCCCCCCGACAATTTTATCACACGTCGCTCCCCCCACCGTCCCCGCCGCGCCCCTCCTACCCCTCGCCAGCGTTCCCCAGCGGCCCAGTGGAACCTACGCCCAGCGCCCCCTCTAGCCTGACAGTTTTATTCAGCGTCGCAACGCGCCCCCCGCCGCCCCCCTCATGCCCCTCCCTAGCGTTTTCCAGCTGCCCAGTGTAACCTCCGCCCAGCGCCCCCTCCTCCCTGACAGTTCTATTCCGCGTCGCACCGCGCCCCCCCTCCCCGCCCCCCTCCTACCCCTCCCCAGCGCACCCCAGCGGCCCACTGGAACCTCCGCCCAGTGCCCCCTCCGCCGCGACAATTTTATTCCGCGTCGCACCGCGTCCCCCCCTCCCCGACCCCTTCCTGCCCCTCCCCAGCGTTCGCGCCGCCCAGTGGAACCTCCGCCCAGTGCCCCTCCGCCCCGACCATTCTACAGCGCGTCGCACCGCGCCCCCTCGCCAGCGTTCCCCAGCGGCCCAGTGGAACCACTGCCCACTGCCAGTGCCCCCTCCGCCCCGACCATGTTAGTCCGCGTCGCACCACGCACCCCCCTTCACGCCCCTCCTCCCCGCCCGCCTCCTACCCCTCCCCAGCGCCCCCCAGCGGCCTACTGGGACCTCCGCCCAGTGCCCCCTCCGCCGCGACATTTTTATTGTGAAGGCCTTACGGCAGTTGCCGCCGACCCTGAAGATTTTGGCAGTCGATGGCGACGGGATGTGTGAGCACAGGAAGGAGCTAAAGGACAACGTGACAGGGTAGGCGAAGGAAGTGTATGTGTGTGTGTGTGTGAGGAGGAGGAGGAGGAGGAGGAGGAGGAGGAGGAGGAGGAGGAGGAGGAGGAG
>CAUYUJ010007436.1:22500-46854 GCA_963575745.1 Prorocentrum cordatum | reverse complement strand
TTCCCCCTGGGCGCGCCGCCTAGGAGTGACCTTTGGTGCTGGCCCGACGGGGTACCCCGATCGTTGAACGCGAAGTGTTAACAGCGGTATGCGCGCTCGGGTTTGGCCACCCCGCCCCTCCCGTTACGCCGCGCACCAGAGGTCACTTTTGCCCAGGGTCGCTCTTGCGTGCAGCTGGAAAGGGTGTGGTTACAGTCAGAGCACACAGCACGGAAAAACGACTTTCCAAGGTTACCGTAGCATTCTTCCCTTTCGGCTCGTCCTTGGCCACTTCCGATGGTAGCGCCCCGCTGGAAAGGTGTCGATGTGGCCTTCCAAGGCCCTTGTATCCTCGTCGTGCATCCTTGTTATGCGCGTTGACTGTGCAAAGGTTGTGGTTACGCTGGGGTGTAGTCTGTGACCGGCGTCGTCGGGGCTTGGGGGCACCACGCTGCCTCGTCGGGCCGCCTTGGGGCGCGGCGGAGATCTCCCTCGATGCGCTCGCGACGGCGACGGCGACGACGGCGGCGACGGCGGCGACGACGGCGACGACGGCGACGACGGCGACGGCGACGGCGACGGCGGTGGCCGTCGCCGCCACTGCGGCCGGCAGCCGCCGGCCAGGCGCTCCTGGTCGCGAGGCCGAGGCCAGGGAAGCGGCCGGCAGGCGCCCGGTTGCAAACCCCACACCCTTTGCAGGCCACGCCCTTCGGAGCCGCTGGCGCTCGCAGGCGACGAGGCGGCGGCGACCGCCGGCCGCCCTGGGCGACGAGGCGGCGGGGGCAACGAGGACGACGAGGCGGCCTCGGCGACGTCGAGGGCGACGAGGCGTCGAGGAAGTGAGAGCAGAGGCCTCTGGAGGCCGCCGGAGGTCCCTGGAGGCGTCCAGAGGCGGTGACCCCCAGAGGCCCCTGGGAGGCGGCACAGGAGGGCCAAACACGCGCGGAAGCCTCGATCCGCAACTCTTGT
The DNA here is from genome assembly GCA_963575745.1 of Prorocentrum cordatum. NCBI lineage: Eukaryota > Dinophyceae > Prorocentrales > Prorocentraceae > Prorocentrum > Prorocentrum cordatum. Next base: position 45,906 of record CAUYUJ010007436.1, on the reverse strand, counting down.
GCTCCATCGCCTCCCGCCTCCTCCCCCCCAGACGGTGGCGATGCGCCCTGCCGTGAGGCAGGTCCCCATCGTGGGCGGCGATCCGCCAGCTGGGAAGCAGGTCTCCCGAGTTGCCATCATCGCAGTTGACCCCGCCCCAAGCCACAGCAGAGATTGCTGAGCCAGCATGTCCAAGCCGCCCCTGGACTGGTGGCTGCGACTGTAATGCCCAGCCACCCGGGGACCTTCACCCCCGAAGGAGGCGCCTCGTTTTACAATTCTTCCGCTCCTCCTTGCCCCTCATACAGTTGCACATTCTGAATAGTACTCTTCTCTCTCCCCTTGATTCGGTCCAGAAGATATTCAGCCCTCTCCGCGTACTTTTTGTACACGCCGGAAGTAAAACTATTTCCCGTATGTATTTGCCACGGAAATTCATGGCCTTCGGCCCATCCCGCCGCCGCCACCGTTAGGATCTCATGGGGACATGCTCGGGGGCCTTTTGGAGACAGTTTGGAGGCTCTTGGTGCCGTTTTGGCGCCTCTTGGGGCCTCTTTTGGGCCTGTTGGGGGCCTCTTGAGGGCCTCTTTGGGGCCTCTTGGGGGCCTCTTGGGGGCCTCTTGGGGCCTCCTGGGGGCCTCTTGAGGCGGACGGCTCGGATTTTCGGTTCGTTTGCCCTCTCTTGGGCCCTTTTTTGGGCCGTCCTGGGGCCCTCTTGGGCCGTGTCGGGCGCCTCTTGGGCCGTCTTGGGGCGCTCTTCGGCTGTGTTGGGGCCCTCTTGGAGGCTTCTTGGGCCGTTTTGGGGTGGTCGTGGGGGCCTCTTGGGCCGTCTTGGAGCGTCGGAAAGCCGAAAAGGCGAGAACGCCCAAATCCTTCACGAACCAACGGGAAATCAACGATTTTTGCCGATGGGGGCCCTCCTGGTGGGCCTCTTGGAGGCCTCGTGGGGTGTCTTGGAAGCCTCATGGGAGGTCTGGGGGCCCATCTGGGGCATCCTGGGCCGATCTTTTGGCGCTTCGGGGCCCTCTGGGGCCGTCTTCGGGGCCTCTTGGGTCCCTCTTGGTCCGCCTTGGGGCCCTCCTGGGCCCGAGAAATTCGCGCGCCACCATTGGGCAAAGCCCAGGGGACACGCGGCAAGCCCCAAGAGGTTTCGGATATTTGGGTCCGGGCCCCGTAAAGATTTCCCAGGACTGAGAACTGAGGCTGCAGGGATTGGGCAAAGGACCTGAGGACACGCCCACCCTGTGCCCAGACGCACGGTGGCGGATCTGTCTGACGGGAAACACCTCCGGCGTGGACCGTGTAGTGGTGGCAACTAATTAATTCTGGGGTACGGATGACGGAAGGCGACTTCCAGGAACTCGAAGGAGAAGGATGTTTCGTACTTTTGAATTTTACTATCGCATATCAAGAACTTACACGCTATACCGTGGCCGGCTGCATTTGATAATTCGTTGGCGGATGACGTGAAGCGACTTCGTGAAACTCGGATGAGACGGACGTTCCATATTGCGGAACTTTATCTTTACATATGAAGAATTTAAGCGCTACAGGGTGGCCGATCGCACAGGGTCTTTCGTTAGAGGATCACCAGAAATGAGCGTTTCGCTTGAGACGTCCTCCTGAACTTGAGGTGCTCACAGCATCGGCTTCCACAAAACCAAGCGTTTCGACCAAGACATCCTCCAAACATAAAAAGTCGCGAATTTGACGAGTCTTCGAACATGAGCGTTTTGCCTGAGGCATCTTGAAACAAACAAGGATGTCGAAAGAGGTGGTTTACTGCGTCTTATGTTGAAAACGACGCTTTTGATCGGGATGAGCATGGCAGACCAGCATAATTGTGTCTTCGACGTCGTTTCGAAACATGTCCACTTCGATCGGGACATCCTCAGAACATTTGTATGTCCCCAACATCTTTTTGATATCGTTACCAAACTGGTTCAATGCGAAGAAAGAAGGGCCCAAAATGGACCCCAAGATGGCTCCAAGAGTGCCCTGATGGCTGCCGGAAATAAAGATTTCGCTAGTGACAGTCTCAAACAAACTACACATATGACATCATACTTCTTCACATCCAGTTTTTTTTGTTGTTTTCTCTGCACCCCCACCGCGCAGGATCTCATCCTCGTCCTCCTCCCCTCTCTTTTCCTTATTGACACACCCACGCCCACGCACTCATCATCATCCTCCTCCTCATTATCGTCATCATCTTTACCATCATCATGACCAATACCAAAACCATAACCATCACCATCATCATCACCATCATCATCATTATTTTAATCATCATCATCGTCATTATACGCATTATCATACTCATCATTATCATCATCATCATCATCATCATCATCATCGTCATCATTATCATCGTTCCCCACATGGACACCCCGCGCAGGAACACATCCTCCCACATGCACAACCTAATCATCACCACCACCACCATCAAAGTCATCATCATCACCATCATCAGTATAATCATCAATGGCATCATGCACCCACTCACATTCATATACTCGCTCACTATCACTAAGTATCATGTTCATCATCACCACCATCACTCAGCATTCTCATAAACATCATCATCACCATCGTTACCATCAACGTCATCATCATCATGACCATCATCACCACCATCATCATCACCATCATCATCAACGCCAACATCACCATCATCATCATCATCATCATCATCATCATCATCATCATCATCATCATCATCATCAGCATCATCCTTAGCCATTTTGGCTCAGGCCTTTTCCGTCGGCCCCCCTGCTCCTGGACCTTGTCTCTCTGAGGGCCTTGGAGGGGCAGGGTTTTTGGCTCACGGAGCGATGGTGGCACGGGATGGCGCGGAGTGCGCGCCAAGGCGATCGGCGGCCCAGCGCAGGGCAGGCCGAGAGTGGGCGAACTGGTCCGCCGACAATGCCGTCAGGTGGCTCTCGGGGGAGCTTGCCAAGACCCGATTTCGCCTGGAGGCCGCGGAAGAGGCCCTGTGCGCCGTCATCGGCGACGGCGAGTTTGGGCAGCGACAGCAGGCGATGCTCCCCGCGCTGCAGGCCAAACTTGGGGGTAGGTCCCCCGCATGGCTCGAGCGCCTGCGGCGTAATGTCGCCCTCCACGCTGAGGCGCAGGGCGTGGACATCGCGGCGGCGGGAGCGGCGGAGCTGCGCTGTGCCCAGCGGGGGCCCCGGCTGGAGGGGCGCGCGGCGCCCAGGCGCGAGGCCGAGGAGGCTGCCGCTGGGGCGATGCGGGCGGGGGCGCCCCCCTTTTTCCTGCCGGCCTCCTTGGTGCTGTCACGCCCGACCTTGCGCCTGAGGGAGTCGGCCGAGATGGGTGCGTCCGAGCTGCGCGGGCGCGGCGCCACCTCGCGGCAGTCGCCGTGAGCTTCAGGGACTACGTCGTCGCTATCGCGGAGGACGGCAGCGAGCAGCTGGAGCCTCTGGATGGCAGGCCGCGGGTGCGGTTGCCTAAGGAGCTCAGGCGCCTGCGGGAGCGCCTCTCTCTACTGGGGCCAGTAGCGGTCCTTGAGGAGCCCAGCCAGGGGCAGACCCTACAGGAGGGCAGCGGACCTTTGCACGAGGCCGCAGACTTGAAGCCCTTGACCAGGTCCAGCATCCACTCTGGGCCGCGGATGCGCGGGTGGCCGGAGCCCCAGGGGGGAGAGGCCCCTCGTCAGCGTCGGGGCGCGGAGATGTCCTCGGGGAGCCCGCTGCTGGGCAGACGCAGAATGGGGGGGGGGGGGGCTCTGGAGCAAGGCCGCAGACGTGCGAGTGGCCGAAGCCCTTGACCGAGCTCAGCCCCATTCCAGGGCCACGGACGTGTGGGTGGTCGAAGCCCTTGGGATGCGGGCCCCCTCCCAGCGGCTGGCGTTGGGGCGCGGGGGCGTCCTTGGGGGGCCCAGACAGGGGCAGGCCCTAGAGCTCGTGCTCGAGGCCGCAGACGCGCGGATGGGCGTTTCCCTTGACCGAGCTCGGCCTCCGCTGAGGGCCGCGGACGCGTGCGTGGTCGAGCCCCCTGAGCCGAGCGCCCCCTCCAGGCGCTGGAGGACCAGGAGGGCATGCACGAGCGCAAGTTCGGCCTGGACCTGGACGAGGACGGGGGCTTCTTCGAGGGCGGGCTGGAGGGCCCGACGGGCCAGTGCAAGCGCGAGGTCGGCCTGGGCCTGGGCGCGGACGCGAGCGTGTGCGAGGACTGGTCGGAGTGCGGCGGCCGTGGCGGCGGTGCAGGCTTCCTGTTTGCGTGCAAGCTCCTGGAGGCGAGGGCCGCCTCTCGGACCGCCCTCGCAGCTGCCAGCGTCCCCCTGGGGGTCCCACTCCGAGGCCCCGTGCCAGCTCGCGGGCGTCGCGGGCTGAGTCGCTGTGATTGCTCGGGTGGTGTCATTATCCGCTTGCTTCGGCTGGGGCGTGGGGCGGCTTCTCGGCACTCAGGCGAATCTGCGCGTGTGCTTTGGGCGCGAGACCGCGCGTTGCCTCCGCAGGGCCAAAGGGAAACGTTTCGGTCCGAGGGGCAGTGCGAGACAGGAGCTCCTGTTCCCTTCAGCCGTGGGGATCATCATCAGCATCGTCACCGTCGCAATCATCATCATTATCTTCATCGTCGCCACCATCATCATCACCATGCATGCATGCGTACATGCATGCATGCATGCGTGCATGCAAACAGACATACGTACATGCATCCATACAGACATACGTATTCAGACGCTCACGTAACCTCGTTGAGGAAAGTCTCGAGCGGGAGGTCCTTCCCTGGGGCCCACTCTTCAGGTTGATGATCTGAGCGGGTCATCGGAGACATCTACCAGCCGTGCCACTTGAGCACCCCAATGGGGCAAGTCGTGGGGGCGTTCGAGCGGGGGCCTCGTTTGTGAGTGAATTCCGAGGAACTCCCAGGCGGGGCCCCCCCATCTCTGAGGGGAGTCTCGAGCGCCCCCCCCCCCCCCCCCCCCCCCCCCCCCCGATGGAGCCCGCGCTTCGTGCTTGTAATCCGAACGAGTCGCCGCGAGGAGGCGAATCGTGAGGATGTCCCGAGCTGTGGCTTCGTTTGTGAACGAATTGCGAGGAGCTCTCTCGCGGGTGCCCCCTCCGCATGCGGCCCGCATTTCATGTTGGTAATCCGAGCGGGTCAGTTGCAACATTTGGCAGGTATAGCACCTGGGCGCCCTGAGAGGGCAAATCGTGAGGGTGTCTCCAGCGGGGGCTTCGTCTGTGAGTGAATTGCGTTGAAGTCTCAGGTTGGGGCCCTCAATGGGGCCCGCACTTCGCGTTTGCAATCCGAGCGGGCCGTCGGCAAACTCTACCAGGCATCGCACTTGACCGCCCAAGGGGGGCAACTCCTGGGGGTGTCTCAAGCGGGGGTCTGTGAGTGAATTGCGAGGAAGTCTCGAGCGGGGGCCCTTTCTTTTTCTTCATGGGGCCCGCGCTTCACGTTGGTAGTCCGAGCTGGTTATCGGCAAATTCTGGCGGGCAGAATTTTAATGCATCCCGAGGAGGTAAATCGTCGGGATGTCTCGAGCGGGGGTCTCGTTGTCGGTGAATTGCGAGGAACTCCCAGGCGGGGGCTCCCTCTCTGAGGGGGGTCTCGAACGCCCCTCCCCCCCCCCCCCCCCCCCCCCTTATGAAGCCCGCGCTTCATGCCGGTAGTCCGAGCGAGTCGCCGCGAGGGGGCACATCGTGGGGATGTCCCGAGCGGTGGCCTCGTTTGCGAGTGAATTGCGAGGAATTCTCTCGCGGGGGGCCCTCCGCATGGGGCCCGCGCTTCACGTTTGCAATCCGAGCGGGCCAGTTGCAACATTTGGCAGGTATAGCAAATGGGCGCTCTGAGAGGGCAAATCGCCAGGGCGTCTCCAGCGGGGGCTTCGTCTGCGAGTGAATTGCGTTGAAGTCTCAAGTTGGGGCCCTCAATGGGGCCCGCACTTCGCGTTTGCAATCCGAGCGGGCCATCGGCAAACTTTGCCAGGCATGGCACCTGGCCGCCAGGCGGGGGCGAATCCTGAGGACGTCTCAAGCGGGGGCCTCGTCTGTGAGTGAATTGCCAGGAAGTCTCGAGCGGGGGCCCTTTCCCTTTCTTTATGGGGCCCGCGCTTCACGTTCGTAGTCCGAGCGGGTTACCGGCAAATTTTGGCAGGCAGAGTTTTTATGCATCCCGAGGAGGCAAATCGTCAGGATGTCTCGAGCGGTGGCCTCGTTTGCGAGTGAAGTGCGAGGAGGTCTCTTGCGGGGGCCCCTCCACATGGGGCCCGCGCTTCACGTTTGCAATCCGAGCGGGCCATCGGCGAGCTCTACCAGGCGTGGCGCTTGAGCGCCGCTAGCCAAATAGTGGGAGTCTCGAGCGGGAGCTTCGTCTGTGAGTGAAACGCGAAGAAGTCTCGAGTCCCTTTGGTGCCCGCGCGTCACGTTGGCAGTCCGAGCGGGTTTCGGAAAGCCTGTTGTCGTCAGGTTTGGGTTCTTCAGGCCAGGGCCTCCAGGCGAGGCTCTTTTGAGCCGTGTTCTCTTCGTTGACAAGGTTCCCATAATAAAAGGTGATGCAAGCCCTTGCGGGCCGCGCTCGGGCTCGCTAGATCGCCAGTCCTTCGATTCATCGGACGAGGGGGAAAAATGAGAAACGGGGAATCAGGAGGGCGACTGCGGCCCGGACGCAGCCGCCGTCGTCCTCGGCTGCGTCCTCGAGCCGAAGGGCGCGAAGGGCTTCGAGCGCAGGGGGCGCGTGTTCACGTTCTTGGGCTGCATGCGCGACGGCGAGTCCTTCCCACTGGAGGTCTGGTCCGCCTGGGATAGGCCATTCGCCTCGGACAACCGCGGCGTCTTGAACTTTCGGCGCAAGCACGAGAGTGTTCGATTCGGCAATTGCATGGGCATCCACTGGGAGACGCTGGCGAGGTGAATCAAGACGCGCGCTCGTCGCGACGCGCGGCGTCTGAGCGCGGCCCTCGTTTTCCTGCGGGGCGTCGACTAGTGCAGCGCGATCCAAAGCTATCCCGATGCGGGCCGGCGCGTGCTGAATGTCCCGAACATGTGCAACGGGGAACATCCACGGCGTCTTGCCGGCGCGCGTCGGCATGGAGATTCGGTTCACGGCCGTGCAGGACGAGCTGAACAGTAAGTCAAGGCTCGTTCAGGACCAACGAGCAACCACCGTGCCCTTCGAGTTTCACCGCGAAGACGAGCAGGGGTACAACGTGTTCTCGCTGGGCCAGTTCTTTCGCCCCCGCTACCTACCGAAAGGAAAATTCTAGACGCTTCGCGTATCCCCGCCGGCCCGTCCAGAAACGACGCCCAGGCGAGTAGAGGGTCGTCCTGAGGGGCTTTTCGGCGTCTTGGGTGCCTCGGGGGGGCCTCTGGGCCGTTCGGGATCCTCTTTGGGGCCTCCTGGGGGCCTCTTGGGGCCTCTTGGGGCCATCATGGGGCCTTTGGGGGCCTCCTGGGGGCTTCTTGGGGCCTCCTGGGCGCTTCTTGGGTGCCTCTGGGGGGTCTCTTGGGGCCTCTTGGGGGTCTCTTGGGGGCCTCCTGGGGGCCTCTTGGGGGGCCTCGGAGCCATCTTGGAGGAGATCGATCTAAGAAGGGGGGTTCCCTAATTACAGTCCCCCCCTCAGGAGCCACGATCCTCGTGAGGGGTGTCGAATTTTAGCCCTCCCAGGGGTCGATCTTGGGCGCTCCAACGCGCCGCGGAACCCCCTGTCCAGGTCAGTGGGGGGGGGGGGGGGTAAACCCTTCCCCGAAGGGGAAGAAGGAGGGGTGGAAGAGGAAACGCTCTAAACCACCGACGCCCAGAGGGCTGGTGGGATTGTTGCAGGTCCACGGCTTCAAGAAGTTCCCGAGCTACTGGGAGGTCGCCGAGCTGCCGCGACAGGGGGCCGAAGGCGCTGGCGATGGCGGCGAGGCCGAGGCGCGGGCGAGGAGCTTGCTCAGGTGCAGGCCCAGTGAGCAGGAGCTCGCGTGGCAGAGCTCGGGGCCGTGCGCCGTGCGCCGCTCGGGGTTCGCTCTGGCGCGCGCCTCCTACCTGACATGCGCGCTGTCGCAGAGTCAGACGCTGCGCAAGGGCGTCGCCGTCGACTGCGCCAGGGATGAGGACGGTCGCGCGGGCAAGTCAGACGAGCAGCGTTGAATGCGCCTTCGTGCCATGTTTTCCCGCGCCGCGTGCACGCGGAACGTGATGATCTTGCGGCCGCCCGCGCGAGAGTTCTCGGGTGGCCGCCGGCGCCCCCTATGAAGGCGATCGGAGAGTTCGACGGGGGGGCGGTGAACTCCAGGGCTGAGGCGGAGCAGCTCGCGGCAGAGCTGGGCTTCGCGCTGCCTCCCGCTTGGGCGCGGCCGCCACTAGCTCGGGATTGGCGGGCTGGCGGGGTTGTCCCAGTGACTTGCCCCCGCGCCCCAGCGGCTCGCGGGGTTGTCTCGGCGGCCCGGCCCGAGCGGTTGCCCGGGCGGCTTCGCGATCCAGCCGTCAGACAACGCGGCCCTTGTGGCCGCGGCGGCGACGGCGCCGAGGAAAATCGACGCGCGTGCCCCGGCCAGAAGGGAGGGTGCGCGGTGCGCGGGGAAAACAGGTTGGATGGGGATGAGGAGAAGGAGACAGAGGATGAGGTGGAGGACGAGGAGAGGAGGAGGAGGAGGAGGAGGAGGAGGAGGAGGAGGAGGAGGAGAGGAGGAGGAGGGGAGGAGGAGGAGGAGGAGGAGGAGGAGGAGGAGGAGGAGGAGGACAAGCACATGGAACGAGGAGGACGCGAAGGAGGAGTGTGCGCAGGACGAGGGGGAAGAGCGGGAGGAGGAGGCGCAACAGAGGGCGGGAGACGGGCTTCCGCCAAGGCGAAGAAGACAGCACGAGGGGCAAACTAATTAGAATTCCGTGTGGGGTCCTACCAGCGGGGTAATTCTGAAACGCGCGTAAAATACCCCCTGGGTAGACAACGTTTGCCAAAAAGGAGGCCGCCGAGCATGCCATGTCGGACGATCTCGATAGGGTCCGTGGCCTGGACATATTTAAGCCGCAAGCGCGCTCAGAGACCCGAAATTTCTTTGACGCTAGATGGGTGCTCACATGGAAGCTCATGCAGTTGGATCGGCCGTGAGCGGGGCAGCAGGCATCCATCGTAAAGGCGCAGCAGGTCAAGGCCTGCATGACGGTGCGAAATTACTATGGCGCGCCACCGTCGGACATCGCCACCTTCTCGGGCACCACCTCGCGTTGGGGCCAGCGCCTTGTCGTGATTATCGCTGTGCAGGCAGGTTGGGACCCGTTTAGCCTGGGCGGCTCGCAGGCATTCGTTCTTACGTGCCATGCCGTCCTCCGAGCGTGCCAAGCTCGACGGCGAAATCTCTCGCGACGTGCCGTTTACGGTCAGAAGTTTCAGGCTACGCCGACGACGGCCGGAAGGAGGTCCAGAATATGCTCCGACCAGGTTTCGGGCTCAATCAAGGGCGCGCTTAAATTGTGCAGCTCGGTGCTCGTCGAGACACTTGCGGGGTTCGGACTACACCAAACCACGACCGATTCGCAGCTGCTCGTGAAACACGATTTTCATGGGTAGTTCAGCTCATCGTGCCCACGCACGTTGGCGACCTGAAGGGAGCTGGGGAGGACAAGGTGCGCGACGCCTTCACTGCGCACCTGGAGACCAAACTCGGCAAACCCAAACTCGAGCCGAGATCGTTCCAGCACATTGGCATAACACATGCGCAACAGCATATAGCTGCAGCAACACGTGTGTGCTAAGAAGCTGAGCCAGAACGGCATTGCCAAGTACGGCGCGAGGACTTGGACGCACCAGCTCTGGCGGTGCTGGTCGCAGCTTACCGAGCCCTTCTAGGTCGGTGTGGCTTGGATGTGCATGGCGAATCTCGCATGGTGTGTTTACGCCAATTAGTTGCAGCATCCCATCTAATAACCCATGCTTCAGACATGCACGAGATCTGAACAGGTTGGTGATGTGGATCAAGCTGCACCCGCGTACGCTCAAGTACAACAAGCTTGAGACTCCGACAGTTCCGACGCTCAAGTGTGTGTCTCCGACAGTTCTTGCAGTGCCAGGGACACCGAGGGAGTAGTTATGAAAAGGCGGTGTTCTCCTGTTTGTGGAGGATCTTGATTGCACTAGCTCTGGCAGTGCGGTCAGCCCGTGCGGGCGAGTCTTAGTAGTACATTGGCTTTCTAGGAAGCAGCCGCACGTGTATCGCAACACGTTTGCAACGGAGCTGCGAGCAGCCCTAGATGCCCCGAGGTCAGCGATGATTGTGCAGACAAATCTGCAAGACATCGCCTGCGGTGTGGCGAAGCCGTCACAAATAGTCGATATGCGCGTGCAATCCGCCTTGCATCTTGTCTCTGAGCTGTGGTTGGATGTGCGCTTTGTCGTTGACGCGGTGATTGCGAGCACGGCCAAAGTGACAGCAGACAAACACTTGTCTTTCCATGTGCTTCGGTCGCGCGAATTTTTGGCCACCAAACAGCTGAGGCGCTTGTGGTGGATTGACGCGCATATGACGCTATCCGACGGAGTCACTAAAGGTGCAGTCAACCGCGACGCTCTCACAGCAGCTTTAGAGGGCATCTGGAGCCAAGCCGGGCTCCCCCCAGTGCTTTGGCCAGTAGCGACATCAGCGCACGCGGCGCCGGCAACCAGAACGCCTTAAACGCAGTCCCTTGCCATTTTGGCCCTGGACAGCTAAGCTGTTCGAAACTCGACCAGCGTTGTTCCTTCCTCGTCCTTCTCTCTATCCGTCGCCATGTTTCATCAAGACAGCTGTTTCTTCACGTGCGCGCAAACCATCGTTCCTCCATCTCACCCAAACCTCCGTTCCGTATACCACGTAGGTGGTCGCTACACGCATTCATTTTCATTGCGGGACCTGCTCCGTTTGAGGGACCGTTTGGGATTCCCCAATCGTACCAAAACACCGTTCTTGCAGCGTGAACGCCGCGAATCGACGTTGCTGTTGTGTCCAGACGATCCTCAATCGTGCTTGGCATTTCAACACCGCGAATCAACGTGACTGTTCCCCGACGGTCCCAAATCGTGTTGGAACGCCATTCTTGGGACGTCAGCCTTCAGAATATATGAATCAGGTGTACAGTCTTAAGACGAATGTTCACTGCGCTAGAGCGGGAACCGCTTTTTTGAAAAGGACCCCCCCTCCACCACTCACGCTCCTGCAGTGTTTTCGGCGGATTTTCGCGGCGTTAGTTAGTGCGAGAACCACATTATAAAACACCACCCACCTTCCATCAGTGATGTCCTAGCACAATTTTTGGACGAATGTGCTCGTTGCGAGGGCGAGAGCCACATTGTAAAACCGACTCGCCCTCCATTCTTGAAGCTCTTGCGGACTTGTACGACGCATTTGCGCGGCGTTATGGCGAGATTTTCGTTTTGAAAACCACCCGCCATCCGTGAAACTTTTGCAAACTTCAGGACGAATGTGCACGACGTTCAGGCGATCACCGCATTTTGAACCCCACCCGCGTTTCACACGTGAAGTGGATTTCTTGCACTCTTATCGGAAGCTGGACCATCTGCATTACTAATGGCGGGCTGTTTTTCAATCCCAGGACTTTCTCAGGGTCGGGGACGATGCTGTGGCGGTGTTTGTGTTTGTGTGTGTGTGTGTTTGTATGTGTGTGTGTGTGTATGTGTGTGTTTCTTCGTGGGGAAACAACGAAACATGTATGCACCAGGGTCCCGTGTACACCAGCATCCGCTTTCCTGCGCAAGTTTCAGTGCAATGCCAGCAACAGCGTCGGTGTATGTAGAGCTCGTGTCCCTGTGCGAAAGTCTCGGGCGACCCCCCTGGCTCACCCTACCGACACGTCTCGGGGTGCGACAGGGAAGAGTTATACTATATATATCTATACATTCACATGTATAAGGGATGGAGGAGGAGGACACGGAGGAGGAAGACGAGGAGGAGAAGGATGAGGGAGGACGAGGTGGTGGAGGAGGAGGAGGAGGACGAGGAGGAGGAGGAGGAGGAGCGGGGAGGAGGGGAAGAGAGGAGAGAGAGGAGGAGGAGGAGGAGGAGGAGGAGGAGGAGGAGTAGGAGGAGGAGGGGGAAGAGGAGGAGGAGGCGGAGGAGGAGGACGAGGAGGAGGAGGAGGAAGAGGAGGAGGAGTAGGAGGAGGAGGAGGAGGAGGAGGAGGAGGAGGAGGAGGAGGCAGAGGAGCAGCATCGGCGCTCAGACTGCTGCAGTGCCCCGTCCGCCCCGTCGCCCCTCCCAAAAGCTGCTGGACCCCGAGCGCGAATTCGAGGAGGAGCGCTGGCCCGGCGACCTGCTCCGACGCCTGCCGTCGGCAGATTATGCAGGAGCCGCCGCGCGCGGCCAGGGTGACGCGGATCCTTCCTCGTTGTCGTCTTCGTCTTCGTTCCTGTCTTCGTCGTCGTCTTCGGCGTCGTCGTCGTAGTCGTCGTCTTAGTCGTCGTCGCTGTCCTTCTCTGCCTCTCCCACCCCCTCCACCACCCCATCTTCCCTTCGGAAAGGTCTTATACCTCCATGCCCCGCCAGGGCCACGTTTAGCCCTAGAATGATGCATGGACCCTCCTGGCGGGCACGATGGCGGCGGGCAGATGAGCCCTCTGCGTCTTCTCCTCCTGTTGCTGCTCCTCCTGCTGGAGCTCCGAGTCACGGGCGACGAGGTGTCCGCCTATTCCCGAGTCGGCCTTCTCGGCCAGCCTGTGCTCCGCCCGCGGGGAGGGGTCCTGTGATGGCTTCCCCGAACTCCCGCTCGGGCTCCTCGTCCACCGCCGCACCTTTGTTGGCTCCAGTCGTGTCCTGGCTTCGCGCCGCACGCGCCAGAGAGCGGGATTCCGCGCCGCCCGTTGTTCCGCTCGGCCGCGTCGCCGCACCGCGGTCCTTGCCCCGGCCCTCATCTCCATCCAGCGCGTCACTGGCACCCTGTTTTACGTCGGCGGGCGGAACTGTGCGCCACTCAGGGGCAATGTTTGGGGGGCGGGGATAGGCTCGGGGGGAGCACATCGACCCCCAGTCGCCCAGTGATCGCCGATTGGGGCCGTATAGCCCACCCCGTATAGGAGTGTATGGAATCGTTATCGCGGACCTATCGCCAATTCTGCGTCGGCGAGCGGGACTTCGCGTCAGGCGGCGTTGAGGAGTTGATCCTGTTGGGCTGACCACGCTCGGCTGGCCTGGCGTGTCCTCGTGGTCAAGGTGGCGTCCGCGCGGCCAATGCTGCAGCGAAGCTGCAAGCGCAGTGCTTGCTCAACGGCTTCAATGGCGGATAAGCTTGTTTTTTCCGTGACGCTGTTTGCCACTGGCGCGGGCAGTTACTCAGAGGTTGCCACGACATTGGCGAAGCTACATCACATTTATATTGACCACGGAATCAGACGCGCATCGCCCGCAGTGCACATCAATCTCGGCTAGTGTAGCCTTGGCGAGAGCGAGCGTGGCGAGCGTGGCTCCTGCTTGAATGGCTACAACGAGGCTGGTTACTACCCGAACGTTTTTGACAAGCATGGCCACGGCGAACTCGGCTTCGTGGGATGGTGTGTGACATGCAGTGCTTCGGCACGGGTGGCTACGACAGGGCAGGGGGCGACTCAAGTGTCTACACGAAGCGCCGTTGCGACCCCAGAGTTTCCGACAAAACGGGCTTTCTGAATGGCTTTGGCTGTCGTGGCCACGACAAGGGGGGCTGCTATGTACGACAGGGGCGGTTGCGACAAACACGGCTACGACAAGGTGGGCTACGATTCCAGCAGTTTCGACCAGCGTGGATGTGTCTTCAAAGGTTGCGACGGGGCAGGCTACGACTCCAGCGGCTACGACCCGGGTGGTGCGACGCAGGTGGCTGTGACAAGAATCGTTACGACGCGAACGGCTGCGACAAGCAAGGCTGGCTGAGGCCTGAGAGCAGCTTCGGCAAGGGCGGCCGCGACAGGCGCGGTTACGACCAAACGGGCGGTGCCTTCAGCTTTCTCGGCCACCAAGTCGCTACGGCAAGTGCGTCTGCGACCCGAACGTCTGCGGCCTGCCTGGCTGCGGCCCGAGCCGCCATACCAAGGGTGGGTACGGCGCGGATTGCTTCGACCAGACAGGCTGCGATGGTGGCGTGTTGCGACGAGCTCGGCCTCGATCTCAGAGGATGCGACGAGAGCGGCTGGTCGCCCTGCCACGACATGCGCGGCTACCGCCCGAGAGCGGCTTCGGAAAGACTGCTATACAGTGCGCCCCGCTCTCTCGTGGAGGGCGCCCGTCTGTGGCAGGACTGGCATCGGCCGGCAGGGCAACAACGAACGCGGCTACGGCGCGAGCGATTGAGACGGGGTGTGCTGCGGCCAGATGGGCTACGACACGCGCCGCTGCGACGGGAGCGGGTTCCATTCGCAGGGCAGGGCCACTTTCAGAACAGTTGCGGCGAGCGCGGCTGCGGTGAGGGTGGCCGAGTGCGCGTAGCTCGCCTGGGGCGGGTTTTCGGACGTCCTCAAGATCTGCCGCGCGCGGTGGGCTGGGGGATTGGTCCTTCTTCTTGTCCTCCTGCTCCTCGTCTCGGTCCTCCACCATCCTGTGCCTAGGGGGGCAACTCCTGGGAGTTTAAATTCAGCATCGGCCCTGGTGCATCCGTGGTCGAAACCGGCCTGATTCAGCATACTCCTGGCCTAGTCGTCGTCGGGAGGGCACAGAGAGGAGACAGTGAGGGAGGAGGAGGAGGAGGAGGAGGAGGAGGAGGAGAGGAGGAGGAGGAGGAGGAGGGAGGAGGAGGAGGCAGGGAGGAGGAGGAGGAGGAGGAGGAGGAGGGAGGAGGAGGAAGAGGAGGAGGAGAGGAGGAGGCGGAGGCGGAAGGCGGAGGCGGAGGCGGAGGAGGGAGGAGGAGGAGAGGATGAGGAGGAGGAGGAGGAGGAGGAAGAGGAGAAAGAGAAGAGGAGGAGGAGGAGAGAGGAGGAGGAGGAGGATGAGTAGGAGGAGGGAGGAGGAGGAGGAGGAGGAGGAGGAAGGAGGTGGAGGAGGAGGAGGAGGAGGAGGAGGAGGAGGAGGAGGAGGAGGAATAATAATAATAATAAGAAGAAGAATAATAAGAATAATAATAAGAAGAATAACCAGAAGAAGAATGAGAATAAGAATAATAATACGAATAATAATAATAATAATACGAACAAGAAGAATAATAATAATACGAATAATAAGAATAATAATAATAAGAATAAGACGAATAAGAAGAAGAAGACGACGAATAAGAATAATAATAATAATAAACATAATAAGAAGACGAATAAGAAGAATAATAAGAATAATAAGCAGAATAATAATAATAATAATAACAATAAGAATAATAATAAGAATACGCAGAATAAGAATCATAAGACGAATAATAATAAGAATAATAATAATAATAAGAATAATAAGAAGAATAATAATACGAAGAAGAAGAATACTAATACGAATAATAAGAATAATAATAAGCATAATACGAAAAACAATACTAGAATAATAAGAAGAATAATAAGAAGAATAAGCAGAATAAGCAGAATAATACGAATAAGCATAATCATAATAATAAGAAGAATAATAAGAATAAAAATAAGAATAATGATAATAATAATAAGAAGAATAATCAGCAGAATAATAATAAGAAGAAGACGAAGGAGGAAGAGGAGGAGGAGGAGGAGGAGGAGGAAGGAGGAGAGGAGAGTAGGAGAAGGAGAAGGAGGAACGGAGGAAGGAGGAAGGAGGAAGGAGGAAGGAGGAAGGAGGAGGAAGGAAAGGAGGAGGAGAGGAGGAAGGAGGAAGCGAGGAAAAAAGGATCGGGAAGAGGAAGGAGGAAGGAGGAAGGAAAAGGAGGGAAAGAGGAAGGAGGCAGGAAGGAAGGAGGAAGAAGCAAAGAGAAGGAGGAAGAGGAAGGAGAAGGAGAAGCGAAGGAGATAGAAGGAGGAAGAGGAGGAGGAAGGAGGAAGGAGGAAGGAGCGAAGGAGGAATAGGGAGGAAGGAGGAAGGAAGGAGGTAAGGAGGAAGGAGGAAGGAGGAAGGAGGAAGGAGGAAGGAGGAAGGAGGAAGGAGGAAGGAGGAAGGAGGAGGAGGAGGAGGAGGAGCCTAGAAATGCCGCTGGTCATGATCTGCACCCCCCCCTCTTGGACGCACCCTTCTTGGCCGCCCCCGATAGAAATGCCCCTGGCCCAAGGTGCCCCCAGGATTTCCACGGAGGCCCCCACGGCCTCCACAGGACTCCTCACGAGGCCCAGTGGGCCCTATAGGCTCCAAAACGGCGCGACAAGGTGGGGGTACCTTGGTCCAAGGGCACCTTTCGCAACACTCAGAGGCGACGGTAGGGGCGAATAGCCCAGGGGAGAGCAATTCATGTATTCAGGTGCGCCGATGATCTCTGTCTTCGAAAAGGCCCCTGGGCGAATACGTGTGATGCCCGCCCCTGGGCTATTCGCCCCTATCGTCGCCGCCGAAACACCCGCAATCGGGTCTAATCCTGGGCCAAATTTGGGTCTCTTCGGTGTCAATGGCGTCTTACTACTGCCCAGTAGCCCTAAATCAGCGCTCTGGAGAAGACCCGCCAGGAGTCGTCCTCCGCCGAGCGCGCGAGGGGAGCGTGCTGCGGCGGCTGCCACGTCGTGGCCGCACGAACGCGCCTCGGCGCTCTCTCTGGCGTTTCCCTTGCCCCGGTCCACCTGCCGCCCCCCGTTCGCTGCTGCCCTTCGCTGCTCCTGCTCCACCGCCGCTGCCCACAGCGGCCCTCCTCGCCCCTCCTTGCCGTGCACCCTGCTGCTGCTGCTGCTGCTGCTGCTGCTGCTGCTGCTGCTGCTGCTGCTGCTCCCGGCCCCGCAGCTGCACCCCCGCTGTCCTCGAAGAAGGACGGCGTGTTTTTTTGTTTGTTTGTTGTTTTTTTCCCTCTCAGATCACAAGCTCGAAGAAGACACACACACAAACGTCATAAACATAAACTTTGGCACTCCGCGCGGATTTCTTGGATCCGCGCGGAGCGCCACTGGCGGCGCATCCGGCGCGCCCCCTGGCGCGCTTCGCGCGCCAGGGAGGCGGGCCCAGCCCAAATCCAAGAAATCCGTGCGGGGCGCCAAAAGTTTATGCTCATGGCGTTTCTTCTTCTTCTTCTTCTTCTTCTACATGCGGCCGAAGATGGATCTCAAGTGCACAAGCTGGGAAGTTCGACCGTGGCCGACACGCCCAGTGTCTTTCGCTACCAGCAGTTCGCGCTTGCCCCACGATAGAAATTGCACACGACATGTACTCGGAAGGTCCGCGCGGGGTTCTTGAATCCGCGCTGCCCCCCCCTCCCACGGTGGCGCCTGAGGCGCCTCCCCCCTCGTCGCGTTCCGCGCGCCATGGTCTGGGGTCCAGCGCCGATCCTGGAAATCCGTGGGGGCCTCCGAAAGTACGTTTAGGCAGACGTTTCTTCCTCTGCTGCCGCTGCTGCTCCTGCGCCTGCTGCTGCGTCCCCCCCAGGTGGCTTCTTCTGCTGCCTGGGGGCATGACGGCTTTTCTGTGATCGGAGGGACATTTTCGGGAGGGGCACGTCGTATCAGAGACTCGCGCGTCGTCTTTGAACCTGTGCGTGTTACTCATTTGCTCTGTCACCAAGAGTGTGTCTGACTCCTCCGGCCCGCATTTTTTTGTTGCAACGGCAGCTGAGGCAAAGCAGTCTGGCTATTTTTGAAGGGCTATAAAAAGTTCAAAATTCTGGCGCGTGTGAAAGACGCTCTTTCATCAAAAACCTTGCACGTATTCGGTGGTAGCATTGTATGCCTCCCAGATGGGGTCGGAATGGACGGGGTCGGAAGAACGCGTTGCATCACCGACACATCGACGATGCGGCTCGATGTGGAGCCAGAAGTTCTCCACGCCGATGGCACTGATGCATCGCCGACGTCGCAGTTGCATCGGCGATGCGGCGCGATTCTTCAGCACCATCTACTCGGACCCCATTCAGGAACTTCTAAACACTCTGCTGCGGTCGTCCGACCAGCGCGACGTTGATGTTTTTTTTTTTTTGCCCCCCCCCCCACAGCTAGCGACGAGCAGCCAGAGCGGTTGGATCGCCCAACAGAAGAGTTCTTTTTCGCCCCTATCCTTGTCATCTACTTTCGTGTGCCCCATCCCCATCCGCATCTTTCTTGCTTCTATGTGTTGTTTCCTCTCATCATTTGGTTCCGATCCTCCCCGCCTCTTTCTGTCTTGCTTCGTTATCCTCCTCGTTTCCGTTCTTTTCGCGTCCTGATCGTCTTCGTTGTCGTCCCCCTCCCTCCCAACCCCTCTCCCCCACCTGCTCTCCTCCACACCTCCCCCTCCAATTCCCCCTCCCGTCCCATTACCCTTCCCCTCCCTGCTGCTCCTCCTTCTCTTTCTTCTCCGCCTCCGCCTCCGCCTCCGCCTCCGCCTCCGCCTCCGCCGCCTCCGCCTCCGCCTCCGCCTTCTCCTCCTCGTCCTCCTCCTCCTCCTCCTCCTCCTCCTCCTCCTCCTCCCCTCCTCCTCCTCCTCCTCCTCCTCCTCTCCTCCCTCCTCCTCCTCCTCCCCCTGTCCCTCGTCATGGCTTGCCCCTCTCCCCCCTCTCCCTCTTCCCCTCCCCCTCCTCCTGGTCCCTCGCCTCCCCGCCCCATCCCCCCCCCCACGTCGACGGGGCGATGCCTGCCCTCGAGGGCGCCAGCGCCACACTGCAACAACGCCCCTCCCCTGCTTAAGGAGGGGCCAACAACGCACAGACACACAATTAATCGTCGATGCCCCGAAAGTATGGGAACATATGGGAAATGGGGGGGGGGGAAGACTACCCCAGTGCGACCCTACCTAGAAGTTGGAGCCCCTAGGAAAGCAGCATTAGTTGCTATGCTATGCTATGCCATGCCATGCTATGCTGCGCTATGCTATGCTATGCTAATGTTATGCTATGCGATGCTATGCTATGCTTTGCAATGCAGTGCTATGCTATGCTATGCTATGCTATGCTATACTATGCTGCGCTGCGTTATGCTATGCTATGCTATGCTAAGCTAAGCTATGCTATGCTATGCTATGTCATGCTGCGCTGTGCTATGCTATGCTCTGCTGTGCTATGCTATGCTGCGCAATGCTATACTGTGCTGTGCTGTGCGGCGCTATGCTAGGCTATGCTATGCTATGCTGCGCTATGCGATGCTATGCTGGGCTATGCTATGATATGCGATGCTGCGCTATGCTATGCTACGCTATGCTATGCTGTACTGTGCTCTGCTATGCTAAAGCTCAGCGAAGCTAAGATGAAGGTAAGCTACACTAAGATAAAACTGAGGTAAGATGAAGCTAAGCCGAGGTAAGATGAAATAGGCTAAGCTAAGATGAGATAAGCAACGCGAAGCTAAGGGAACGTCACTGGGGGAACCGCGGGGTGGATGCCAGGGGAACCGCCCGGGGCGCATTCCACTGCCCGGCCCTTTAAGCTTACCGAGTAAGAACCCTTCTAGGCAGAGCCTAGGTAGGGAACAAAAACTTAGAACATATGGAAGTCATCCTGTTGCTTGTGTGTAGTCATTTGTGTGTCCCAGGGCCCCTCCCCTGCTCACCCCTCCGAGATGAGCAGCAACACTCGCGCGCCGCAGTGATCTCTCTCCGTTTGCTCGGGGAGCACTCTGGGCCACGCTGCCTCTGCCCCCGTCCCCTCCGCGGGTTCGAGCCTCACGCCGACGAGTGACTGCATGTGTCCGCCACGGCTCCGTTCTCCCTCCCCGCGAGGCCGCCGGCTGACGGGCGCCAGCGAGTCCGAGAGCGCTGGCGCCGCGACGACGTCGGAGGCGCCGCCGCCAGCCTTGGGCGAGGACAGCGCCACGACGGAAGAGGACGGCACCTCCGCAGACAGCCCGCCAGGCGCCCCCTCGCCCGGATGCCCGGCCCGATGGTTCGAGAGAGCGTCTGCTGCCGCTGCAGGCAAGGGTCGGGCGGGCCCAGGACGAGGATGAATCCGGATCCGTTCCAGAGCATTCTGGAACGCCCTCAGAGCGTTCCCGGACGGGACTAGACCGAGGATGAATCCGTTCCAAAGGCGTTCCGCAACGCTCTGAGAATGCCGCGGCGCCCGATACATTTTCCAGAGCTGCCGCATCTGAGAGATTCTCGATATATCCTCACCTGATGTTACCCTCGTCTTGGCTTCGTTTTACAACACACCTCCCCCCAAACCAGAGAGGTAGGGGGTTTCCAGAGCCCGCGCCACACCAGAAAATTATTCGGGGGGGTCCAGAACCCCTCCCCCCCCAGAAAATTATTCGAGGGGTCGTGAAGCCCAACCATCCTATGGTGTTGGGTCCTCGTTTTGAAGAGACAGCGCCCCGCGTTCCTTCCTCCCGCTGTCCCCCCTCCCTCTCCCCATCATCAGCATCATCGTCACTATCATCACCATCGCCCATCATCCATCAGCACCATCATCTGCAGCATCATCCTCATCCACATCCTGATTATCATTGTCGATATCATCATCATGGTCCCCACCACCCATGTCGGCACACCCCTCACACGTTTCGTGGCCCCATAGGGAGCTCCCACTAAGGTCCCAGTGGCGCAGCTCGCATGGCAGTGCCGCCCCATTTTGGCACACCCCTCACATTTTTCGTGGCTACATAGGGAGCTCCAAGTAAGGTCCCAGTTGCGCAGCTCGCATGGCGGCGCCGCCCTATTTCGGCACACCCCTCACACGTTTTCGTGGCCCCATAGAGAGCTCCTCCTAAGGTCCCAGAGGCGCAGTTTGCGTGGCGGCGCCGCCCCATTTTGGCACACCCCTCACACGTTTCGTGGCCCCATACGTAGGGAGCTCCTCCTAAGGTCCTAGTGACGCAGCTTGCATGGCGGCGCCGCCCCATTTTGGCACAACCCTCACACGTTTCGTGGCCTCATAGGGTGCTGCACTTGAGGTCCCAGCGGTGCAGCTCGCATGGCGGCGCCGCCCCATTTTGGCAGACACCCATCACACGTTTCGTGGCCCTGTCGAGAGCCCCAGCTAAGGTCCCATTGGCGCATTTCGCATGGCGGCGCCGCCCCATTCTGGGGCACCCCTCACGTTTCGTGGCTGCATAGGGAGCTCCAACTAAGGCCCCAGTGGCGCAGCTCGCATGGCGGCGCCGCCTCATTCTGGCACACCCCTCACACGTTTTCGTGGCCCCATACGGAGCTCCTCCTAAGGTCCCAGAGGCGCAGTTTGCGTGGCGGCCCCGCCCCATTTTGGCGCACCCCTCACAAGTTTCTTGGCCACATAGGGAGCTCCAGACCTGTCGGTCCTGTGGACTCGCTTTGGGCCGTCAGCTGTCCGGCGCGTTGCCCCCTCGGTCGACGTCGCCCAGGCGTGATCCTGGACTGCGGCCGAAGTCGGGGGTGGGAAGAAGGAGGACGACGATTGGTTGCTCCATCTCTTTGCGATGCTCTCGCGCGCCAGCCGCCACGAGGACCTCCTGCTCATGCGGGTGCCGCGCGTCGACTTCGTGGCAGGGCCGCTGATGGGCTTGCAGAAGCAGCTGGAGCAGATTGCGGCGCCCACGAAGCGGCGCAGGAGGGAGGCGACGGTCTTCGCCAGGGAGCTGAGCTTCATTGAGTTCATCCGCGAGGCTTGACCTGAGGAGCGGACCGCCCGAGCTGCGCCTTCTCTCGACTGCCCAACTGTTTGGCCTCACGCCGCGGACGACCTGCGCGCGTCGCTGGGGCCCTCTCGGGGCGACCGGCGCGCGTCGCGGGAACTCCGCGCGGCGCTCTGCCCAGCGCCTCGCTCGCCCGTCGTCGCTCTGCCCGGCGGTCAGATCCTTGCCCGCCATCGGCCAGCCAGCTGGCCCTCTTTGCCCCTCGCCGCGGACGACCCGCGCGCGTCGCCGGGGCCCTCTCGGGGCGACCGGCGCGCGTCGCGGGGGCTCCGCGCGGCGCTATGTCCGGCGCCTCGCTTGCCCGTCGTCGCTCTGCCCAGCGGCCGGATCTTTGCCCGCCGTCGGCCTGCCAGCTAGCCCTCTTTGCTCCGCGCCACGGACGACCCGCGCGCGTCGCTTGGACCCCTTCTGGGCGACCCGGCGCGCGTCGCGGGGGCTCCGCGCTGCGTTGCGCCTGCAGCCTTGGGCCTTGGAGGGCAGGGGCGAAGAGGGAGAAAAACAACGCGTGGGAGCGGGGGCGATCCTCGCGAGGGGCGCGCCGACATGGGCGTCGCGGTGCGCGGGCGCTGCCGTCGGCGTTGCCAGGGGGCTTCCGTGGCCGCCACGCTCAATGCCGCGAGTGCTCAGAACCAGACGTGCCCGAACCGATCATTCTTGTAGACATTCGCACTAGGTGTATTCATGTTCGCATTCGCGCAAATAGATACATTCGCGCGCGGACTCATGCACAATAGGAATGATTCACTCGCGTTCAGACTCACCCCGCGCTCAGTCTTTCGTACTCAGACCTAACGTCTTCGTTCTTGTTGTGTGCCCCGCCACACATTCCAGCGCGCCCCTCATGCGGTTCGTGGCCCCGTAGGGAGCGCCACCGAAAACGATATTCACAATTGCGGTACTCACAATTTCATATGGTTGGGTCCTTCGCCAGGCTAGTTTGGGGGGGGGAAGGTCGCGCGTTCCAGAGCTCGAGCCTGCACCCTGACCCCTTACGGGTCATTCAATTTCGGTGACACAGATTATTGTCAGCCCTACCACCACCATTACCCTTACCATCAGTACTACTACTACTACTACTACTACTACTACTACTACTACTACTACTACTACGACTACTACGACTACTACTACTACTACTACTACTACTACTACTACTACTACTACTACTACTACTACTACTACTACTACTACTACTACTACTACTACTACTACTACGACTACTACTACTACTACTACTACTACAACTGCTACTACTACTACTACTACTACTCTACTACTAACTACTACTACTACTACACTACTAGTACATACTACGACTACGACTACTACTACTACTACACTACTACTACTACTACTGACTATACTAGCTACTACCACTACTACTACTACTACTACGACTACTACTACTACACTAGTACTACTACTACTAGTACAACTATACTACTACTACTACTACTAACTACTATTACTACTACTACTACTACTACCACTACTACTACTACTACTACTACTACTACTACTACTACAATTATCATTACTACTACTACAACTACCACTACTACTATGCCTGATACTACTACTACTACTACTACTACTACTACTACTACTACTACTACTGCCATGACTACAAGTATGACTACTACTATTACTACTAGTACTACTACTACTACTACTACTACGACTACTACTACTACTACTACTACCACCGCTACTACCACTACTACTACTACTACTACTACTACTACTACTACTACTACTACTACTATTACTACGACTACTACTACTACTACTACTGATACTATCATCACCACCACGATTACTACTACTAGTACCATTAGTACTATTACTACAACAACAACTAC
>CAUYUJ010007436.1:7500-17500 GCA_963575745.1 Prorocentrum cordatum | reverse complement strand
TCCCTCCACCCCCTTACCTTGCGCGCGCCGCCAAGTCTTGGTGTCTTCAGTGCGGGGTCCCTGGAGGTGTCGCCCCCGTCCCCGCTGGGCGCGCGTCAAATCATGGGGGGGCGATCAGTGGCCACTTAGTGGGGGGGGGGAAGGAAGGTGCCCTTTTCGGGCCCTGTAGTGGCCCCCTCTGGGGCCCTAAAGGGCCCCTTCTCTGCAGTCCTCGCCTGCCCTCGCACAGAAAGGACGGGCAGCCTTCCCGAGGCTACCCTTGCATCCTTGCCCCTTCGGCACATCCTTTGCGACCCTCGTTAGCCGTGCCCCGATCGCAAGGCCCTTGTATCCTTATCGTGCATCTTTCCTCTGCGGGTCGGTTGTAATGCCGGCCATTTAATTAGGGGAACAAAACGTGACATAAACATACAAACTCGGAGGTCCGCGCGGATTTCTCGGATCGGCGCTGGACCCCCCTCCCTGGCGCGCGGAGCGCGCCAGGGGCGGCACCGGAGGCGCCGCCGGGGGGCCCCAGCGCCGATCCGAGAAATCCGCGCGGACCTCCGAGTTTTTATGTTTATGCTATTTTTTGGGCCCCTATCAAGGCTCGCCCAACCCTGGGACCCGGCTTCCCGTCCCGAGTCGTTTTCTGACGGCCCTGGGGCCTGGCGAGGGCCCCCCCCCCGAGGGCGCACACATGGCAGCAGCCCGCCCGACCGTGCCACGAGGCGAGGGCGCCTGCGCCCGGTTGTGCCTGCCCCGGCCGGGCACGGCAGGGATGGAAGCAGTGGCTCTAGGCCTCCTAGATGGGGTCGGAGTAGATGGGGTCGAAGGATCGCTCCGCATCGCCGATGCATCGGCGATGCGGCTCGATGTGGAGCACGATTTGCTCTACGTCGGCGTCGCGGGTGCACCGCCCGCGTCGACGATGCATCGCCGGTGCATCGCCAATACATCGCCGATGCATCGCCGATGTATCGGCGATTCGGCGCGATCCTCCGACCCCGTCTACTCCGACCCCATCTAGGAGGGCTCTAGTGGCGAAGCGTCCTGGCTTGCCTCTACAGTGCCGTTTTTAATACATGCTCCGCGGTCGGATCATGTACTAAAAATGCAGGGATTTAGTATTAAAAACAACGATGAATGCATGCATAAAATGATTCATACATTAATCATGCATTAGAGTCCAATATTTTTCAAATTCCTATGTAAAAAATACTGGCCTCCAGGCCCACCAATCGGCACGAACGAAATGGGCACGGAGAGAATGGGTACAATGCCCAGCAGCAGTTCTTGTTCGTCTTAAACTGGACTCGCTGTCGGTGTCGCCTCGGCCTGTGTACGTTTGAGACAGAAGGCCGCCTGCCCAACAGCGGCCGCTGTTGGTTTGGGACAGCATTTGTTGTTGGGCATTGTGCCCATTTTTTCCGTACCCATTTCGGGAGTCCCAAACCAAGGAATGTCCTAAGAACCTTTTGTGATTTGCACGGAGTGTTCTTAGAGCATGTATTTGGCTGTGCTGTAGCGCATCGGCTTGCTATGTTCCAACAACTGTGCCTTGTGTTCGTAGGGCAGTTGTGCTGGCTCTAGGGACAATGTCGTGGTAGGCCTGTGGGATGGCTGGGACGGTCGGCCCCGGCTCAGTGGATTGGCGGGTGGTTGGTTGACGTCCCCCCGCCTTGGAGCTCTCTGGGACTGCGGGGGTGCCTCCGAGGCGACTACGCGCCCTCGAAGACGTACGGCTGCGTCAGTGCGTGCCGGGCGACCGAGTGCCCGGACGACGCCGACACCGACCTCTGCGATGGGGACGCCCGCGCGCTTTTCTCGCCGCTCGCGATGCCGTCCGGCCCCGAGCATCTATTTCGTCGAGCTGTTCCCAACCGCCCTGTGGTGCGGGGTCTTCGTTTTGAAGAGACAGCGCCCCGCGTCACTCCTTCGTTGTCCGCCTCCTCCCTCCTCCGGTTCCTGCTGCTGCCCTCCACATGCTCATTTCTGCATGCCCCTCACCTTTGTCGTGGCCCCGTAGGGAGCTCCACCAAAGGCCCCAGTGGCACAGTCCGCATGCGTCCCTCCCGCGCATTTCGGCACACCCCTCACGCGCTTCGTGGCCCCATAGGGAGCTCGACCCGAGGCCCTAGTGGCACAGTCCGCATGCGTCCACTCGCCCATGCCCGCACACCCCTCACACGTTTCGCGGCCTCATAGGGAGCCGGTGCTTGCACTGGCGATTCGTACTCCTCTCTCGGCTGCGAGCCCCAGGGGAAAGTGAGAAGGGGCGGGCCTTCGCCGCCGAGTCTCACTGAGTGGTCGGCCAAAGAGGCGCCCCGTGGGCGTCTCGTCGGCTCCCCGAGCGCTGGCCCGCGCCGTGTGGACTTTTCGCGCCTGGTGGGCGCCCGTGGGCACGCTTTGCACTGGCTCCTCCTCCTCCTCCTCCTCCTCCTCCTCCTCCGCCTCCGCCTCCACCTCCGCCTCCTCCTCCTCCTCCTCCGCCTCCACCTCCTCCTCCTCCTCCTCCTCCTCCTCCTCCTCCGCCTCCACCTCCTCCTCCTCCTCCTCCTCCTCCTCCGCCTCCACCTCCGCCTCCACCTCCTCCTCCTCTTTCTTCTCCTTCTCCTCCTCCTCCTCCGCCTCCTCCTCCCCTGCGGCCCCGTGCGGTGGCTCGTGCCTTCAGACGTCCAGCCGATGGGCGCCCGCCGGGGCCTCGTGGGCGAAGCGCCGTCGACCGCGCCTCCAATCGGATGGGGGATTCAAGCAGTGCTCCGCCCCACGCGCGACATGCAAGAACACCCGCACGCATGAACGATAATGGATGGACGGCGCGTTTGCCCGCGCGGGCAACGCGCGGGCACGAACGACTGGCTCTCTATGACCGCCAACATTTGATGCCAATCATACCCGATCACATACATGAGCTATGTATCTGTATATATATATATAGAGCATACATGGGCCATTCAGCCCCCATTGCAGACCCCCCGTTGCAGACCCCTTCTTTCACCCTCCAAAGCACGCCTGTCTCCCCGACATGAGGGCTGCGCACGCCTGGGTGTTGCGAGATCCTCCTGCTTCGACGGGCTAC
This sequence comes from Prorocentrum cordatum, assembly GCA_963575745.1. Taxonomy (NCBI): domain Eukaryota; class Dinophyceae; order Prorocentrales; family Prorocentraceae; genus Prorocentrum; species Prorocentrum cordatum. The sequence continues at coordinate 14,439 of CAUYUJ010007436.1, read as the reverse complement.
CGGGTTGGAGCGTGTCTGCTGCTGCACGGGGGCAGGGCCAGCTTTCGGATCCAGTGCGCGGTCAAAGGTTGCTGACCCGGTACTGCTTCTTTAGCCAACACGACAGGTGCGCGCCTTGGCCAACCCCATCCTGAATCTGCACCGCGCTGTGCTTCGAGGCAGCGCAGGCATGGACTCAGGCGCGTGGAGTGGCGACAAGTCGCAGACCTAGAGGTTGACACCAACACCAATGTCGGCGGTGTTCCTCCACCGAGGGAAGAGGATCCCGATCTCGGTGATGGTGGTAATATTCTGGCTTCCAGAGTGACCGAAAGATTACCACCAACACCGAAATCGAGGATCATCTTCCCCCTGTGGAGGCAACCCCCTGTGTTGGTGTTGGTGCCCATTTCCGGGCCTCCCAGCAAGGTCCCCATCGGCGCGCCCCGTCGCCACATCGGGCGGCGCCGGCCCCGTGTTTCGGGTGCTCTGACCCCCGGTCCATGGATCTGGCGGTCCACTACCAGCCTGGAACATATCCCTATCCCTATGCTGGGCATCTCCTCATCACGATGCCAATCTTGGGGATTCCCTTATTTTTTGAGGGCGAATCCCTAAGATTGTCATCGCCTTTTGGCGTGTCAATCTTAGGGGTAGGGATAGGTTCGAGGCTGGTAAGTCCATGGACCTGGCGCCGCGCGCCAGATCCACGGAGATCCCGTGGTCCGTGCCGGCGCGTGCCCGATGGCTGACTGAAGGGGAGGGGGAGAAGGTCGGGGGCGGCAAAGAGGGGGGTGATGACTAGGGGGGGGTGGATATCATGGCGTGGGCCCTGATATTCCCCCCGATCTCATGGCGCCTCTTTTTATTCATGGGCTTACGCCACACCGCCCACCTCTTGGGACTTCTGGTAAGGCCTTGGGGGGGGGGGTCCTTGCAGCATTAACAATCTGTCTCTCGCTATCTCGCGCGTGGTTTTCTTGTGCACTGGCCCCCCACGTCGCCGCGCCAAATTGCCGCCAGTTGCTGCGGCCTCGCACCAGGCCCACCTCAGCAACTGGCGGACCAGCCGTCGCGCGAATCTTCATATGGTACGTGTGTATGTACTACTGATCTTATATATACATATACATATATGTATATATACATAAACACATGCAATCTTATATTGTACACACACGCGTACATAACATGGGCAGGCATGCGTGCACAGAGGTGGCACTGCGCGGTGCCATTCGACAGCGTGTTTTTGGGCTCAAGAATTGGCTCGTGGTGTGTTCATTCGGCGCCAGGTAGGCCCATCCCTTCTCAAGGTCGGAAGTGGTGAAGAAGGACGACATCCTCGGTGCGTACGGAGGCCGCCCGCGACAACGGATGATGAGGGGCAGAGGTAGCAGTGATCCTCGGGCAGCACTGTTCGCCAGCAGCGAGCAGCAACGCGTTCTGTTGCCAGTCGCGAGCAGATTTCAATTATTTTTTGCGTGTGCCGGGCATGTACATATGTAATACAGATGATACAGGGGCGTCCCCCCGCAACGCAAGAATATCTTCAGAAGCACATATGTAGCGCATAGATTGAAAGTGCGTAGCGCAAACTTGGGACTTGGTATATATGTATGCGTGTATATACACGTATATATCATTATATACATACGTAGGGGCGTCCCCCTCATATGCTGGCTTGTGCGTTTCTTTTTCGAAGATACTGTGCAACGTCTTTGAAGCGCAGGTACATATCGGACGTCGCCGACGCGTTGCGGAGAGGCTCACGCGTGCACGGAATCAAGCGTCGGCGAGTTGAGCTGCTGCAATGCAAGTATGGGGAACGGAGGAGGCATGAGGTGGGATTAGCGATGCAGATTCTCTCTCTTCTTAGCCGAAACATTGTAGGAGGACTCCGACACAAGCCATGCGATGATGATCTCGCAGCGTGCGGAGGTCCCACCGCGCAGGGTGGAGGTTTTGAAGCCAGTAAAAACACCACGCGTTTTTTTTTTTTTTTTTTTTTTTTTTTTTTTTTTTTTTTTTTTTTTTTGGGTTTTTTTTTTTTTTTTTTTTTTTTTTTTTTTTGTTCCCCTCCTCCTTCTTCTTCTTTTTCTCCTCCGGCCCAACGGGTGTGCCTCTTGGAGGGTGTCATCCTCGGAGGCGCGTTGGAGGCGTTGGACAGGTCGAGACCAAATCAAAAAAGTTCAAACCCAACGGTCGCGTCAGGATAATCGCTCCTTGCGGTCTGGGCTGGCGAGTGTGCATTCTCTATGCGGTTGGCGGTAGGGGCTTGAGGATGGTCGCGCTCGTTCGGCGCCAGATCCTTTGGCACCCAGGCCTTCCTCCGACAAGACCGTTTATGCGAATTTCGTTGGGATGCTCGGGTGTCGCTGTGGCTTCAAGTTTCGACGAGAGGACCATGTGGAGCTCTCTTCGAGGCCAGTCGGAGCGCTCCTGGAGCGCTCTCGGGGCCGTTTTCGGAGCCCTTTTGGGCCGTTTTGGACGTCTGTTGGCCCGTCTTGAGCCCCTCGAGGGCTCTGTGGGAACCCTCTTGGGCGCGTCGTGGACCGTCTGGGAGCGGGTTTGGGTGGCTTTGGGGCCGTCCAGGAGCGGGGGGCGCCCCAAAAGGCGCACGTATAAGAAAATGTACGTTTTACGAAGGAAACGAACGATTTGTTGCGCCTAGAGGGGCTCTTGGGGTGAATCTTGGATGCCTCTGGGGGCGTCTGGGGAAGCCTCTTGAGCCGTCGGGAGGCCGTCGTCGATGGTTTTGATCGCTCTTGGACCGTCTGGGACCATGTGGAGCTTTGTGGAGGCCACTCGGAGCGCTCCTGGAGCGCTCTTGGGGCCGTTTTCGGAGCCCTTTTGGGCCGTTTTGGACGCCTGTTGGTCCATTTTGGGCCCTCTAGGGGTCTGTGGGGGACCCTCTGGGAGGCTTCTGGGGCCGTCTGGGAGCGGGTTTGGGGGCCTCTTGGGCCGTCGGGGAGCATCGGGAAAAAGGTCCAAAGCGAAATTGGTAAAATGTATACATTTCACAAAAGGGAATGGCCCAAACTTTTGCGTCTAGGGACCCTCGTGGAACGCATCTCGGAGGCCCTCGGGGGGGCTCGTGGGGACATCTTCTGCCGTCGAGGACGCCTCGTGGCCCGTCATCGGGCCATCTTGGGCGTCTTGGAGCGCTCGTTGGGCGTCCCAAACCCATTGCGAGGCCACCAGACGAGTCCCTACACGATTTTCCGAGGATTTCATTACGTCCCTGACCCCCCCGCTGGGCCGCCCACGTGCCGCCGGTCATGATTTGCACCCCCCCCTATTGGACACCCCCCTCTTGGCCGCTCCCGAGAAGGAGGGGCGAAGAGGGAGGTCCCCAGAGGGGCTCTGGAGGCCCCCTCCCGAAGCCCCGGAGCACGGAGAAGCCATTCTATCCTCGACCCCGATCGGGGAGGCTTTTAGGAGCAGCGGGGAGTGGGCCCCCTCCCGGCGCTCCTCCCTGGGCCGACCTCCACCGCCTTCTCCTCGCCCAGGCCTCGGGGCCGAGGCATCGCGCCGCATTGCCGGTGCATCGAGGATGCGGCTCGAGGCGGAGCTCGACTGTGAAGGCCTTGCGGCAGGTGCCGCGGACCCCGAAGGCGGGATCTCCCCCAGGACCCGCTGGCGCCCCCCCCCCCCGAGATCTGCCTGGACCCCCTGGGGGGTGCGGTATTCAGGCCGGGGATCGCCTTCCCCCACCACATGCGGGAAGGACCTTTTCCAGGACCCCCCGTCCATCCTCCCTGTCCACAGGGGGGACTGGGGAGGGAAGGGGGGGCCGCCGGGACCTAAGGGGGGGGGGGAGCAATCTGACCCAGGACCACCTCCGTGACTGCCTGCCTACCCCATCCCTTGGTACCCTTTCGCCTACCCCCCAACCCTGTAGCGCCCCCCCCCGTCAGGGAGGGGAAAAAGGGAGGGGATGGACTCGACTACGACTTTCCTTTTTTCTGTTCGTTCCCATATTTCCTTCGGACTCTGACGACGACGACGGCGGCGACGACAATGACGAGAGCGGCGACGACAACGATGACAACGAAGCCGACGACAGCGTCTCACACACACGCCCAAGGGACGGCGGACTTTCTACATCCCGACGTTGCCCATGTACCGCCGATGTTTCCGTGACGCGGTGCGATTCCCCCAGCTCATTCGCTTGGACACCGCTTGGGAGGCCTCCATCTGCGCAGTGCCCATTCAGATCCAATGCATCCGATTCAGTATCGACTTCGGCTGACCCCATCGGATTCGATGCCGACTTCCTTACGATCCGATGCGGCCCGATGCCTGCACGGTGCAGCTGTGCGTCCTGCCGCGGCCGATCCAATCCGATTCCGACTCCGTGCCGGTGCGGCCCAGTCCGATGTACGCTCCGATTTGGCCTGATCTCATTGATTCGATATTCCTGCTCGCAAGCCATGTCCTGCTCGTATATTCCTGCTCGCAAGCCATTCCTGCTCGCTTCGATATCCAGTCCGATCTCGCATATTCCTGCTCTCAAGCCATGTCGCACGACACATCAGCTCAGCAGGGGAATCATGCTAGCCGCGCATGGGAAATGCCTATATCATATCATAGACTACGTTCAAGCATCCATGGGGCTCTTGGACAGACATCTACTACAAACGGGGCTTCCAGATTGGCATCCTCCTCCGATCCTGTCTGACGCCCTTACACCAGCAGCGACGCGGTGACGCAGTTCGAGCGAAGAGAATTATGCACATGCACCGATCCTGTCCGGGCCCTTCCTGGGCCCAGGATCGGTGTATGTGCATAGCTCTTTCTCTTCTAGAAGTGTAAGGCGACATGCCTGGCTGTTGCCCACCCAGGCCCCCTGGTCAGCCCGGGCGGGCTCCCCGAGATGCCTTGGCTCTCTTTCTTGGTTGTATGCCGTTGCCGCTTTCCCTTCGAATATGGAGCGAGAGGGGATCGAAGCGAATGAATGTGTTCATGTTTTGGACCGTAGACAACCGTTCAATATGAAGCAAGTGCTTTCTCTGAATCCTTTTCCATGTTCTTTTCCGTAGTGCAGGCATCGACCAATAGTATTGAACTCCCTCTTGCTGCTGCCTCGCTTGCTGCCTCGCTTGCCTTCTGCGCCTCGCTTGCTGCCTCGCTTGCCTTCTCGCTGCTGATCTCCGCAGGGTGGATCCAGCTTCTCAAAGCCGCGTGACAGCCGGGTCGGTCCGCGCGCTCGCCCGACCGGTTCTTCGGCCGCGCCGCAGCGCGCGTGGCCGCGACGCCGAAAAGCAGTGCTGACCAGCACTAAATCGGGCCTGTCCCTCCACAGGAGAAGTATGCCCAAATAGTCAGAAAATAGTCAAGGGGACGATTTTTGTAAGTATTTTTGCGACCATGCGGGGGCAGTTTTTGATTTGACTATTTCGAACTTTTCGTCCACAATCCTCCTGTATGGGGGACAGGCCCGTCCTAGGACCAGCACCGAGGGGGCCGCCTCCAGCGAGGAGGTCCAGGATAGAGAATACCTCGGGCGACTACCTCGGGCGAGAAGAGGGGAGGCACACCACTGGTGGTCCCTGGTGGTGGTGGTGGTGGTGGTGGGGTTGCTTTTTCGGAGGGGGGAGGGGATGATGATGATAATGATGATGATGATGATGATGATGATGATGATGATGATGATGATGATGATGATAATCACGATGATGATGATGCTGATGATGATGCTGCTGATGATGATGGTGATGCTGATGATGATGCTGATGATGACGATGCTGATGATGATGCTGATACTGATGATGGTGCTGATGATCATGATGATGCTGATACTGATGATGGTGCTGATGATGATGTTGATGATGACGATGATTATGAAGATGTGTTGATGGTGATAATGATGATGATACTGATGATGATGATGATACTAATGACGATGATGCTGATGATGATGACGCTGATGATGATGATGATGATGATGATGATGATGATGATGATGATGATACTAATGACGATGATGCTGATGATGATAGTTATGATGTTGATGATGATGTCATGATAGCGATGATGATGATGATGATGATTATTATTATTATCATAATTTTTACTGTTATTATCATTATTATTATCATTATTTTTATTATTATGATGATGATGATGATGATTATGATGATCGTGATGATGCTCATGGCGATGATTATGATGCTGATGATAATAATGATTATGATGATGACGCTGATGGTAATGCTGATGATGATGATGATGCTGACGTTGATGCTGATGATGATGAGGATGAGGATTATACATATGATACTGATGATGCTGATGCTGATGCCGACGATGCTGATGACGATGACAATGACGATGCTGATGACGATGCTGCTGATGATGATGCTGATGATGATGATGATGATGATGATGATGATGATGATGATGATGATGATGATGGTAATGCTGCTTATGATGATGGTGACGATCATGCTGATTCTGATTATAATGCTCATTCTGATGATGATGACGATGACGATGCTGATTGTGATGCTGATGAGGATGAGGATGAGGATCAGGATGATGATGATGATGGTGATGGCGACCATGCTGCTGATGATGATGCCGATGATGATGCTGATGCTGATGCTGATGATGAAGCTGATGATGATGTTGATCATGATGAGGATGATGATGACGATGATGCTGATGAGGATGATGATGATGGAAATGATGATGATAATGATGATGATGATGCTGATGCTGATGCCGATGATGATGATGATGATGATGATGATGATGATGATGATGATGATGATGATGATGATTATGAAGATGTGCTGATGGTGATGATGATGATGATGATGATGCTGATGCTGATGATGATGATACTAATGACGATGATGCTGATGATGATGATTCTGATGTTGATGATGATGTCATGATAGTGATGATGACGATGATGATGATGATGATGATGATGATGATGATGCTCATGGCGAT
>CAUYUJ010007436.1:2500-5000 GCA_963575745.1 Prorocentrum cordatum | reverse complement strand
GCTAACCAGCCCTGCTCTGTTCGATTCCTGCCCTGGGTGCGTTTTCTGAACGGCCTCGCTTGTCGGGGTGATTCTTATGTGGGTGGATTCCCTGTCCTCTGACCCCCCCTCCGAACTCGCCTTTCGCTTCCGTCCAAGCTCGGGGATCGAGCATCGAAGTCTCTACCGTGGGGGCGCGTGCCAAGAAACCAGTTGGATTTTGCCAGGGTGCCCTGGGTTTCTTGGATTTTGATGGGCTCCCAATCAGATCTTGACGATTTTCGATCGACACCTGTGGATTTTCATCGAGCCAATCGTGCATTTCAGGGTTGGGTTTCTTGCGGAGGTTTCTTGTGGCCGAGTCCCCACTGTATCGCCTGCTCGTCTCCTTCGCCGAGACGGGCGGGGCGAGACTGACCTTCGCGCCGGCCAGGGCCCTGCCCCCGGCCGGCGCCAGCCGTGCGAGGCTCGAGGGGACCGAGGCGCGGAGATGCGTCGGAGGCCCCCGGAAGGTACGGTGGCCACACCGTGCGGTTCCTCCTTGGCCTTTCCCATTTTCAGGCGTCACGCTGCTGAAACTTCCTCCTCCTCCTCCTCCTCCTCCTGCTCCTCCCCTCCTCCTCCTCCTCCTCCTCCTCCTCCTCCTCCTGCCATTTTCAGGCATCACGCTGCTGAAACTTCCTCTCCTCCTCCTCCTGCTCCTCCCCTCGTGTTCCTCCTTCTCCACCTCCTCCGCCTGCTCCTCCTCCTCCTCCTCCTTGCCTCGTCCAGCGCAGCTTCTGTCAGGTGGGCCAGAGACTCCTGAAGTCCCGCCCAGGCCTCTTTCATAGATTTGTCAAGGACCCGCCAGCCCCTGGCGTGCTCCGCGCGCCAGGGAGGGGGGGGCCCAGCGCAGATCCAAGGAACCCGCGCGGATCGCCAAAAGTTTGTGTTTATGCAGCTGGTTCTCCTGCTATCCTCCTCCACCTCCTCCTTTCTCTCCCCTCCCCCAAAGGACGGCGGCTGAACGACGTGGGCGAGGCTGGTGCGATGGTGATCGCCACCAGCACCATCGAGGCCCTGGAGGCCCAGCTCCGCTCCCCTCTCCGCTCTCCCCCTCGCTCCCTCCCTGCTCCGAGAGCCTGCAGGCTTCGGACGTGTGGCGTCGGTGATGTTCGGGAGAGAGTCGTGCTCTTTCGGGCGGCTCTTGACCTGCTCCAGGGAGCGCGCGCTCGGACACCCTTTGTTGGGGAGGGGGGCCTGTCGCGGGTTCACGGTGTGCAGCCTACGCAAAGCCGCACTGTGGGCCGACAGATGGGGACGGCCCCCCTTCACAGGTCGACTGCGAGGGGGCAGCGATCGGATCACGTTGGAGTGAAGCTACTCGGATGATGTTGGGATGTCAGGCCGAATCGGCCAGGCTGATGCTTGCTAACCCAAGCGCAGCGAGACGTCATGGGAAGCATGGTTTTTGTTTCTTCAGGCGTGGGCACCATCATGTCGTTCTTGACCGTGCCGCCATGACGCCCCGGGCGGCTGAGCACCCCCTGTCGGCTATCAATATTTCTTGGCCCACTTATAGCTTGATCTGTGATGCTCTTCGAGCTTGACGCCTTCCCGCCAGCGGTATCGGTCTGTTGCCGCTACGCGAAAAACATGTTTTTTTCTTTCGTCACTTGCGTGGCTCCCGAGAACCTTGGCTGGGCGCCATCTGGTGCCAGAGTGCACCGCCGAAGAATGATCATTGGGAAGGCCTAGCGGCCGGTGCCGCCGACCCTGAAGAGGAACGGCAACGACGGCGGCGGCGGCGACGACGACGCTGACGCTCTGGAGCCTCTCTTGGGGCTCTCTTGGGAGCCTCTTGGGCTTTGCTAGGGCTCGGGCTCGGGCCGCGGCTGGGGCCAGGGCCAGGGCCAGGGCTGGGGCCGGGGCCGAGGCCGAGGCCGTGATCATTCGCATGTTCATACGCCGCGCGGCCTTGCGATGGAGTTTCAGATGTTGCCCTCCTCGCGGCCTCGATTCCCCCCGGGCCCGCGGCTGCTGGGGCTCAGGGGTGGCCCGCCCGAGGCCGCCCTGGATTGAAGTCGGGCCTGCCCCTCTACAGGAGGAATATTCAAACATACTAAAGTAATGTGGGGACATTTTTTAGTTTTTTTCCCAACCATCCTGGGGTGTTGGGTCCTCGTTTTGAAGAGACGTCGCCCCGCGTTCCTCCTCCTCTCCTCCTCCCCCTCCTCCCCCCTCCCAACATCATCATCGTCATCATCATCATCACCCGTTTCAGCATACCCCTCACACGTTTCGTGGCCCCATAGGGAGCCCCACCGAAGGTCCCAGTGCTACCGTCCGCATGCGTCCCCCCCTCCCAGTACAGCGTTTCGTGGCCCCATAGGCAGCCCCACCGAAAGTCCCAGTGCTACCGTCCGCATGCGTCCCCCCATCCAGTACAGGGTTTCGTGGCCCCATAGGGAGCCCCACCGAAGGTCCCAGTGCTACCGTCCGCATGCGTCCCCACCACCCAGTACAGCGTTTCGTGGCCCCA
>CAUYUJ010007435.1:504372-517886 GCA_963575745.1 Prorocentrum cordatum | reverse complement strand
GCAGAGGCCGGGGCCGACGCGGCCAAGGAGGCCGAGAAGGAGCGCGCCACGCCCGTAAGTTTTGCCTCGCGCGCGCCTGGCGGTGTCCTCCTCCGACGCCTCCCCTGACTCTGGATCCGTGCTCAGATTGATTGTGTTGGCCTCCGGCCAGTGCCGCCGATCCGGGGGGCTTCCCGCTGCTGTTGGCAGCAGTCCTGTGCGTTCCTTCTCCTTCCCCCCAGCCTGTCATTTCTTTCCTCCCCTTCTTGGTCCTCCCCCGCACCTCCTTCGTCCGTATTACTTTCTCCTCTTTCCTTTTCCTGCTTGGCAAGCTCTTTCTATTTTCTGCCTTGGTTCCGGACCGCGAAAGGGTTCAGAACCAGTGATTTTCCGACTTAAGTTGCGTCGGGAGTGCGCACCAAACGACGCGGACAAGTAGGGCGAACGCTTCCGCCTCAGGAGAGCAGGGCAGGCATTTCCGCAGAGGTATGGCGGGAACAGCGACGGCAAAGCGGAGCAGAAGTCGGCACGGAAGGAGCTGACAGCATATAGGGCGGCAGTTCCTGCCGCGCTTGCGAGCTTGCTCAAGGCACGGCGGATCCGGAGCCAGCTGAGGCAAGGCCGGACGGGGGCGGCACAAGGTCCTGAGAAACCTGGAGCCCCGACGTGGCGAACGACTGGTGAGGCCACGGGGAACACCACGGCCAGAGTCCGAGGCCCCGCTTCTCTGCCGCATTGTTCTCGAGCCGCACCGATCCGTGATAGCCCTGGGGCCCGGAGCGCGGCGGGCACGCCCAGTCTGAGCAAGCTGCAACGCCCGGATCTCAGGGAAGCATGGGGGGAGGAGGAGGAGGAGGAGGAGGAGGAGGAGGAGGAGGAGGAGGAGGAGGAGGAGGAGGAGGAGGAGGAGGAGGCGGGAGGATGAGAGAGGAGGCGGAGGAGAGGTATAGGTGGAGAGGGATGCGAGGGCGTAGGAGGCGGCGAGGGAGTACGAGTAGGTAGTAGAGAGGGAGGAGGAGGAGGAGGAGGAGGAGGAGGTCCGTAGCCATTTTGGCTCAAGCCTGCCTGGGCGCGTGGCAGGAGGAGCGCGCCGTGCCTCTCCCTGTAGAGCCCTGTCATCTCGGCAGGCACAGAGAGCGGCTCAGTCTCTTTCCCCCTGCGCGCGCGCGGATCATGGCTACGGGGGGCGGCCGCACCAGCAGCTGGCTGCCCGGACCACTCCGTACCGACGAGGCGGCCGCCGCAGGGCCGTCTGCGGCTCGGCGCGCGGCCCGAGCGCGTGCCCGTCTGGCCTGCGAGGCGGCCCTCCGCAGGGCCCTCGGCAGCAAGGACCACGCGCCGGGGTCCTGGCGGGACCGCGAGGTCGCCTCGCGACCAGCGCTCCAGGCCCTTGCATCTCGCAGAAGGGTGCCAGGCGCCGCGCGTCGGAGGCGCAACGCGGCATGGCACGCCGCAGACGCCCCGGAGGGAGGCTTCACGCACGCCACCCAGGCTGCTCTTGCCAAGGCGGCGGCGGGCCCCCGCCTCGGACGGCCGAGCCTCCCTGGGGCCAATTACAAGTACATCGTCGTACATCGTCGTGGAGGTACCACAGGGCGGCTGGACCGCCTCGCCGCTGACACCTCTGAGTGGAGCCGCCGCAGAGGCCGCCCATCACGGCGCGCGGAGCGTGCCTGGCGTCGCCTACCCGACGGACGCCAACCTCTCCCAGGTGGCGGATCGGGCGCTCCGCGCGGCCGTCGCGCGCCGGAGCCGGGAATACGAGGACGACGGCTACGACGGCTACAACCACGGCGACCCCGACGGCTACGACGGCTACGACCACGACAGCTACGACCACGGGGACCCAGTCCAGTCCGAGGATGCGGAGGAGTCGCCCTTCGTGGAGGCGTTCGGGATGACGGAGGACGGCTACCACGACAACGGCGGCTACGATTGCACCGACGAGCGCGGCTACGTCGGCAACAGCGACCTCCGCTCCTACGACGGCTGGCGGCCGAGCCTCCGCCCCCCGCCCAGCAAGGAGGAGGTGGAGGACGAAATGCGGAGAGCACGAGCGCCCACTGAGAAGATAGAGTACGATTCCGACGCGGACCCAGAGGACCACGAGAGCTACGACGGCTGCGACTACGGCGGCTACGACGGCTACGACAGCGAGACCCACCAGGCGCTGCACCGCACGAGCAGGGAGCTTGATGGGGAGAGCGCGGTCGACAGCTTCGTCATACCAAGTACCCGCAGTGGATCGGCCTCACGGCGGGATTGGCCCCCCCAAAAGGGCCCCCCGAGTTACGACGGCTACGACTACGGCGAACACGACGGCTACGACAGCAAGACCCACCTTGCGCTGCACGGCACGAACAGGGAGCTTTGTGCGGAGAGCGCGCTCGACAGCGTCGCCATACCAAGTACCAGCAGTGGATCAGCTTCACGGTGGGGTTGGGCCCCCCAAAACGGCCCCCCGCCGTTCGAGACCAACGAGACGAGCGAGCAGAAGGCGCTGTACGGGCACGAACAGGGAGCTGGACAGGGAGCTGGACGGGGAGCTGGACTGGAGGAGAGCAAGCGGAGCAGCGGCGACGACCCCCCAGAGCCCCACAAGAAGGTGCGCTTCTGCTTGCACGAGGATGTGGATGGCCACTTCGAGGCGGAGAGGCGCCCGGGATCGTGAAGAACTCGTTCGGCGCCCCCCTGGAGGTGATCATCCGGCCAGGCCGTGCGCCGTGCTGCCTGACGCCCGCGGGCGCGGGCGCGCGCGGCGCCCGCTCAAGGGCCCTGTCGGGCCTCCCTCTTTTTGGGAAAACCTGGCCCCTCTCCCCTCTTCCGAGGTATTTGGTCCCTGGTCCTCTCTCTTCCTCGGGGTCGGGTTCCCGGGGCCGTCGTCTGAGTGCCCGCGCGGCCCTCGTGGGCTGCTGCGGCGCGCTCCGCGCCCCGGGCGCATGAGAAGACGCTGGCTGAGCGAGAAACGTAGAAACGTAGAGGGAGGAGGAGCCAGGGGGTGAGGAGAGGAGCAGGGTCCGGGCGGGGCCAGGACGAGGAGGAGCACGTTGCAGAGCGTTCCGGGCTGCTCTCAGAGCGCTCGGGAAGGCTCCGAGGAGGCCGCGGCATCCTCCGCCGCCGGATCTCCGAGAGTCTCGTTGTGTCCCTGTCTCTAGGCCTCCTAGATAGGGTCGGAGTAGATGGGGTCGAAGGATCGCTCCGCATCGCCGATGCATCGGCGATGCGGCTCGATGCGGAGACCGTGTTTCCCCACGCCGACGTCGCCGATGCATCGCCGACGTCGCCGACGTCGCCGATGCATCGCTGATGCATCACCGATACATCGGCGATGTATTGGCGATGCGGCGCGATCCTCCGACCCCATCTTCTCGGACCCCATCTAGGAGGCCTCTACTGTCCGAATCTGTCTTCGTCCTGGCCTCGCCGTGCAGGGGGGCAGAGCGATGACGGCACAGGATATCCAATCCTCGCAATAACCAGACAACACATCAAAGCATACAACAACACGGCATGATCAGCAACAACGGCAACAACAACAAGAAAAGCAGTAACACAATCAACAACAATAACGAATAATAACAACAACAACAACAACAACAACAACAACAACAACAACAACAACAACAACAACAACAACAACAATTACTAGCACGTGGGGACACTCCGTTCTCACCAGTGCCAGGGTTTTCATAGGAGGCGGGCAATACCCCCACTTTGTGGGGGGGCCGGTTCAAGCTCTACCAAATTTCCAAACGACTCTTCGCCACCACCCACACCCAGCTTCCCGCCCTATGACGTTCGGACACTTCACTTCGTGGCATGCGGACGACCGTGGCTACTATTCAGGGCCCCGCGGCCGACGACGACGGCGTGCGCGCGCGAAGAAAAAACGAATGTGTCCCGCATGGTATTATTTGACAGGGATGATGGCCCTGGCAGGTGCGCAACCGTTGTTGCAGAAGTTCGAAAAAGTTGCTCGCAAAAGCCCGTTTGACAGAAATGTTTAAAAAGTGTTGGGTTTCCTACGAATCCGCAAGAGCGCGCGGGATGAAATTTTGACATTTTTTTTTTTGAAAAACCATTGGTTTTTTATGTTTTTATTGTTAAAATCGCTACGAAAACTAAGGTTTTGGAAGGATTTCGTCTGCGCGCGCGAATGTCCACTTTACCTTATTTTTTGCAAGGGATTCTTGAAGTTTGGATATGTTAGAACAAGAAATGTTCCACTTTAGCTTATTTTTGCAAGGGAAAGCGGGCGTCAACAAAACAACCGGATCTGGATGACATCGTTTTACCTGAGACTTCCTCACGAAAATGATGAAAACGTGGCTGCGGCCTAGGCGCGGCGGGGGGGCATGCACCAGGGGTCCCAACAATAATTATTCTTAAGAAGAAATAATGTTCAACAACAACAACAACAACAACAACAACAACAACAACAACAACAACAACAACAACAACAACAACAACATCATCATCAACAACAACAACAACAACAACAGCAGCAGCAACAACAACAACAATCATCTTAATATTGTTCGCTCTTGTCTGCTCGCGTGCCGTTCAACACGTACGTTCCCAAACTCTCGATACCCGCCCACTTCGTCTTCGATCGTACCCCCTTGGGGGTATGCCTTTCGTACCTGCAACGTGTATTCCATGCAGCCCCTACAGCAGGGGAAGAGAGGACGGATGGAAGAAACGGACAAGGGGGAGGGAGGAGGATGGAGCACGACAGAGAGAGAGAGATAGAGAGAGAGAGAGAGAGACTAGCAGGAGGGGGGCCAGGATCAGAAAACGTGTGGCAGAAACAGACGGGCAGATCGGGCGGGTAGACTCTAACGGGCGGGTCGGGAAGGCGGGCCCAGGCGGCCAGGTCGAGCAGGCGGGTTGCTGAAGCGTGCGTCCTGCATGAATCGCAAGGAAATCTCGAGCGATAGCGCGATTCCGAAGTATCGTGAGATAGGCCACAGCGAGAGCGTGATTCCTGAGTGCCGAGGGCGCGGCGTGATTCCTGAGTGTCGAGGGCGCGGCGTCTGAATAAATTCTGAGGAAGTCTCACGCGAGAGTGCGACTTCTGCCTAAATTGTGAAGACGTCCCGCGCGAGAGCGCGATTTGGGTATAACTTGTGAGGAAGTATCAGGTGGGAGCCATACTCATTGTAAACCGGGGGCCAAAGGCACAATTCTGAGACCCAAGACTTTCCGCTGGTTTCAAACAGGGAGCGAGCCCCGGGAAGGGCACTCCAACTGAAAAAACACCATGTGCCCCAGAGCGGGGGATCAGCAATAATTATTCTTCAGCAGTGAGAGTTCAACAACAACAGCAACAACAGCAGCAATAACAACGACGACGACGACGACGGCGACGACAGCAACAGCAACAGTGACAGCAGCAACAACAACCACAACAACAACAACAACAACAGCAGCAGCAACAACAACAACAACAACAACAGCAGCGACAGCAACAACAGCAACAGCAGCAACAACAACAGCGACGACGACAACAACAGCAACAACAACAAAACATAAACATCCCCCCCGTCCCGGCAGGGTCGTCGGGCCGCGTCGCCACGGGCGGCAGTGTCCCGAGCGTCGCTGGGCCCAGGGCGCGGGCAGGCCCGGGCGGAGCTCGAGCGGCGGTAGCAAGTCGTGGGAGCCTGGCGTACCCTGTCAACCCCCGCCTCTAGCGTCGATGTAGCGCCGGCTGGGGTCTGGCAGTCGGCGAGATAGCGCCACTTTCGCGTCGGCTTGCGTCGATCTAGCGCCGATTTGGCGCCGAGGAGCGTCGACGAGCGTCGACTCGCAAGAGCCGACCAGATGGTACGGGAGGCCCCTGTGAGTTGCCGCTGAGCCTTCGCGACCTGTGGCCCGACGACCCTCTGGGTGCCCTGAGATCCCGGCGTGTTTTTTTTTTTCACCACCGGCGCGCTCGCTCCATTTCGGGCCCCGGGGACCCTCACAGTCCGGAGGGGAAAAAACACACAGACACAATTCATCGTCGACTTTCCAGGAAAGTGAGGGAAAAGATGGGAAGTGGGGGGGGAGACAGAAACCCAGAAAATATGGGAAAACAGGGGGAATCCGGTTATTTGTGTGTATTTATTTGTGTGTCCCAGGGCCCCTTCACACAGATCGATGCGGCTCGAAAAATGAGGCAGAGAGATCGGGTCCGGGCCTCCGGCCGCGATTTTTGCTGCGATGCTGTAATTGTTTTGGCAGCGTCGGATCTCAGGGTGCCTGGGGGATCCGCCGGCCGTTGTGTGGGGAGGCCCGTCGTGCGGCGCTCCCTGAGCTCATGAGCCCCCTGCCCTCCAGGAGTGGGACGGGACGCCCCCGGCCGAGTGGCCGGAGGACGGCATCTTCACCATGGAGATCGGGCGGGTGGCAAGGGGGGGTGACCTGCGGGGGGAAGGAGACGGCCCTACAGGGGCCCTATGGGCGGCCCCCTTTGGGCCGCCGATGTCTTCAAAGGGGGCCCTTCGGTGCCCTTTTAGGTCACCCCCCCCGCACCACCCGCTGGAGGAGAGCCTGGCGAAGTTCGACGGCAGGAGTCAGCCGCTCTGCCTGGCGATCTGCGGCAAGGTTCGGGGGCGCTGGCGAGGGAAGTCGGGGCGGGAAGAGGAGGAGGAGGAGGAGGAGGAGGAGGAGGAGGAGGAGGAGGAGGAGGAGGAGGAGGAGGAGGAATGGGGAAGGGGTAGGCGGAGGGGGAGGACGGAGGAGGAGGAGGAAGAGGAGGAGGAGGAGGAGGAGGAGGGAGGAGGAGGAGAAGAGGAGGAGAGAGGAGGAGGAGGAGGAGGAGGAGGAGGAGGAGGAGGAGGAGGGAGGAGGAGGAGGAGGAGGAGGAGGAAGGAGGAGGAGGAGGAGGAGGAGGAGGAGGAGGAGGAGGGAGGAGAGGAGGAGGCGGAGGAGGAGGAGGGGAGGAGGAGGAGGAGGAGGAGGAGGAGAGGAGGAGGAGGAGAGTAGGAGGAGGAGGAGGAGGAGGAGGGAGGAGGGGAGGAAGAGGAGGAGGAGGAGGCGGAGGAGGAGGAGGAGAGGAGGAGGAGGAGGAGGAGAAGAGGAGGAGGAGGAGGAGGAGGAGGAGGAGGAGAGGAGGAGGAGGAGGAGGAAGAGGAGGAGGAGGAGGAGGAGGAGGAGGAGGAGGAGGAGGAAGAAGTCACGCACCGAAGGTCGCTCTTGCCTGGGGTCCAGACTTCCGTCTTGGGGAGGGCGCCGCGGCCACCAGGGCAGTAACGCCTAGGGCGCGGGGCTTGCCGTGGGTTTGCCTTCGGTTTGCCGTGGTGTCGGCGTCGTCCACCTTGGGCGCGTCCGGAACCAACGGCGCGGCGACAGATCTTATTTTTGAAAGGAGGAGGGAGGGAAGGGAGGAGGGAGGATGGGGGACAGAGGAGTGGGGAGGGGGGGTTGGGACGAGGAGGAGGACGAGGAGGAGGAGAGGAGGAGGAGGAGGACGAGGAGGAGGACGAGGATGGAGGAGGAGGAGGAGGAGGAGGAGGAGGAGGAGGAGGAGGAGGAGGAGGAGGAGGAGGAGGAGGAGGAGGAGGAGGAGAACGGAGGAGCGATGATGAGGAGGGGAGCGAGGAGGAGGAGGAACGAGGAGGAGAAAAGGAGCACGAGGAGGAGGAGGACGAGGAGGAGACGATGGAGGAGGAGGAGGGGGGAGGAGGAGGAGGAGCAGGAGGAGGAGGAGGAGGAGGGAGCAAGAGGGGACGACGGAGGGAGAGAGAGGATGGGAGGAGGGAGGACGAAGGAGGAGGAAGGAGGAGGAGGAGGAGGAGGGCGGAGGAGGTGAGGAGGAGGGAGGGAGGATGGGAAGGAGGGAGGAGGGAGGAGGAGCGAGGGAGGAGGGAGGAGGAGAGGAGGGAGGCGGAGGAGGAGGAGAGATCCTTCTCTGGAAAGGATGAGGCAACTGCGACGAGCGCGTTGTTGTGGCTCCGGCTCTGCGGCCCACCCACGGGCGGCCGCCCGCCGCCCGCCGGCGCGCCGTTTGCCGTGCCCCCGCGCGCCCGTGTTTTTTTGCTGCGTGCCGGCGCTCGCGCGGGCGCCCAGCAGGGAAGAGCGCGAGCGCGCGCGCGCGCCCGCCCTGCGCCGCGCCCGCGCTGCGCCGCGCCCGCGCTGCGCCGCGCCCGCGCTGCGCCGCGCCCGCGCTGCGCCGCGCCCGCGCTGCGCCGCGCCTGCCGCGGATCCCGTCGCCTGGCCGCCCTTTCCGCGGCTGCTTCCCCAGACGTGCTCGCGCCGCGGAGGCATCGCGCCGCGGAGGCATCGCGACGGTGTCCTCGCTGGGCCCCGGGGCCGTCCAGCAGCGGCTCGGGACGAAGAGCTGGCCCTGGGGAAGAGGTCGATCGAGACTTCGAGGGGCCTCGCACGGATAAGAGCCAGCCATCGGACGTCTGGGTCTCCACCCGCCCTTCCAGCCCCCCCAGACCCCCGACGTCGTGATTTTTTCACGACGTCGACCCCCAGAGGTCTGGACCCTTTCCCCTGGACCGGTTTTTCGTCCCGAGTCGTTTTTTGACGCTCCCGAGGCCCAGGGAGGGCCCCCGGAGGCCGAAAATAGCGAAAAACCTCCCGTCGTGATTTTTTCACGACGCGAGGAGGTCTGGGCCTATAGCAGCCCCATGGCCCCCCTACGAGATCCTGGCGTCGCGGTTCTGTCGGCACCGGGCGACGTCTCCCTCCCGCGGGCCCTCGCGGCTCGAGGCGGCTCCGGGCGTGCCGCGGCATGGCGTCGGCGTCGCCCCAAGGTGCTCGTGCAGTACGGTGTGTGCGCCGCCCCCCCCCCCCCGGGGGCGACGCGCGCACCGAGATGGGGCCCTGCAGGGCCCCAGGGCCCCCGCGTCGTGCTCCTCTTGGGTGAAGTCGGGCCTGTCCCTCCACAGGCCGGGGGAATACTCCCAAGCAGTCAGACAAATAGTCTGGGGACTGTTTTGGGGGGCATTTAGGGGCATCTTCTGAGCATTTTTTTTTTTTTTTTTTTTTTTTTTTTTTATATTTCGATTTTTTCGTCCAAAATCCCCTTGAAGTGCGGGACCCAGAGATCCGATGTCGTGATTTTTTCAGTGCGGGGTCCCCAGAAGTCTCGACCCATCCCCCGGGGCCGGTTTCTCATCCTGAGCCGTTTTTTGACGGTCCCGGGGCCAGGCGAGGGCCCCCAGAGGCCGAAAACAGCGAAAAACTCGCCGCCCTGATTTTTTTTAACGACGCGGTCATGTCTGGGAGGACGTCCCCCCCC
Organism: Prorocentrum cordatum; assembly: GCA_963575745.1. Classification (NCBI taxonomy): domain Eukaryota; class Dinophyceae; order Prorocentrales; family Prorocentraceae; genus Prorocentrum; species Prorocentrum cordatum. The sequence continues at coordinate 508,672 of CAUYUJ010007435.1, read as the reverse complement.
CAATCTGGTCCTCGCCCCCCTCTGCTGGCCGCCCCCGAGGCCGGGGCGCTGCCATGCACTCCCTCCGCCGGGCGCCCCCGCCGCATGCGCTCTCGAGGGCCCCTCGAGGCCGAAAAATACGAAAAACCTCCGTCCACATTTTTTCGTTACGTCGGATCTCTGGGGACCCAGACCCCCTCGAGCAATGAAAAAATCACGACGGGAGGTTTTTCGCTATTTTCGGCCTCCGGGGGCCCTCACCGGGCCTCGGGAGCGTCAAAAAACGACTCAGGATGCAAAGCTGGTCATGGGGAAAGGGTCGGGACCTCTGGGGGTCGACGTAATGGAAAAATCATTACGTCGGATCTCTGGGGACGGGCCCAACCTAACCCTTGGGTCGCCGCGCGCTCCTGCCCGGGGCGCCCGCCCTCCGGGCCTCCGGGGGGGCCCCCGCCCTGGCCGGGGCCCCGCGCAGGGCCGCCATCTGGCCTCGCGGCGCCGGGCCTCGGCGGGCCTCCTCCCCAGAGGTCCGATCGCGTCGTGAAAAAATCACGACGGGAGGTTTCTTCTATATAGAAGAAACGGGGGTTTGGGGAGGCAGCACATATATATATATATATATATATATATATATATATATATAATATATATATATATATATTTGCTGCCTCCCCAGACCCCCTCGAGTAATGAAAAAATCACGACGGGAGGTTTTTCGCTATTTTCGGCCTCCGGGGGCCCTCACCGGGCCTCGGGAGCGTCAAAAAACGGCTCAGGACGCAAAGCCGGTCATGGGGAACGGGTCGGGACCTCTGGGGGTCGACGTAATGAAAAAATCATTACGTCGGGGGTCTGGGTCTGGGGGCCCTTCCCGGGCCTCGGGACCGTCAGAAAACGGCTCAGGATGCAAAAGCGGTCCCGGGGAAGAGGTCGGGACCTCTGGGGGTCGGCGTCGTGAAAAAGTCACGACGTCGGGGGCCTGGGTCCCCCGAGAGCCAACGCAACGACAAAATCAGGACGGAGGTTTTGCGTATTTCTCGGCCTCCGAGGGGCCCTCGCCGGGCCCCAGGGCCGTGAGAAAAGGGATATCCAGGACGAGAAGCCGGTCCCGGGGAATTGGTCGAGATTTCTGGGGGCCCAGACCCCCGACGTAATGATTTTTTCGTCACGTCGACCCCCAGAGGTCCCGACCTTTTTTCCCCATGACCGGCTTTGCCTCCTGAGCCGTTTTTTGACGCTCCCGAGGCCCGGCGAGGGCCCCCGGAGGCCGAAAATTAGGCAAAACCTCCCGTCATGATTTTTTCGTTGCTCGAGGGGGGCTGGGGCCCCCGCATTGACAAGAAATCGCGACCTCGGATCTCTGGGTCCGAGCGCACCCCGCGCGTTGCCCTGCGCCCCGGCGCGCCTGCGCGCGGCCTGCCTCGGGCGCTCGGCAGAGGAGGGGGGGCGTCGAGGGTTGCACGAAAGGGGCCCCAGATCTGCACGAACGAGATGGGCACGGAAAGAATCCCAGACCCCCTCGAGTAATGAAAAAATCATGACGGGAGGTTTTTCGCGATTTTCGGCCTCTGGGGGCCCTCACCGGGCCTCGGGAGCGTCAAAAAACGACTCAGGATCACAAACCGGTCCTGGGGAAGGGGTCGAGAACTCTGGGGTCGACGTAGTGAAAAAATCATTACGTCGGGGGTCTGGGATGGGTACAATGCCCAGCAGCAGTTCCTGTTCATTTTGAGCAGGACTCGCTGTCCGCGCCGCCGCGCCGCGGCCTGTATCTCAGAAGGCCGCCTGCCCAACAGCGGCCGCTGCTGGTTTGGGACAGCATGTGTTGTTGGGCATTGTACCCGTTCTTTCGGTACCCATTTCGGGTGTCCAAACTTGCAGGGGCCCTGAACGAGCCCCCTACCCAGACCCCCGACGTCGTGATTTTTTCACGACGTCGACCCCCAGAGGTCTGGACCCTTTCCCCTGGACCGGTTTTTCGTCCCGAGTCGTTTTTTGACGCTCCCGAGGCCCGGGGAGGGCCCCCGGAGGCCGAAAATAGCGAAAAACCTCCCGTCGTGATTTTTTCACGACGCGAGGAGGTCTGGGTAGAGGGCCCCGACGGGGTACGAAAGGTGCACGAAAGGTGCGCTGGCTGACAGCGTGCGCCCGGGGCCCGGCGCTCGCCCGAGGCGTGGGCGCGCCCGGAGGTCCATGGCGCCCCCAGGCCTCGGGCGCCCCGAAAGCATCGGGATACGCGTTGTCCAAACACACTTTTTCAGCAGCATCGTCAATGTTTCGAGCCGCCGAAATCCCAGACCCCCTCGAGTAATGAAAAAATCATGGCGGGAGGTTTTTCCTAATTTTCGGCCTCCGGCGGCCCTCGCCGGGCCTCGGGAGCGTCAAAAAACGACTCAGGATGCAAAGCCGGTCATGGGGAAAGGGTCGGGACCTCTGGGGGTCGACGTAATGAAAGAATCATTACGTCGGGGGTCTGGGTTTCGAGCCGCCGAAATCGTCCCCCCTTACTGTCTTATAGGGCTGCCGTTTCGGCTCGAGAGGTTTGAGTGGCGGGGGAGGACCCCGCGGTCTCGAGCCCTGGAGCACCAGCCCTCGCTGGGCCTCGGGACCGTGAACAAAAACAACTCGGGATGCAATACCGGTCCCGGGGAAGTGACGTCGGGAGGTCGGGGGCCTGCCCAGACATCCAGCGTCTCGATTTTTTCGAGACGCGGGCCCCCGACCTCCCGACCACTTCCCCGGGACCGGTGTTTCATCCCGAGTCGTTTTCGTTGACGGTCCCGGGGCCCGGCGAGGGCCCCTCGAGGCCGAAAAAATAGAAAAAGACCTCCGTCCTGATTTTTTCAATGCGTTGGATCTCTGGGTCGGGAGGTCGGGGGCCCGCGTCTCGAAAGCATCGAGGCGCCGGGCGTGTGGGCTGCAAGCTGTGCGCCACGGGCGTCGGCGCTCCCCTGCGGGCCCCGCGGGGGCCTCGCGGACCGAGATCGGGCTCGGACGGGAGCCCAGACCTCCTCGCGTCGTGAAAAAATCACGACGGGAGGTTTTTCGCTATTTTCGGCCTCCGGGGGCACTCCCCGGGCCTCGGGAGCGTCAAAAAACGACTCGGGACGAAAAACCGGTCCAGGGGAAAGGGTCCAGACCTCTGGGGGTCGACGTCGTGAAAAAATCACGACGTCGGGGGTCTGGGAGCGCAGAGAGAAGAGGGGCTCCGGGGCTCCGGGCGCTTTTCCGCGCGAGGCTGCAGTGTGCAGGAGGGAGAAAAAACACACGCAGGCGCAAGTCGTCGTCGACCCCCAGGAACATGCAGGGGAAGATGTGGGAGGTGGGGGGGGGAGACAAGAAGCCCAGAAAGTATGGGGAAATATGGGAAGCCGGGCCCCGTGGAGCCTCGCAGACCCATCGGGCTCGGACGGGAACGCGGAGATCTCTGCGTTCCCGTCCGAGCTCGATGGGCTCCGGGGCTCCGGCGGAAGCTGGAACGTATACATTACCAGTGGCGGGCTGTCTTTGACTCCCAGAATTTCTCGAGGGTCGGGGACGACGTCGGGGTGGTGTGGTGTATACTTGTTTCCCCGCTTCCCCGTGGAGACAACCAAAAATGTATACACCAGGATGCCGTACACACCAGAATCCGCTTTCTTGTGCGAATCTCAGTGCGAGACCGGAAGGAGGCATCGGTGTATAGAGTTCGGTTCCCTAACAATGTTCAGGAGGGGAAAACACACACAGAGACACAATTCATCGTCGACTCCCGGGAAGATAGGGGGAAATGTGGGAGGTGGGGGGGAAGACAAGAGCCGAGAAAATCGATGGGAAACTATGGGAATCCTGTCGTTTGTGTGGATTCATTTGTGTGCCCCAGGGCCCAATTCATCGTCGACCCCCAGGAAGATAGGGGAAAATCTGGGAAGTGGGGGGGGGGGGAAGACAAAAGCGCAGAAAGGATGGGAAATATGGGGAATCCTGTTGTTTGAATGTGTTTGTGTATGTGTGTGTGTGTGTGTGTCCCAGGGCCCCTCCAAATGTTTTTCGCCGCGCCGGATCGCGGGGCCCTCGGCCCACGGTGCTCCTCTGGGGCGATCTCTCGTAGAGAAGCGCGGCGCGGCTCCTCGAGCTCCCCTCGCGGTCTCGGCTCGCGCGCGCCGCACTCCTGCCGCCGCTGCTCCCGCCGCACTCCTGCGGACCCAGACCCCCTCGAGCAATGAAAAAATCACGACGGGAGGTTTTTCCGAATTTTCGGCCTCCGGGGGCCCTCGCCAGGCCTCGGGAGCGTCCAAAAACGACTCGGGATGCAAAGCTGGTCCAGGGGAAAGGGTCGGGA
>CAUYUJ010007435.1:496872-499372 GCA_963575745.1 Prorocentrum cordatum | reverse complement strand
GCCGACGACGACGACGAAGACGACGACGACGTCGCCAACGAAGACGACGACGAGGGAGGAGGGAGGACGTCGACGGCGACAACGACGACAACGATGACAACGACGAGGGAGGAGGGAGGACGGCGACGACGCGAACGACGAAGAAGGAGGAAGGACGGCGACGCCGACGACGACAACGACGAGGGAGGAGGGAAGACGACGACGACGACAACGACGAGGACGACGACGACGACGGCGCGATAGGAGGGACGACGACGAGACGCCGACGACGGACGACGACGACGACGACGAGGGAGGAGGAGGAAGGACGACCACGGCGACAACGACGACGGAATCGACCACGACGCCAAAGAGGACGACGACGACCAACACGAGGAAAGACAGAGGACGACGTAGGCGACGACGACGACGCGGGAGGAGGGAGGACGGCGACGACGACGACGACGCAAGAGCGCGCGCGCTCGCTTTTGGTGAAAATCCGTGTTGCGAAACCTTGGGTTGTTGTAGGTTTTTTGGACACGCGATTTTGAAATCCGTCCGAAACCCATGGGTTTGGAAGGTCTTCGGCATACGCGCGCGACGACGCGCGCGTCTGCACTTCGTCCCGTTTTTTGCAGAGGGTTCTCGCGACGGCACACGCGCAAGGGCGTTCGACAGATTTCGAAATACGCGCGCGCGAAGCCCGTTTAATAGCATGTTGTGAAAATCCGGAAAAAAACAATGGTTTTCTTAAGATTTCGCAAGAGCTCGCGCGGAAGCTTTTCTAGCAAATCAGTGTTGCGAAACCCTGTGTTTTTGTATATTGTTTTGGGAAACTCGATTGCGAAATCCTTCCGGCACCAAAGGTTTCCCAAGGATTTCGGCATGCGCGCGCGACGACGCGCGCGTGTGCACTCCGTCCCGTTTTTGTTGCAAGGGATTCGTGAACAAATGCTATGTTAGAACTAAAAATGTAACCGCACAGTGTTTTTTATACGGGAACCTCAGGGGGGGGATCCCGGCCCCCCTGGGATAGTGTAAACTCATATTTAGGATGGATATGTGGTCAGAATCATATATGAGTTACATACCCGGAAGGGGGATTCATAACGCCAGGGGGGGGAGATCCTATTCTGTTTTTAGAACAGAGAATTTACGTAGTGGAGTTTATGTGGTGCAATTGATTTTCACAAACGAGTTGACAAATTTCACGATCGTGCAAACATCCCACCCACCCACCCGCAACTTGGTTTGCAAAACCCGTGCGGTGGCGATTGCGATTCGTGCTTGGCGTTGGTTAGTGCATCTTTGCGGCCGCGCCAACCATAACACGCGCGCGCAGCGGCCAGCTAGTTTGGCGCGACCGACGCGGCCGCGGTCGCGCTGACCGCTGGGCACATCCCAGCGGGCACTTCAGTGCGAATCGGCGACTTGGGCGGGTCCGGTATCATGGTAACGTCGACAACGGTAGAGACGATGATTATAGTAGCGATGTTGGTGGCGATGTTGACAACGACGACATGCTGATCACGCCGACGACGATGACGGCGTCCTCGCGTCGGCGATGAAGCTTTGGGGAAGAGTTCGACGTGCGCGCGGCCGACGCGCGAGAGGGGCCCGCATGGCATTATTCGACACGGATCGTGCCCCGCCCCTGCACGCGCGCACAGGCGTGCGAATGATTTCGGCATGCAGCGCCAAAGGCCCGTTTGGCAGAGTCCCATGACACTCTTGAAACACCGATGGTTCTGTTAAGAATTCGCAAGAGCGTGCACTTACATCTTTTGAAAACGCATGTTGCGAAGACATGCGCTTTTACATGTTGTTTGGACAATCTGTTTTGGGATCGCTACGAAACCGACGGTTTTTGACGGATTTCGGCATGCGCGCGCGACGACGCGCGCGCGTGCACTTCGTCCCGTTTTGTGCGCAGGATTTTCGCGACGGCGCGCGCGCAAGGGCTGTGGAACGATTTCGACCTGCGCACGCGCAGCCCATTTGGTAACATTTTCTGAAATAGTAGAAAGCACATGGTTTTCTTAAGAATTCGCAAGAGTGCGCGCGCACGTTTTTTTTGAAAATCCGTGTTGCGAAACCTTGTGTTTTTTATATGCGTTTTGGACACTCGATTTTGAAATCTTTACGGAGCCGAAGGTTTTTTAAAAGGACTCCGGCATGCGACCGCGACATCGCGCGCGCGCGTGTGCATGTCGTCGTGTCTGTTGTAAGGGATTCTTGTACATTGATGATGTGTTATAAGCGAGTGTGCGCGCATAGTTTTTTGGCAGGGAATGGCGGGTGGGGGGCGGATACTGGTCCGGCTGGGATGGTACGCATTCATGTTTCGGATGGACGATGGGGCGGAATCATATGTAAATTGCAATACGCGGGGCTGAATAAGTCCAGGGGGGATATTCTAGTCTGTTTTAAGAAAGGAGAATTCACCCTGCCGAGTGTGAAGTTATCAACTCCATTGCTCGCGCAATCATCCCAACCCATTCACCCACCCACCCGCAATTTG
>CAUYUJ010007435.1:414372-491872 GCA_963575745.1 Prorocentrum cordatum | reverse complement strand
GGAACTATCTCACACTCCCAGAGACCCACAAGGGGTCGGCGGACTATCTCTGGGGGGGGTCGACGATCGATATCCCTGAGAATTGGAAGTCTTCCGGGGGATCGACGGACTGGACGCCGGTGGTGCGGACGTTCCCCAGATCAGAGACGAAGCTGAGCAGGTTCTGCCAATCGGTTCTGATCAGACTCGACTGGGATTTGGATAGGGTCAAGACGTGGCGGATGTTCGAATGGCAGCACCTGTACCCCACTGTTGCTCTGCAGTCGGCCCCCCTCCCGGCCTACTTCAACGCGAGCGGCGGTGGCAATTGCAGCCATTTCGGGCAATGACCACTGATCAGGTGGCCTCCATGCCACTCATGCGGCGCTGCTCCTCCTCCTCCTCCTCCTCCTCCTCCTCCTCCTCCTCCTCCTCCTCCTCATCCTCATCCTCATCCTCATCCTCATCCCCCCCCTCTCCGGGGAGCATGCCCTGCCCACGCCGCGGATCCACCAGGTTCCATGTGATTCTTGGGCAGGTCATGCCCCCGTCCTCCAATGCATTCGGGGCTCTGTGCGGGTTCCGTCGGCTCCGCAGTAGGGGGATGTGTCACGGTCCCCACCATCTTCTGCAGGTCGGGTCGAAGCCGGTGGCGGGACAAAGGATGAGCGGCGCAAGCCATGGATGGCGAACTCTTTTTCTGTCTCCTTGCAATGGCAGACTGTCGCGGACGCGTTTGGCGTACGCATGTCTGGTCTCCTGGCGCAAGCGCGCGTTTGGCGTGACTTGCCCACGCGTCCACACGGATGCACGGCTCAGTGGTGGTGGTGGTGGTGGTGCAATGCGCAATGGACATGTGGCCATTGCTGAGGCTCGAGGACACGGCACCGAACTCCCGCGCCCAGAGTGCCGGCCGGCACCCACGGCGCGCCGAGGCACTGGGCGGCAAGCGACGCGCCCGCGCGCACCCATGGGCCGCTCCTCCTTCGCTTCCCCCCGAAGTTCTCCATTTCACGTGCCCTCCTCCTCCAGAGCACCCTCGCCCCGTGATCATCGCAACCTCGCTCGACCCTTTCACGAGCCCGACGGAACGCCGCGGCAAGGACGAAGCTGGGCGACCCTTGGTGCGCGGAGTGGACGTGGGTACCTGGCATTGGAGGCGTTTCTCGACATTGAACTCCTGTAGCGTATCTTGAGGAACTCCTGTGCGGCCCAAAAATCTAGTCCTCTTAGATGGGGTCCGAGTAGATGGGGTCGGAGGATCGCGCCGCATCGCCGATGCATCGACGATGCGGCTCGATGTGGAGCCCATGTTTCCCACGGCGACGTCGCCAAAACATCACCGACGTCGCCAGTGCATCGGCAATGCGTCGCCGATGCATCGGCAATGCATCGCCGATGTATCGGCGATGCGGCGAGATCCTCCGACCCCATCTACTCGGACCCCATCTAGGAGGCCTTTTAAACAATCAGGCTGAATTAGAGTTTCTCACAATTCGGCTTGGCGCCGCGGCCGAACTTCGAGAAACTCCTCTGCAGTCTGAAAATGCGACGGAGTTGGAGTTTCTCAAAATACGGTTGCAAGCGAGCAATTCCGAGAAACTCCCACGTTTCCAAAAGGGACGTGTGTTTGGGAGGGGACGGGACGATAGCGTAATTTACCAGGGATCGTGGCCTCGGGGACGTGAATTTCGCGTACTTTACAATGTTTTATGGCCTCGGGGACGCAAAGACAATGTAATTGACGAGGGATCGTGGCCTCGGAGAAGCAAACATCGAGTAATTTGCAGGGGATTATGGTCTCGGGGGCGCGAGTATTGTGTAATTAACGAGGGTTTATGGTTTCGGAAACGCGAAAATGTATAATTCACAAGGGATCATGGCCTCGGGACGCCGCGGCAGGATTCCGAGAAACTCCTTTGCAGTCTGAAAATGCGACTGTATCTTCAGTTTCTCAAGCTATGGCTACAAGCGAGCAAATCCGAGAAACTCCAACGTTTCCCAAAAGCGCGGATTCGGCGTATTTTGCAAGGGTGTATGGCCTCGGGGACGCGAATATCAAGTAATTTACTAGGGATCGGGGCCCCAGGGGCGCGACCATTGCGCGGTGGAACCGAGATACCACACAAAACTATGACCAGCATCCTGGATGCGCACCATCAGTGCTGGATGCAATTCGGGCCTGCCAGAGTACGATACTCTGACGAAGAGGGTGCTCTCAATAACGACGCCGCGAAGGCAGTCTTTAAGGCGAAAGGCACTGAGCTGAGAATGCGCGCGCGTGGACAACTCGCTACTACCATTGGAGCCAGAAAGGGCATATTACGACACCTTCTTCACGTCATGGAGGCTGAACTCAACAGGTTGGACATACCACTTGTGTTTACCCGACTATTGCATGAGGCTGTGTTTGCCAGCGATGCGCTTACCTTCTACAGCGAAGTATCATCATACAGCGCATTACTTGGCCGACAACCGGCTGTGTTTCCCGACTCGCCTGTTCTAGATCACAACCGGCAGACGGAGACATCCGATCATAATCGAGACAGACTGTTCGTCGTGTGACCATTGAGGCTATCACACAAGCCACTGCAGTAGCAAAGGCAAGCCGTGCACTACTAACCAAGACGACCATCGCTCAGCACTTTTACAACGAGAGGGTGATCCCTATGACTACCATCGCCCCACAACCACAGAAGACGACCTGGGGTGGTTGGGTTGGAACGAACCATTCATGGTCGTGCGAAGTGATCCCGAGACGGGTCAAGTTATCGTGCGAGTTGGGAATCGTGATGTACAAATCCAGCACGGTGATGCAAGACGCTCGCTGTATATCGAAGCGCTGATCACTCGAGAAATTGGCTCGGACAACACAGCACTGCGGACTGCGTTGGCCTTCGTAGCCAGTTTGCCTGCAGGGCAAACTGCCATGACCTTTGGCTATCTCCCGACCAAAGAGGGAGTACTCCAAATGACAAGTGCGAGCCGATTGTGTCCCAAGTACACTTCGCTCTCCAGTATATTATCAGAAACTTCTTTTGTATCGAAAGCGTTGTTTCTGTTAGGTTAGCTGAGCATTCACAAGCTACCTCCTGTAACGTATGCTGACAGATGCACGCTGGTGCACTATGACAATGACGTGAAGACAGGCTTCCACTACTATGAAGCTGAAGGCGCTGCCCTAAGCATCCAAGATATCATTGGACCAGCTCGCTCTAGAACCACCCAGGGCCTGAAATCCACCAAACCACAGGCCGGCTTCGACCAAGACGCGACGAAGTTCGCAGAACTGGCAGACACGCCAACACAAGGCAGTAATACCAGGGAGGCCCCAGAAGCCGAACCACCACAGGAGGGCGGCCGGCCTCCCGCAATCCATGAGGAATCAGAGGCGAACCTCGAGGCGCACATCATGGAAGTGCGGCATGCAGAACTACGAGGCGAAAGAGAACTGCTGGAGGCAACTTCAGTAGAGGAGCCTTGTACTGCACCCGCACAGATAATCTCTGATAACAGCGCGCTGGTCACAGTAGCTGAAGAACAGCAAGGGCACTTGCCTACGCGGGGTATCCCACAGGACATCTACACAACCGAGACACATCATGTCCCATTGTGTTCCACGGACGAAGATGACAATTATGGATGAGACTCCGACGAGCACTGACAATATTTGGAGCTCTGTTTTACGGCGGAGACGTCGAAAGTAGTCTTATCCGAACAACACCATAGGATGCTGGACTTCGACCGTGTTACCACGACGCGAGTACATGTGGCCGCGGCAGCTAAACGAGCTGCGGCCGTCAAGGAGGGCGACCTCCTCGCGAGGGCAGGTTTTCAGGCGAATCCAGTCAAGGCATCGAATGCCTTATAAGCTGAACACAAGACATGGCTTGACAACAAGTGTTTCGCCACCCTTTTTCGCCAGAGCTTTGCTGAAGCCGACGCGCGACGCGATGCTTCTCTCGCCGACCGAGCGCGCTGCTAAGCTCGACCCCACCTCACTTTAGACCTCTGATGGCGGGTGGGTGGGACCAGAAAATGGGCTATTGAGATGGGGGCGCACAGCGAATCAGAGACGAAAAACGTAGGCAGCGGAATCTCGTCACCCTTTTTCGCCAGAACTTTGCTGAAGCCGATGCGCGGCGCGACGCTTCTCTCGCCGAGCGAGCGCGCTGCTAAGCTCGACCCGTGATTCCCACCTTCAGCACTGAGTTGGCGCCTCAAGGCGCCGTCGCTTCATTCACGCCCACAGATTGATGGCCCAACCTTTTCTTCTTAGAGCTACAAAACATACTGGCCAGGATGCGGCGCAACTGCGGAGGGCACTCGTTCTTTTGAGCAGTTCGGAAGGAGGAGTCACCACGGGCCTTGCCAGAGAGCTGGATGTGTGGCCGGCCAGGAAAATTGCAAATCCCCCGTCCCGAGCATTTGGCTTCGAGAAGAGAAGAGAGGCAGGGGGGGGGCCATAGGCGCAGGCGGGCGCGGGCTCGGAAGTCTCCACCGAAGGCGCAGTAGTCGATGACGGTATCGAACACTCCTGGCTGAGCGAGGAAGCGCTCCCTCGAGCGCAGCGCCCAGACCCATCTCGCGACCCACCCGCGACCCACCCCGCGACCCACCCGCGACCCACCCGCGACCCAGCCGCGTCCCAACATCGACCCACCCGCGACCGACCCCGCGACCAACCCCGCGACCCACCCGCGATCCACCCGCCACCCACCCGCGACCCAGCAGCGACCCACCCGCGATCCACCCGCGACCCAGCCGCGAACCATTTGCGACCCATTTGCGACCCACCCGCGACCCAGCCGCGACCCATTTGCGACCCACCCGCGACCCACCCGCGACCTACCCACATTGGTTTGACGGAAGAATCGGCGCCTGCGGCGGGCACATTGTATAACATGTGAAACTCTGGCGCCTGCGGCGGGCTTCTCCGGAGTCTCGCTGACCGCCGACGTCCCCACCGCCCCCTCACTCTTATCCGCATCTGCGGGTTTCTACGCACGCGGATATTCTCGGCCAGGGGGGGGGGCACAGATACCATCCGCTGCCTCTTGGGGTCCTCGAACACCAGCTCTGTCCTTCGCCGCAGCGACCCCGGGCGTGGAGCTTTCCGGGGCGCGCGAGGGCCAGAGCCGAGCACGGAGGCCGCCATATTGCCGCACCGCACGCTACGAATCGGCAGGCCGCGCGCCAGAGGCCGCACTTGCCTGGGGTCACTGCTGCGTGTCGCCGAGGCTCCCCAGGCCGTGAGCATGCATCGGGCGAAGAGGACCATGCACATGCGCCGATCCCGGCAAGGCCCATCCTTGACCCAGGATCGGTGCACATACCGTCCTGGCCAAGGTAGTTGGGCGTGTGCACCGATCCTAGGCTCAGGATCGGCCTGGCCAGAATCGGTGTATTTGCATAGTTCTCTTTGCTTTAATGTACAGACCATTCGGGGCTCGGAAGATCCAACTCCATCCCTCACATGAGCTGAGGGGGGAGGCAGCCGTGAGCGGTGCGGCAGCTGCTGTGGCAGAGAGCCGTGTCTTTCGCCATGCCTTCGCATCTCTTTGCCTGCTTCCTCGGGTTTCCTCCCTTCTGAGTGCAAGCGCCCTCTTTGCTGAGGGTGCTGGGGAAGGTCTCCTCTGATGATATGTCGCTTTCTTTCTCTTTTAGTCTGCTCGAACCTCCTCTCTGTGCTGTGAGCTGTGTACCGGCGGGCCCGCCTATGGGAGCTGTACGCACGCTTGCGCAGCTCAGAGTGCCCAGGCGTTTTTCCACACGTGGCCCGATGCATCGCGCTGGAGTTGACCGTACATCTGCAATTCTGTTCTTCGCCCTCTTTCTTCCCTTGCCTCGTTTCTTGCTCCAGTTCCCCACTTTACTGGCCCCCATCTCTCTCTTACGTTCTCACCTGCAGACTGTTCTTGGCGCCTTAGAGCTTGGACCTCAATGCTTCATCCCTAGTTATTGACGGTGGTATGCCTTCGAGCTGGCGTCGCGGCCAAGTCCTTCCTCATCGTCGCCGCCCCCTCCTGTACCCTTCTCCGCCTCCCTCTGGTCCTCCTGCTCCTCCCGCTCCTTCCACTCCAGCTCCTGCTGCTGCTGCTCGCCCTCGTCCTCCAGGAAGGACTGGGCAGCTTCTCCTCGCCGCCGGGGACCTTGCGCTCCAGCGCCAGGCGGGCCAGCTGCCCAGCACGGTCGGCCAGAGCGCTGCCCTCGGCAAGCTTGGCAGCGTCCCGCGGCGGGAGCCCCGAGCTGCCGCGGGGCTGCTGTGGCGACCGCAGGGCCGCGGGCGTCCCGCGAGCCCGCCGGCGCCCGCCTGGCGCGGGAGAAGCTGCTGCGAGGCGTCCCCAGCCAGAGGCCCCCACGCGAGGCCGGCGAGGATCCAGCCCTTGACTCCTCCTCCTCCTCCTCCTCCTCCTCCTCCTCCTCCTCCTCCTCCTCCTCCTCCTCCTCCTCCTCCTCCCCCTCCTCCTGCTGTCCTCCCCGTTTTCCATCCACAAACGCTGCCCCTGCGGGGCGCGGGGCCCTCCTTGGGCGACGTTGAAGACTTCTTGCATTCCGAGGTCGCGATGCGGCCCGCGTCGCACGTCGATGCTCATGACAGCGGCGCCGCGTCTGCGGAGGGCCTGGCTCAGGTGACCTGTGCCAGCGAACACCTCCAAGCGGACCTTGCACCCGCGGGGGCGGGCCTTTCTCAGGGCCGCCCGAAGCTCGCTCCGCAGGCGCTTGATCAGCGCACCTCGAGAGACTGGAGGTCGAGCAGCACGCGCTGGTGGAGCCTCTCGAGCTGCTCGCTGATCCTGGCGTGCATCTGGCGGCGCTGGGCGCTGAGAGGCGGGCGCCACTTGCCCCGGGACCTCAGTCCGAGCGCCCTGTCGAGACTGGCTCCACCGTGACGGAGCCCGGGGGGCGTTGGGCACAGCACCCCGCAGCCCACGGCCACTGCGGCCCTCTTCTGCTCTGCCAAGAGCTCGCAGTACACGATCGGGAGCAGGCGCTGAGGCGTGGCCCCCTGCTCTGTCAGCTCAAGCAGAGCGCGGCCGTCCCACTGGTGCTCGGGGAGGTCCAGGGCCGCGTAGGAGTCCCCGAGGTTGGTCCTGGAGGGCGCCCCGAGGTCGTCCGAGTGGAGCACGAAAATGACTTGGCCCAGGACCCCGGGCATCCCGGCGATCGGCCTGATGACCCGCCTCCCGAGCAGCGCGAGGCCCGCGCCCGGCTGGCAGCGGGCGACGCACAGCAGGGTGATGAGGTGGCCCATCAGCAGCTTGCTGGGGGCGAAGAGCGACCCGGCAAGGCCTGCGGCCACCAGCCAAGGGATCGGCGGCCGAGGCAGGGGCGGGCGCAGGCGGGCCCACCCTGCTGCAGCCCGGTAGGCCAGCGGGCGCGTGGACCGCACGGCGTGGGGGCCGCCGCCGCGGTCGAGGAGCACCGACGGGGAGTCGCCCAGGTGCTTGTCCCACGTGCTGGCCGCCCCCTCGGGCAGCGGCAGGGCTGCAGGCCAGTCGGCGAGCTCCATCATCGCCCGCGTGTGCTGCACCTGCGTGGGGAGCCGCCCGTTGCTCTGCGCCAGCCCTGACACCCGCGGCGCCAGCCACTCGATGTCCGCCTCGGCGGCGGGCCCGGGCGAGGGCGCGGGAGGCGAGCGCGGAGGGCGTTGCGCCCCAGGGCCGCGCGTCGGCCGCCCGGGAGGCGGCGGCAGGCGTGAGCGAGCCTCCAGCCCAGCGCCCTCGGCGCGGTCCAGCCCGGCAGCTCACTCGGCGTTGCGGGTCCTCTGGAGCTGCGCCTCTGGCGATCGACCCGTCTGCGGGTGGGCCGCGCGCGGCGGGGTCTCTGCGGGGTCCAGGCCGCCCTCCATGGCAGCCCGCGGGCGCGGGCCGCGCGCCCGGCATCCGAAGCCCTCGCATCGAAGCCGAGTCGCTAGGGTTCAGCTCCGAAGGACACCAGCGGAAGGAGGGGCGGATGCTGGCGGCAATGTGATTGGCGGACCACCCGCGGCAGGCAGCGATGAGCGAGAATACCGAAGCTCTTCCCCAACGTAGAGAGCCCGACTGTGATGACGATGGAGGGAGCGAGCTGTGCGTCGGACGCACCAGGTGAGCGCCGGTGCCTCCAGATTGCGAGTTGAATCTGGCCGGCGATAGGCGCGGGAGGCAACTGTGGTCCACCCTTCGCCTAGCAGCAGCTCGCGCGGCACCTCCTGGAAGCGGGCATGCCTCCCGAGGAGAAGGGCCGCAGCGTCGGGCAGCCTCAAAAGCTCTTCCTCATCATGCAGAGCGTGCTCACAGCGGCTGCCCCCCGCGGTGGCGAGCAGGCCGCGGAAACGAGCGCGCTCGCGCAGTCGCCCCGCGCGGCCCACGTCAGCGCTGCCCCGCAGGCTCTCGGCGACACCCAGCCCCCACTCGGAGGCATCGTGGGCGGTGACCACCGGCAGCCACTGCAGGTCGGAGCGGGCCACGATGGTGGGCAGCAGGGCATGCGCCCAGCGGAGCTCACGCTGCGCGCTGGGCCACAGGGGCGCCCGGCGGCGCCCCAGCTTCCTGCTGAACTGGTAGACCGCGGAGAGGCCGGAGAGCAGGTCGCGGCGCAGCATCATCATGGAGACGAGGTGCCCGATGAGGCGCTCCAGCTCCAGGCCCGATGGGGCAGCCCCCGCCTGCAGGACGTACTCGAGGGCCTTGGCCACTCGCCAAACTTCCTGGGCGTGGGCCGCCAAAGCTGCTGGTGAGCCGCGCACTCGAAGCCCAGCAACTCCAGCGATCCTGAACTCGGGTCGGGAATGTCCAGGTGGGCCTTCGCGCCCACTGTCCTCGAGCGTCGTCAGCATGTGGGCGATCCCGTTCACGGCCTCGCACTGTTTGTCGGAGACCACGGCCAGGTTGTCGGTGTAGCAGAGCTTAGAGGGGCCCTCGCACGTGGGCGTCACCGGCACCTTGTCCCTCACCCACGGGGCCGAGGGCACGCACCAGGACAGCAGGTGCTCGTGAGCTCTCTGAACAAAGTGCACCGCCCAAGACCAGCCCATTGGCACGACTCGCGCCTGGAAGGCGCACTCGACGTCGCCCTCTGTGAGCCCCAGCCTCTTGCGCCACCCTGGCGGGCAGGTAGCGCGCCAAAATCGACGGGAGCACGAAGAGGGGCCGAAGGCTGGCGGGCAGCTCGTACTGGTAGAAGCAGACCACGATACCGGCGGGCGCCACCCAGAGCCGTACTCCAGGCTCGCTCTCGAGGTCCGCCAGCGACTCACCGCTGGCCAGCGAAGTGTGCGGAGGAGGGGCAAAGTGGCAGTTGCTCCGTCGCGCGTCAAAGATCAGCTTCAGCAAGCCATCCTTGCGCTTGACGAAGAAGGCCCCCGAGGTCTCCTTGACGACGGTGGCCTTCTCCAGGATGCCCTTGACCAGGAGCTCCGCCAGGAAGCGCCCGCGCATGAAGCCTCTCAGCCTCAGCACGGGGTCCAAGGCCATGGCGGGCCCGAGCTCGCGCAGCGCCGCCTGCACCTACGCGGGGTCGCGGAGAAGGCCGCTGCCCTCTGTCAGCATGCACTGCAAGTCGTCTGGGACCACGTCGCACAGCGGCACAGCCCCAGCACGTGACTGCGGCAGGGAGATCCTGCCAGGCTGGTAAGTTGCATCAAAACTGTCGCCCACGCCCGAGTCGATGTAGCCGCCGCCGCTGCCCTGGAGCACCTTCCATGCTCCCAGGGGGTCAACGTCAGCCGGTGGAGGTCCGCGCCCACCATGGAGCTTGGCCACGGAGCGCACCGCAGAGGCCTGGGCGGCGGTCGCTCGGGCATTGCTGGGCGCCCTGCCGCCGCCGCCAAGGTCGCTCAGCGCGTCCAGGCCCGCACGGGGCCACACCTCCTCGCCCCG
Organism: Prorocentrum cordatum; assembly: GCA_963575745.1. Taxonomy (NCBI): domain Eukaryota; class Dinophyceae; order Prorocentrales; family Prorocentraceae; genus Prorocentrum; species Prorocentrum cordatum. Next base: position 482,030 of record CAUYUJ010007435.1, on the reverse strand, counting down.
ACGCCGCCTGGCCATCCGCTTGCCCGCTGCGGAGAGCCCGCCGCCCGCCGCGCCGAGGAGCGGCTCGTCGAGGGCCCGCCCGCCCGGGAAGGGCAGCAGGTCGCGAGGACGGCCATCAGGAGGCTGAGGGCCAAACGCCATGCCCGAGCCGACCACCGCTGGCTGCGGGCGCAAAAGCGCCGGCGACCTCTCCCGGAGAGGCCTACCGGCGAAATGTGCTTCAGGAGCGGCCTCGCCGGCCGCGGCCGCGCGCCCTCGCGCGCGCGACGCTGCCGCGGGCCTTGCCCTGCTGCTGCTGGGCCTGACTGCCTGCTGTGGCCCCATGCGCGAGCCGCGTCTCCTCCCTCCCCTTGACCTTCTCCGTGAGGATGGCGCTCTCTGGTGCGCAGAGCGCCTCCAAGAGCTGGTAGCGCCACGAGAGGACCACGAACGCCTCCAGCTCGGTGCAGATGAGCCGATCAAAGACGCAGGCCCTCTCCAGCACTTCTGTGATGTAGGCGTGCTCCTCGACACCAGCGTCGCCGTGCGAGACCTGCGGCAGGTTGCGCCTTCCGACGTGGCGCTGCGTTGGAACCCAGCCTGCGTGACGGACCCCGTGGAGGAGCCACCTGCACGTCCGAGGGCCCGCGACCGCCCCGCCAGCCTGCACGGTCTCCGAGAGGAAAACCACCGCGCCGCCGTACCCACCGAAGCGGGGGCTGCCCCCGTCGAAGGGATGTTTGTTGTTTTATGTTACAGGGGATGATGTGGGGGGGCCCTCATGGTTCGTGGTTGGCTACCAGTCGCCTGGGGGAGGGGGTGTTTATTAGTAGGGAACACTGATAAACCCCTCGCCGAAGTGGAAGAAGGGGGTTGGAAGAGGAACCGCTCTAGACCACCTGCGCCCAGAGGGCTGGTGGGATTTGGGCACGCCCCTCACGCGCTTCGTGGCCCCAGTGGGTTTCACCGGAGGATTCGGGTCAATTTCGGCACACCCCTCACACATTTCGTGGCCCCAGTGAGCTCCACCGCAGGTTTCGGGTCAAGTCCACAGGGGGCTCCACCTAAGGCCTCGGGTCCAGTTCGGCACGCCCCTCATACGCTTCGTGGCCCCATCCGTACGTAACAGTTTTGGCTCAAGCCATTCGGGCTCGATCAATTTCACTTTATATTTCATGTCGCATACCCGTGGCGATGGGGAACCTGAGGCCTCTGTTCATCGGTATCTGCGTGGCCTTCGTGCTCGCCTTCGTTGCGTGGCCTTCGTGCTCGCCTTCGTGCTCGTCCCCGTTGTGGATTGCCTCGTCCTCGAGGGTGCGGCTCCCATGCTGGCAAGTGGTAAAAGCTTCACTGGTTTTCGTTTGTCTATGTTTCCACTTATTTCTCTAGCACCCAAGCACCCAAGCAAGCAACCAAGCACCCAAGCAAGCCAAGTCATCACCTACTCGTCGCTTGTTGTAGTATCCCTGTGTGAAGATACGCGAGGGGTGAGATTGGAAATGGCCGAAGCTGTGAAGTATCTGGACGTGAACAGCACTCTGATGATGGTCATACAAAAGTGTGGAAGAAGTGTCGACGTTGCCCACCTGGAACGTCTCGGAATACACAGCCAGAATATCCAGCTCATCAATCTCACTAACGTTGGCCGCAATGATCATTCCTATGCCTGGGCCCTGCGCCATCTTGGCGAGGGTCTCACAGCGCATCTTTCTGCTAACGCGTCAGTTTTTTTTTTTGAAAGACAATATGAGACTGCATTCACCTGAGATGCGCAAGTGCAATTTCTCAGAAGTCCTAGCCGACTTGCGAAGCCATGGGTTTGGTTGCTTCCTCACAATGCAGGAACCGGCAACAGATTTCCATTTGGTTGCCGAGCTAGGCAAGTTCCAAATTGCAAGGTACAAATCGGTGGACAAATCGTATGAGTGTACAGGCTTACGCCACATCCGCCGACCCCTTGTATTCTTGACTATAGTCCTCTGTGGGTCCGGTGTCCGGGATGTCCAGGGTGTCCGGGGGACGTGTCCGGGGGACGTGTCCGGGGTGTCCGGGGGTGTCCGGGGTGTCCAGGGAGTCCGGCGTGTCCTGGGTGTCCGGGGTGTCCGGGGTGTCCGGGGTGTCCGGGGTGTCTGGGGTGTCCGGGGTGTCCGGCGTGTCCGGGGTGTCCGCGTACGTGTCCGGAGTGTCCGGGGTGTCCGGGGTGTCCGGGGTGTCCGGGCTGTCTGGGCTGTCCGGGGTGTCCGGGGTGTCCAGGGTGTCCGGGGTGTCCAGGGTGTCCGGGGTGCAGGTGTCTGGGGTGTCCGGGGTGTCCGGGGTGTCCGGCGTGTCCGGGGTGTCCGGGGTGTCCAAGGTGTCCGGGTTGTCCGGGGTGTCCGGGGTGTCCGGGGTGTCCGGGATCTCCTCCTCCAATTCCTCTTCCTTCTCCTCCTCCTCCTCCTCTTCCTCCTCCTCCTCCTCCTCCTCCTCTTCCTCCTCCTACTCCTACTCCTAATCCTCCTCCTCCTCCCCCTCCTCCTCCTCCTCCTCCTACTCCTCTTCCTCCTCCTCCTCCGCCTCCTACTCCTCTCTGCTGCCTCCGGGGCTTGGGTCGTCAAGCCGTCTCTTGACGGTCCCAGGGCCTGGGTCGTCGTCGTCGTCGTTCAGGGTCGGCGGCACCGGCCGTAAGGCCGTAAACCTTCACTCAGGGATGGGGCGTTCAGTGGGGCTGGCGGGACATTGAATGTAAGCTTCAATATGTGATGGGCCAAGGTAGGGGCAAACTATTTTACAACCGCCGAATGCGCGGTTCGGGCGGACGATACATGAAATACAACCGTCACTCAGCAATGGGGAGTTCAGTCGGGCGGGCGGGCGGGACATCCAATGTAGCCTTCCCTCTGTCATGGGACAAAACTCTAGGAACATATCTCGCAACCACCGAAGACGCCGGTCGGGCGGGCGGGACATTAAACGAAACCTTCACTCAGGGATGGGGCGTCCGGTCGGGCGGGCGGGGCATTATGTAGCCTTCATGATGGGCCAAGGTAGGAGGAAACGATGTTACAACCGCCGACAACGCGGGTCGGGCGTGCGGGATATGAAATGCAACCGCCACTCAGAAATGGCATTTTGGGGAGATCAGTCGGGCGGGCGGGCGGGACATTGAACGTGACTTTCACCATGTGATTGGACACGGCTTGATGAACATATATCGCAACCGCCGGAGACGCTGGTCGAGCGGGCGGGACATTACATGAAACCTTCACCCAGGGATTGGGCATTCAGTCGGGCGGGCGGGACATAACATCTAACATCGGCTCTGTAACAGATAACAGATAAGGCTGGGGCGGGATATCTCGCCACCGCCGAAGACGCCGGTCGGGCGGGCGGGACATTAAACGAAACCTTCACTGAGGGATGGGGCGGCCGGTCGGGCGGGCGGGACATTAGATGTAACCTTCACTGTGTGACGCGCCAAGGCAAAACGAAATAATGTTACAACCACCGAAAACGCGGGTCGGGCGGGCGGGACATTATACATGAAACCTTCACTCAGGGATGGGGCGTTCGGTCGGGCGGGCGGGACATTAAATGCAACCTTCATTCAGGGATGGGGCGTTCGGTCGGGCGGGCGGGACATTAAATGCAACCTTCACTCAGGGATGGGGCGTTCGGTCGGGCGGGCGGGACATTACATGTAACCTTCACTCTGACATGGGACAAGGTTGGGAGAAAATATGGTGGAGCCGTCGGGCGGGCGGGACATGAAATGCAACATTCACTCAGGAATGGGGAATTCAGTCGGGTGGGCGGGCGGGACCTTACATGAAGCCTTGCGTCGTCGACGTCGTCGTCGTGGTTCGCCGTGCGCCGTCGTCGTCCGTCGTCGCCGTCGCCGCATCGGCCGCCGCCGCCGCCGCCGCCGCCGCCGCCGCGTCGTCGTCGTCGTCGTCGTCGTCGTCGTCGTCGTCGTCGTCGTCGTCGTCGTCGTCATCGTCGTAGGGGGGGAGGGGGGGGAGGGGTGAACGAGGGGGGAGGAGGAGGGAGGGAGGGAGGGAGGGGGGGCGGGGAGGGGGGGAGGGAGTCCTTGGCCGGCGGCGAATAAAGGGGGGGGGGTCGTGACCCCCCCCGGTTTTCCGGGGGGGGGTGGGGTGGGCCTATCGCTTTCTCAGTTTTTTTGAGGGGTGACCCCCCCCTCGGTTTTCTGCCAGCAGCAGCACAACAATCCCTTTCCAAGGTTTGTTTTTGCAGGGCCGCGGGGGCTCCAGGGGCTCCCGAACAGTAGGTCGACAAGGGCTACTGGTCGAAGTGGCGGGTGGGGTCGGCCAGGCAGGGCGCTAAAGTGTGGGGCCTCGTGGAATACGAGGAGAACTTGGGTGGACGGGTGGGATCTGGCTGGCGGGGCACCGACGAGCGGGCCGGGCGGGGCGGACCAACGCGCGGGTGGGGGCCAGCGGGCGGGACATTAGAATGGAGCGCGCAATCGAGCATTTTTCATTACCGCAATAATACGACAGCGCATCATCGCAGCAGTGCTTCGCCGCGTCGCGCGGCAGCGGAACGAATGGCGAGCGCCGCTCTGCCCGAGCCAGCGCGCGGCCTTCACCGACAAACTGTTGGACACGGAGGCTGGGAGGGCAAATCGAAGCGGGCCGCGCAACGCTTTGCGGGCAGGCCCCGAGGCGCGCCACATCTACATATTTATTTATTTATATATATATATATATATATATATATTCCCATCAACTCATTTCCCCCAAACGCAAGAAAAGCAGGAGGGCGAATGCTCGCGGGCACGGAGGCCTTTACTTGCATCGGCCCGGGGCGTCGTCCCGGGGCATTTGGCATCGGCCCGGGGCGTCGTACGAAGGGTTAGCCACAATTTGGTCCCAATCCCCGCCGCGCCGCTGGAAAAACGCAGCCTCGGCGAAGGCGGTGAGAGTGTTCGAGTTGACGCGAACGGGAGGGATGTCAGGGATCGCCGCGTCAAGGGCAGTCGCAACCATCCGTTTTGCCTCCTCCAACGCCGCCTCATCCATGGCGCTGGCGACCTTGTTGCCCGTGCTGAAGCCAGAGCTCTTGCGCGTCTGGGGGTAGTTCATGTTGAAGATCGGCAGCGCGAGCGGGCTCAATGAGCCAGGGAAGCTTTGCGTGCGAGCGCCGCTGGAGCACGCCATCAGCTGGGCCATGAGCGACACGCCGAATGGGAACTCGCGATGGAAAGCGCGCGCTGCATGTCGCATGATGGCATCGGCAGCAGCGCTGCCGAATATGTCTCGGATCTGGAAATGGTCGTCGACTGCGCCCCAAGACGCGCGCATCTCAGACCGAAACTGAGGCGCATCACCGGTGCAATGCACAGGCGCGCGCTGCCCATCACCCCTGATGTGGATGGTCGCCAAGCCAGGGGGAGCCGCCGCCGCTGCGCGCATCCGAAGGCATGACGGGCGGAACATCGCGGAATCGCAGCAGCGAGTAGGGAAGTGAGATCTCCGTGGCAATTCTTGCTCCGTGCGCGAGGCCAGCGAAAGCAAGGGCTGCTGAAATTGCTGCGGGAAGACAAGGCACAGTGTCTGGTGAAATCTCCGCTCCGCGCTCCGTCGCGGTTGGTGCTGCGGTCTCCAATGAGGCCGCTGCCCACGAGACCCACCATTGTGCCAATGCAGCCGGCGCTCGTGAACAACGGCCTGGCGATTCTGAGTGCCTCCGGCCCAGCGCCTAGCATGATAACTCAACATAAGAACTACTCATAAGCACGCCAGATAGCCCCATTATGCGTAAACGATTAGACTGCCACTAGAACCACGCGCGCTTCGCGCGCGCTTAGGTTCTAACATGCTCTAGTTGTAGTCTACGAAGTGTTCGGAACCGGAAGGCGTAGATTGCCCCGCGGATCGTGCCGCTCAGGAAGCTTCTCTTGCGGCCCTAAGGACGGACTTGGCGCAGCGCCCCCACGCCCATGTCGGCGCACTTCCCGCAGGGATCGCGCCCTGCAGGGAGCTCCACCTTCGCTCCCAGAGGCAAGGTTCGCATAGAGGCACGCCATCCACGCGGACCGTGCCTCGCAAGTAACTGCATTGGCGGCGCCATAGGGAAGCTTCACAGCGCCGCCCCGCTCACTTCGGCACCCCTCTCAGACAGATCGCGGCCCGCAAGGGGTTCCACGAGCGGCCCCAGAGACAGGCTTCGCACCCCGCCCTCCCGCCTACGTCAGCACGCCTCTCACGCGGATCATGGCCCACGGGGATCCCCACCTACCGCCGCATAGGCAGGACTCGCACTGCGCCCCCCGCCTCGCCGTTGCGGCACGCCCCATCACGCGGATCGCGCGCGCGCAAGGAGAGCAGCCTAAAAGCCCCGAGACAAGGTTCGCACGGCGCCGCCCCGCCCGCGTCGGCACGCCTGCGACGCGCATCATGCCCCAGGAGGAGGCCCCCCTCCCATGGCGCCAATGGGCAGCTTCGCGCGGCACCCCCCCGCCCATTTCGGAACATGCCTCGGGGATATCCGAATTATTTGGCATATCCTTCACGCGGATCGTGGCCAACCAGGAGTTCAACGCACCCCTCCACGCGGGCTCCGCAGCAACCATCTTTCCGCATTGCCCCGCGGCACGCAATGTATGAAGAGAGACCCGCGATCTGCACTCCACATGTCTGCGCAGGGATGGGTCCGTCACCAAACCTACTGCTTGCTTATCTATGGCCTTCGGCCATGCCGCTACCGTCCCTGAGTTTGGGGCAGCTGATTCTCGGATACATGTACTTTGGGGTCTCTTGGCGTGCTTCTCTGGCGCCTCGTGGAGCGAGTTTTGAAGCTTCTCGTGGCCTGTCTTGTGTCCTGCGGGAGCTTCTCGGGGCCTCTTTGCGGGCCCTTGGGCCTCTTGGGCTCTTGGGTGCCCGCTGCGGCCCCGGGGGCGCGGTCGTGGCGGAGGGCTCACATGTCAATTGGCATTCCCCCTCTTAGACTCCACTTGGGGCCCTCTTGGGCGCTTCTTGGACCGTCTTGGGTCTCATTTGGGCCGTCCTGGGGCCCGCTTGGAGGCCTCTGGGGCCGTCTTGGGTCGATCTGCGGGGCCTCTTGGGCCGTTTAGGGCGCTGTGGAGACCCAAAGTGCGGATATGCTAAAAGTGCACGATTTCGACCAGGAGTGGAACAATTTTGGCATCCTGGGGCCATCTCGGGGTGCATGTTGGAGCCTTCTTGGAGCGTCTTCGGGGCCTCTTGAGCTGTCGTCGCAACATGTGGGCGCCTTCGGCCCTGTCAGGTCGCCCCGATCGCTTTCGGTGGCCTCCTGAACTGTTTCGAGAAGCGGGGGGAAGCCCAGGAGGCCCCGGAAGGGGTCAAACATCTTGTGGGCCAAAGCAGGGGGGGAAGACGAAATCCGGGAGAGTGTCCCGGCCTGTGTCCCGGGCCCCCCGTACCCCAGCATATTATATATATATACATATACATATAAATATATGTGTATATATGTATATGCACATATGTATATATGTATGTGTATATATATGTATGTAAATATACATACATACAAACATACATACATAAATACACAGATGTATGTATATATATAGTTGTGTGTACATGCGTGTGTAATTATACATGCATATATGTGTGTATATACACATGTATAATATCATACAGGTTCAGCACACCAATAGGTACGTATATGTATACGGGGCGCGCGCATATCGGTGCCCCTGCTTCTTTGTCAACGTCATCGTCTGAACGACTCACTTAAAATGTACAGCCCCCTCGCATAGTGCACCTGTGTAGGCGCGCCCGTATAAATCTAAAAGAATCCGCGCGTGTCCACGCGCGCGCTCAGTCGGAGCAAGCGCGAGCGACTCAGGCGCTCCCCCGCCAGACTGACCTGCCGACGCCTAGTCAAATCACTTGCGCGCGGCCCAAGTCCCCGCCTGCCACTCGAAGCGCTTCTCCTGCACGTTCACCTTCGCGGGGTCTGCTTCGAAAGTGGAGAAGTAGTCCACAATCCTCGACCGCCTGGTCATGGAATCGAGCTTGAGCGCGTCGGGGGCCTTCACGCGCGGGGCATCGTTGCACTCCCAATTGAAGCGGTGTTCCGCAGGTTGACCATTAGAGCCGCCTTGCCGCAGTTCGGCCCCACGGGGAACTCTCCGCCCGAGAACGCGTTCTTCAGTAAATCGCCGCGCGCCGCCGTCGTCGCGGGCGCCTCCTGTATAGTGGCGGCCCGACAGAATGCAAAATTGATACCCTGCTTGCGACGCTCCTCCTCGTTCTCGAAGCACGTGGACGGGATGTACTTGCGGGTATCCGAGAAGACGTTGCGACGGAAGGCAGAAAGCAGGGGCTTGGAATTGCCGCCGCCCCCGACATGGCACAAGCAGACGTGCGTGTCTTGCTTCCCCAGGAGGCCGAGGATGTCGCTCGCGCGCACCATGCGACGGCCTTCGGGGTTCCCCGCGAACGCAGTCATTAGCGCCATAGAAAACTTCTTTCGGTCGGAGTCGGGCGGCTTGTAGGTCAGGTGGTTGTGCAGGGGGGGCATTTCATGTGGATGTAGCAGTCGTCCTTCGCTGCTTCCTGGATGCACTCAATGCTCCCGCCACACTGCGTTCCACCCGTGGCAGAGGATATGTTAGCGCGCGCACTGTCAAAGCATAATATGGCGTGCTCCGTGACATGGCGGTCCTGCTGAAAGAACTCGGCGTACGCCTTCAGGGCGCCAGGCCCTTTGGTTGCATTCGCGAAACGCCATGGCATGTTGGAGAGCGAATACGCCGCCGCGGTTGCCCAATGCTTCGCGTTGCGCAGCTCGAAGTCTCCCACGGGGGCGAAGTTCGCCCACTCCTGGAAGTTCTTCAAGTAGGGAATGACGCTCGCCCCGGTACGTTCCACTTCCGCCTTCGCCGCATCCATCAGCACGAATTTGGCCGCCGTCATCGCCTGCCCCATGCGGATGACGAGGCGCTGAGGCATCGCGCCGACGGCCAGCCAGGCCCAGTCCTCGAGCTCGCACGCGGCATCGGGGTGAGCGCGAAGCTCGCCCCCGCAGAGCAAGCCGACAACGCGGGCGAGGAGGAAGTCGCTCTTTGGGTCCCAGGTCATGCCCAAGTCTACGTGCCGAGCGACAATGGACAATGCATTCTTTTTGACGAGATCCACGCTCGCCCAAGCCTCGCCGAAGCCAAGTGCCAACTTGTTCGCTAGCCGCTTGGTCTCCTCCAAGAGGGTGGCCTTCGGCCCTGTCGCCTCTGCCAGAACCTGGAATGTCAAGTAGCTGGCATTCTGCTCGTCAAGCCCGTCGTCTTTCCACCTCTCTACGTCGGCGCTGCGAGCCGCCGCAGCCAGGCGCGGGCGCGCGCGGCGCTCGACGGGAACACCTGCTGGCGCCGCCGTTCAACCGACTGGCGTGGACAGCGAGAGACGCGATGTGGCGAAGTGGGCGGAGTCGCGGCCGTCTGGGCGCAAACCTTCTTTAAGCCAAAACGCCAGCAGTGAGGAGAGGACTCCTTGGTATGATTGGTTAACGTGTTTCCTACGTTTCCCAACCTGCTAGGTTTTCTCTCGGGTTCCTTAATGGGGGTCCTCCATAACCCTCTCGTAGGTCGCTCGCGCGTCCCCCCCTGGGCCTTTCCTCGGGGATCCTCCTGGAATGCCTTTGAAGGCTCCCCTACTGCGCCCCCCAACCGTGTCATGCTGGAGCGCGAGCCTGCTATCGGCAACTCGTGGATGCTGTGTCGTTGAATCCGATTGCTTCCTCGTGGTTCCCCATCTCTCTTGGTTGTGGTGCACGACGATGTTTTTCTTTGGGAAGACACCGTAAGCTGGCTCCCTCTTGCTCGCTCAGTCGGAGTCCGAGGAGGCATCGCTGCCCACGACGTCTGACGACGACGTGGACGAAGAAGACGCTGAAGACGAGCTCGAGGAACCCTGCTTTTTGGCAGGGCGCTTCATCACAACCGCCTCGTCGCTGAGCTTCCCCAAGCGCCTCTTCTCACGGCTGCGCCGCGCCGCCTCCTTGTGAGCCGCCTTCTTCTCGCCTGCCGCCATCTTCTCGCGAACGCAAATGGAAGCCATCGGGGCCGCCTGCTTGCGACGAAAGCGCCTTTTTCGCGGAAGGGGCGGGGACCTTCCAACCGTTGTTGGTTGCGAGCTGGGCAGCTGGGCTGGGGTCTTGGTGCTCTTCTTGATATGTTTCCCATCCCGCGGCACCGCCAGGGAGCACGGCGTGAACCTTGCAACAAAACAGTGCTTGAGCCTCAAACCAGCTACGGAAGACTGAACTGATGCTGGTGACGATGCTGATGACATGCGTCAGCCGGAAGAAATTGCCCATGACAATGCGGGTGAGGAATATTACATTCAATATGCTGTTGATGACGATGCTGATGACATGCCGTGCTCTGAGGATGCTGTTGGTGACGATGGTGATGACGAGTATGACTATCAAAATCTTGCTGATGACGATGGTGATGACGAGTATGGTTTTGAACATGCTGCGGATGACGATGCCGATGACATGCATCAACCTGCTGATGATATCGATGATGATGCTGATGATGATGGTGATTCCCAGGCTGCTGTCGATGACGATGGTGATGACGTCTCCTCCTCCTCCTCCTCCTCCTGCTCCTTCCCCTCTTCCTCCCCCTCCTCTTCCTGGGTGGTCCGAAGGTGGAGGAGGAGGAGGGGGGAGACCAAGAGGTGCTTCTTCTGGATGGTCCTCCTCCTGGGTGTTCCGATGGCGGAGGTGGAGGTGGTGATGATAACGAGCATGACTATCCAGACCTTGTTGATGACCATGCTGATGACAATCATTACTTCCAACGACGCCGTGCTGCTGATGACCCCTGGCCCCTGGGGGGAAGGATGCAGCAACAGAAAAAACGGCCCCTGGATCCACTGGCCCCGTTGTTTTTTTCCTAGGCCAGGGAAACAACCGGGACCAGTGGATCCAGAGGGCAGTTTTTTTTTGTTTTTTCCTCTGGGACCTTCCCCCCAGGGCCAGACCCCCTCAGTCCCCTTCGCACAAATGGAATATATTTGTAATTTGCCACAGAGGGAATCTGTGTGTAATTCCGCCACAAACGGAATTTATTTGTAGGCCCCCAGAAAGGGAATCGATGCGCGACCCCCACGAACGAGGTAAACAGGTAAACAGACAGGAAAAGAAAACGGGCGCCCCCGCCAACAGTCTTCGGGGCAAAAAAAGCAGGGGCACCGACCGATACGCGCGTGCACCCACGTGATTTTCGCTCCCGGCGCCTGTGCTGCCCCCTGGAAGTTCCAAAAACAATCGGCGTTAGTTTCCCTTTATTCACAAGGAAAACCATGTGTTGAAAGTGGTCAAGACGATACATGTTACCTCCTTTGGCTGGAACGATCGCCTGTCGCAGGTTACCACTCCAGCCTAGTGCGCGCTAGAACGATAACCTTTCTCAGGTTACCTCTCCAGCCTAGGGCACGCGGGCGCGATAACCTTGCTCAGGTTACCTCGCCCGCGGCTGGAACGGTAACCTTTCTCAGGTTACCGCTCAAGCCTAGTGCGCGCTACAACGATAACCTTTCTCAGGTTACCTTTCCAGCCTAGAGCGCGCCGGCGCGATAACCTTGTTCAGGTTACCTCGCCCGCGGCTGGAACAGTAACCTTTTCTCAGGTTACCGCTCCAGCCATGCGCTTGAAGGTTCGTTTCACCCTCCAAATGGAGACCATATTCTTGCTCAGGTTACGGATTGCTAGAGCGATGCAAGGTTTCTCAGGTTACCTCTCCAACGGAACGCTGGCGGAAACGATCGCCTTGCTCAGGCGACCCCTCCCGCGGCTAGAACGGTAACCTTTCTCAGGTTACCTCTCCAGCCTACTGCGAACGAGATAACCTTGTTCAGGTTACCTCGCCCGCGGCTGGAGCGATAACCTTTCTCAGGTTACCACTCCAGCCACGCGCGCGAAGTTACGTTTCACCCGAACACTGGGACCAAATGGAGACGATGATGATGATGATGATGGTGATGATGATGATGATGATGATGATGACGATGATGATGATGATGATGATGATGATAATGATGATGATGATGATGATGCTGATGCTGATGCTGATGCTGATGCTGATGCTGATGCTGATGATGATGATGATGACGATAATGATGATGACAATGACAATGGTCATGATGATGAGGAGGAGGAGGAGGATGCTGATGACGACGACGATGCTGAGGATCATCATCATCACGACGACGATGATGATGACGGGGAGGAGGAGGAGGAGGAGGAGGAGGAGGAGGAGGAGGAGGACGAGGAGGACGAGGAAGGAGGAGGAGGAGGAGGAGGAGGAGGGGAGGAGGAGGAGGAGCAGGCAGGATGGGGGGCATGGGCAAAAGGCAAGACGAGCAGATTGAGGCAGTATTGAAAAGCACGATGAGTAGGCAGGAGGAAGAAACAGGATGATGAGTCGTCAGGAAGGGCATGATGAGGAAACCAGAGGATGCGGGCGAGCAGGATGCGGGGGAGGACGACGACGAGAAGGCGATAGTAGAATGGTGATAGTGAGGCATGATGGTGACGCATGTAGATGATGATGATCAGGAGGAAGGGAGGGAGGAAGAGGAGAAGGAGGAGGAGGAGGAGGACGACGACGAAGGTGTCTGAGGTGTCCGGGGTGTCCGGGCCGAGTGTCCGGGGGACGTGTCCGGGGTGTCCGGGTGTCCGGGGTGTCCGGGGGACGTGTCCGGGATGTCCGGGGTGTCCGGGGACGTGTCCGGGGGGCGTGTCCGAGGTGTCCGGGGGACGTGTCCGGGGGACGTTTCCGGGGGACGTGTCCGGGGGACGTGTCCGGGGGACGTGTCCGGGAGACGTGTCCGGGATGTCCGGGGTGTCCGGGGGACGTGTCCGGGGTGTCCGGGGTGTCCGGCGGACGTGTCCGGGGACCTGTGGGGGACTCTAATGGTATTCTTAGGTCGCTCAGGTATCAGTTTTTTTGTATTTCCCTTCCCCAGGGGCTCTTGGGGGGTCCTGGGTGCCTCTGTGGGGGATGAGGCAGAGGAGTGGGAAGATAAATAGATGGAGGAAGGTGAGGATGAGGACACGGCGTCAAGCGGGCTCTGGTAGGGGTCCAGGGATTCATTTGGAGGGGATATCGTCTTCACGCCCCGTCGGTTTTCGGGGGTCCTGTCCGGCGCAAGGAGAACGTCTACAGCCCCAGGGGGAACAGAGGCGACCGTACACGGTGGAGGATAAGATACGTTGGCTCGGGTACCACGACAAGGAGTGCGCGAGCTTGCCTGGGTGGCTGCCGCTGGCCAAAGGGATGCCCGTGGCTTTGGGGGATCACTTGGATCGGTCGAAGAAATAGCTTCTGCGGGGGCGCACGGCCACCATCCATGGATGGGTGCTGCACGAGGACGAGGTCGTGGGAGATGAAGACGAGGAAGTGGTGTTGCATCTGCCGCGAGTGATTGTGTTGGACTTCCAGACGAAGGAGTGGCACCTGCCCAGGTGGGAGCTGGGGCTGTATCCGATCTCCCCATCGATAGGGCGGCAATGGTTCTTGGACGGGTATCTGAAGCATCCAGTCTTGAATGTGAAACGCGCCCAATTTATGGCAACCCCGGCTTTGGCAGTAACGGCGCACTCTGCCCAGGGCCGAACCATGGCAGCGGTGATAGCAGACCTCGAAAGAGGGCGCGGCGTGAGTTGGATGTCCAGTTACGTTGCCATCGCGCGCGTGCGGAGGCGGGAAAACTTGTTGATTTTCAGGCCCTTCGACAGGAAGCCGCACAACGCGGGAGAGATGCCAGGCGCGCAGAAATTGTTGTAGGCGCTTCGCGGGGATAAAGTGGACTGGGGGGAGTGGAGGCGAAGCTGATGCCGCGCGATCAGCTTGGGCGTTGCCGACGACGGCTGCTGGTGGAGGCGTTCACGAAGTGCGAGTTCCAGCGGCAGGAGAGGCCGGCGTTTTGTAAAGAGTGCACCGCCGAGGTGAAGAGCCGGGACGAGAAATGGCGCAAGACGTGCGACGGATGGGCAACGACAGCGCAGGGCGATGGAGGCGCGCAGGAGGGCGGCGATGGGGGCGTGGCAGGTGTTGGCGACGGGGTCGACGCGAGAATAATTCTGACCTTGTACTGTGTCAAGTGCAGCGGTGTCAAAGGGCAACAGAAGTCTCGCCGTTGCAGCGCGAAATGGGCCGAGAGCGTGGGCAAAGTGTGTTGTTCGAGCGGCGACTGTCTGGCACTATTCCCAGAGGAGGCGGATATGTCCGAAGCCCGGAAGAAGCACGAAGCAGCAGGGGAGAGGTTGTGTCGGAAATGCGCGGAAGAACGCGAGAGGACGACGCGCGAGTCGAATAATAGGAAACGCGTGGGCCAAGTGCTTTGTTGGAACGATGACTGTCTGGCGGCGTGCCCAGAGGAGGCGGAGATGTCCGATGCTCAAAAGAAGCACAAAGCAGCAGGGGAGAGGCTATGTCGGAGGTGCGCGGAAGAGCGCGAGAGGACGACGCGCGAGCTGAATAATAAGAAGCGGAAAGCTGAGGCGGGCGCTAAGCCGCTGGCGCGCGCGGCGTGCGGAGGAGCGTTCTCGGACACGAAACATTTGAAGCCGGCGCAAGTGGAACATCATCGAAAGACGAAACAACTCAAAGTGGCGTGCGGGGGCTGTGAGAAACTCGGGTTCACAGCGCGCAGTTGCCGAGCGTATCAGTGCAGCGGCGCGTTCGAGAGGAGACTACCGAAGTCGGCGTTTCCCGGGAACCCTGCCCATGTCGCGCGCGTCGAAGAGAAGGGCACCCTGAAATGCAATACATGCAACTGATGCCCAATCGGGCGCGCGTGCTGGGGAGAAGGAGGACGGGGAGAGGAGGAGGAGGAGGAGGGGGGGCGGAGGATGGGGGGGAGAAGAATCGGAGAGGATCGGGAGGAGGAGGAGGGTGGGGAATGAAACGAAGGGAGAGGAGAGGGGGACGAGGAGGAGGTGGAGGAGGAGGAGGAAGAGGAGGGGGGGGATACTGAGATGAGGCTTTGGGTTCTGGGTTATATGTTAGAGGCTTCTTGTTTGTGTGTCGGGGTATCGCGGCACGGCTCTCGGGGGCCTCTGGAAGGCAATGTTGAAGCCACCTGGGGGCCGAGGTGGAGGGGGGGGGGGCGAGGGGGGCACAGAGAGAAGGCTCAGAGTCTTGGGTTATGGGTTAGAGGCATCTTGTAGGTGTATCGGGACCTCGCGGCACGGCTCTCGGGGGCCTCTGGAATGTAGTTTTGAAACCACTCGGGGGCCGTTTCGGAGCCTCGGGGGGGTTTCTTGGGGGTTCTTTGGGGCGTCTGGGAGAGTCTTGGGGGCCTCTGGCGGCTTCTGGGGGCACAGTTGGGGCTGCCTGGGGATCCTTGGGGCGGAAAGCTAGCTTTTTCTAAATGTTTGGTCGCCCTCTTGGGCTTCTCTGGATGCACTCTTGGAACCCTCTAGGGCCGTCTTGGGGGCCTTTGGGGCCGTCATGGGGCCATCTGGGGCCGTCTTGGGGCCGTCTTGGGTGTCTCTTGTGCCGTCTTGTGGCTGTCTTCGGGGCCTCTTGGGCCGTGTTGGAGCGTCGGGAAGCCGGAGAGGCCAAAAGGCAAAAAACACAGAAAAGCACAATGGAAAACCAACAATCTTAGCCTCTTGAGGCCCTCTTGGAAGGCTTGTTTGGGACCTCTTGGGCCGTCTTGGAGGCCTCTTGGCCAATCTCGGGGCCATCTTGGGCGTCTTGGAGCACATGTGTGGCGTCTCGGGGCCCTCGTGAGCCGTCTTGGAGGCCTCTTGGGGCCTTCTTGCCCCGTCTTGACGCCCTCTTGGGTCCGGAGAAGCCTCGTGGTGCGCTCGCGCCGGGCCGGGGGGGGGTCAAATCTCCGGTTTGGGGTCCCGGGGGGGGGGGTAGGGGGGGGAAACTATCTCACACGCCTAGAGACCCACAAGGGGTCGGCGGATTTCCGAGCTGCTGCAGATGAAAGGCCGTTGAACAAATGGTGGGATAGCTTGGGCATTACGTTTGGGAATCGTAATGGTAGTTCTGATGGCAGTGCAACTGTGATCCAGGTATGTTATGGTGGCAACTTCGCAGTGCGCATGGACAATATTCGGGCGGTGAATTATTATCTGTGGCCGCGGCTGGTGGCCAGCCTTGCGCGCAATGATAACATTGAGGAGGGCCACTATGCAGAACGCACGTGGGCTGGACTACTTGCCCAATCGACTCCTCCTGTAAGGTTGACATTGTGTCCTCCAGTATATAGACGTTTCGCTGGACGCATGTGCTCTAAGAAATCATGAAGCCTTAGATCGATGAGATAGTCGCCTGCCAGCAATCCCAATCGTATACCCACCAACGCCTTCTTGCATCCTGGTGCAGGCGCAGTCTCTTCCAGCGTTGCTTCTTGCATCCTGGTGCAGGCGCAGTCTCTTCCAGCGCTGGCGCGGCGCAGGCATTCAGGAATGAATGCGCCGCCTGCCAATCTAATACACCGATTGCCTTTTATACACCGATTCTACAGGCTTGCGCCACATCCGCCGACCCCTATATCTACGTAATGGCCTTCGGCCCATCCCGCCGCCGTGCCTGGGTTGTGGGTCATAGGCCTCTTGGATGTTCGTTGGGGTCTCGTGGGAAGCCTCTCGGGAGCCTCCTAGAGGCAGTTTTGAGGCCTCTGGGGATCGTTTTGGGGCCTCGTTTAGGCCTCTGGGGAGCCTCTTGAGGCCTCTTGGGGGGCCTCTTGGGGGCCTCCTCGGGGCTTCTTGGGGCCGGAGGCTCGGATTTTCGGTTCGCGTTCCCCTTCTTGGGCCCCTCTTGAGGCTGTCTGGGGGCCCTCGTGGGCCGTCTTGGGCGCCTCTTGGGCCGTCTTGGGCGCCCTGTGGGGCCGTCTTGGGGGCCCTCTTGGAGGCTTCTTGGGCCGTCTTGGAGTGGTCTTGGAGGCTTCTAGGGACGTCATGGAGCGGCGGAAGGCCGAAAAGGCGAGAATACCAAAATCCTCCACTGATTTTTTCAGAACGTGTATGATTTGGCCTCTTGGAAGTGCTCTTGGAGGGCTCTTCAGCCGTCTTGGGGCTATTTTGGGCGTCTTGGAGCGATCTTTCAGAGACTCGGGGCCTTCTTGAACCGTCTTGGGTGCGTCTTGGGGCCCTCTTGGGTCGTCGGGGGACCCTTAATCCCCCCAGGCCTGGGGGGGGGGTCAAATTCCCAGTTTTGGGGCCCCTGGGGGGTGGGGGAGAAAGAATTTTTGGAGGGGAATCTCACGCGCCCAGAGACCCACGAGGGGTCGGCGGATCTGCGAAAGCCTTGGAAGTGCGCTCACGCGCCCGCGACCGCCGCTAAACAGGTAGACAAGATGTTCGCGCTCGCGGGCCAGGCGCTAAACGGTAGGTGATGTCGCATGCGAGGTAACCTCTTTTCTCTCCTCTCCACATCCTCCCAGCAGCTTGGCAGCGTGCAGCTAAACATCTGTTCAACTGTTGTGTTTAAACCAGCTGGAGGCGCAAAGTCCGGCCTCACTGAGAGGATCAGCTGGGATAAACATTGAGCAGTTGTTTGCATGGCTAATTTAACCTGTATATTCAGTCGGATCCGCAAAGGACGGCCTCACTGAGAGGATCGACTGTTTAAACGCAGATTTTAAGGACGACGGACGACGACGACGACGTCGACGACGACGACGACGACGACGGGCGACGGACGACGGACGACGGACGACGGACGACGGACGACGGACGACGACGACAACGACGACGACGACGATGACGACGAAGACGACGACGACGGACGACGGACGACGGACGACGGACGACGGACGACGGACGACGGACGACGACGACGACGACGACGAAGTCCAGCGGCCTGGCGGTTTGATGGCGTCGCCGCGCCGGTCGGCCGAGCTGCACGCAGCGGCTCCGAGGGGCCCCGGGGGGCACAGAAGCTGCCTCCGGCCGCCCTCTCCCTCTTCGTCCTCGTCGTCGTCGTCGTCGTTCTCGTTCTCCTTGTCGTCCTCCTCATTCTCCTCCCCGTCCTCCTCCTCGTTCTCCTCGGCGTCGTCCTCCTCGTTCTCCTCGTCGTCCTCCTCCTCGTCGTCCTCCTCCTCTTCCTCCTCCTCCTTCGAGTTTTCTTTCCGATTCCGAGCGACCTTTGTCGATCTTCGGAGTTTTCTCCTCCTCCTCCTTTGACCTTCGTCGATCTTCGGAGTTTTCTCTTCGATTCCTCTCGCTTCGCGGGGTGCACGTCCGGAGCGCGTCAAGACTGATCGTTGGGTGGTTTGCCCTGCACGCCTGCCGCGTTGGTCTGCAGTGTCGTTTTGCCCGAGCGACAAGTCGGCACCCCTCACGCGGATGGCGTTGCAGAGGGAGACCCAGCCGCGGCACGGTGCTTTTATGTGATAAGGGACGGAGGGGGAGGTGTTTGGACGAGAAAACAGGAGTGATAATGTGGAAAGAACAATGTGGAGATTTAAAGGAAGAGGGCAGGGCCAAGGAGTGACGGAAAACACATACCAAGTCCCCGCAGAGTGGCAAGTGAAGAACAAAGAGGTAGACCAAGGAAGAGGAGGACATGAGAGGCGAGAGAGGGGTTGGGGCAAGCAGAGAAAAGAAGCGATACAACAACACCACGGACATTAGCACGCGCGGTGGGTTAGCTGGGCGGTCCTGGTGCCAGCTGGTTCACCGCGAACAAGGGGTGGGGGAAGGAGCGGCGGGGATTGCATGTCAAACCGATTGCCGACTCGAATTGGGAGTGGGGTAGGGGGGGTATTGATGAAACGGAGGTCGCGGCAGAAAGTGGCCCAGGAGCCCAGACAGGAAACCCGACAATGATGTAAACCAGACGTGGGGGCATGGGGGAACCGTTCCGGGTCGGCAATTGGTTCGAATGAAGGATCCTCCTCTCGTACGGCCCTCCGTCACCATACCTTCTTCTACTTATCGCCCTCCTCATGTCCTCCCGCATCCCCCTGTCATCTCCGTGTGTTGCTCTCATTCTTCGTCCCTCGCTATCCTCTCACCCCTCCTCCCACCCTCACGTTGTCATCATTATTCGTACTCCTCCTCATCCTCATTGATATCCTCATCCTTTATCCGCCGTACCCTCTCACCGCATCCACACTCATCACTTGCAATCATCACCGTCGTTCCTTATCCTCATTCCTCCTACTCCGCCTGATCCGCTTCCAGTTCCCAGTCTGACGGCATCCCTCTGAACGAAATCGCTGCCCCTGGGGCCACCCAGGAGGGGCGAGATCAGACGAGCGGGCAGGCGGAGAGCAGACGAATGGGCAGGCGGAGGCACTCTGCGACCGCGCAGGCCTTGTCGGTTAGGCGCCTGCAAGCAACGTGGGCGACGTCATCTCCGTCGCCCGCTGGATTCTAGATGCGCTCGAAAACGCGCAGTCGAGCACTGGCCAACGACCCAATTGATGGCGGGGCTCCTGGGGGTGCGTTTGCTTTGGGGATGTGCTGTTTCTCTCTGTCCTGGTGGCCCCCCCTGGGAGAGCGAGGCCGTGGGGCATTAGCGGGCAGACGGCCCTGAGGTGCCGACACCAGCGAGCCTGGGGCGCCGATGCCAGCTGGCAAACAACAAAAACAGCGAGCTTGAGAGGCTGGGCGGTGCACAGGGGGCGGCCTAAGAGGCCGAAACCAGCGGGCCGATCTTCTTCTGGATGCCGTCGTGGAGCTGATTCAGCTTCCCGCCGAGGTTGGACGTGAACTCCATATACACCTTCGCCACTGTGACGACCATCGCCGAAGGGTCTTTGACCTTCTTGTATGTGTTCATGATCATCCAGCTCGTGTGCGTGACCTTCGCCTTCTTGATACGTCGGCCTCCTCCTGTGACCACGAGACCCCTGGAATGCCGTAGGCCTTCAACTGAACGTTCAGGGCAGCAAACTCCTAGGTGCACGCTGGATGATGTACTGTACTATGCGATGCAATGTCATGGCGGGATGTTCCATGCTGTGTTGTGTTGTGAAACAGGGTCCCAGAACATAGCATCGCAAAGCATAGCAATGGCAATGGCAATATGAACGCATGCGTTGCATTACGTCGACACAAACATCAGATGGCCGTGCCGATCCAAAAACCACAGTGCCGCGTAGCACGCTACTGCATAGTGTAGCATACCCGCATCGCATAGCCATGAATAGCACAACTTGGCACACCAGGGTTGCGTGCGATTGCATTGCGCAGCATTTCAAGCGATATCATCGCATGCCATGCCGCACTGCCATTATTCCCAAACCAGTGCTTGCACCTGGGGTCCTTACTTGGCTTAACCATCTCGGGGTGACTGGCGGCTTTTGCGGGCGGTGCCGCCCGTCGCCGCCGTAGCTGTCGCCGTCGCTGTCTCCGCCGTTTGGGGCGATTGGCGGTTTTTGCGGGCGGCGCCGCCCGTCGCCGCCGTCGCCGTCGCCGTCGCCGTCGCCGCCGTTCGGGGCGAGTGGCGGCTTGTGCGGGCGGTGCCGTTCGTCGCCGCCGTCGTTGCCGCGTGTATTGCACCACATATCCTATGTTACGCGCATTTGGTTCCAGAACTCGCTGCGCGCGTAGCGTGGCCGACCCGCGTACGGTCACACATGTGTGGCCGTACCCCCGCGGTACGGCCACACATGTGTGGCCGTACCGCGGTGCTTGGCCGCGCGCGTCGGCCCAGGCAGCGCGGGTGGCCAAAGCGCCTTTGCGGGAGGAAGGTGCGGATGAGATGGGGGAGTAGGAGTAGTAGGTGTAGTAGGGGCAGGAGCATGAGGAGGGACATGAGGAGGAACAGGAGGAGGAGAGGAAACTGGCAGCAGACAAAGCGGAACATCGACATGTGGAGAGGAAGCGGTGAGGAGGCGACGGAGGACGGCGAGGAGCAGCACTCGCAACTTGTGGGGCACGAGCGTGTCCTTGTTCCCCGAGAGCAGGGGCAGAAGCAGGAGGAGGAGGAGGGGGGGGCGGCGCAGGAGGAGGCGGAGCAGGACAAGTCGGATAAGGAGGAGGTGGGCCAGGAGGAAGGAGAGGAGGAGGAGGAGGAGGAGGAGGAAGAGGAGGAAAAAGAGGAAGGGGAAGAGGAGGCAGACGAGGGACGACGACACTTTGCGGGGGTGGGGCACGGTCGCTGCCCATGCAACGACATTGCGCATACATGCTGCAGCCGTGTCGGTTCCGAGCTCGCGCGGCGGGGCGGCGGGACCGTGCGTGGGTTCCTTGCCGTTTGGGCGGCGGGCGGCCCGCGTCTCGCGCCGCTGTGGCGGCTGCCGTTGCGTCGGCAATGCCCTCGCATCGGGAGTTCTTCCACTCGTACACGTTCGAAACGGCAAACGTGCACGTGTGGAAGGCGGTCAGACAGGCGTTCACGTCAGACCGTATATTGACGAACAGAACGGTCAACTGGGCTTCGGCTCACTGGGATGATTATGTCCGCAGTGTGTGGGTACGGTGGCTCAATGCTGCAAGCTTGGCGTCAGCTCGGCTCGCCTTCAGCCGCCTGCTCGAGGAGCACTTGCGGGGTACTCCGCGTTGGAACCGCTGGCAGGTGGTCGGCCATCCGGCCGACTACAGCCCTGTAGGCGCGATGCCCGTCGTTTCGGCGGCGCTCGGCGTTGCGCCCAGCGCTTCAGACGGCGTTCCTGGTGAGGAGATGGCGTTGGCCGTTGCGGCGGCCAGCGTTGCTGCGCGGCGGGTGCGCGGCTTGGTCTTGAGTGGCGGGTTCGCGGCGTTGTCGCGGCGCGCCGTCTACCCCTTGGGCGAGTTGTTGGGGGAGGGCTGTCGGCGACGACTTAAAACGTGCGCTCCCACGTCTAGTTTCATCGATGTTGGGGCGAAAGAGGGGCGACTGCCCTTTCAAGGCCGACGGCCGTCGAGGGGGCGGCGGAAGGTCAACGAACGGTCGTTTGCGACGGGGCTTCGAAGGGCGCGCGAGGGGGGCAACGATAATGTCGCGAACCGACCGCTCGCTGACCGCGGGGGCTCCTTTGGGGCCCAGGCGCGGGCCAGGATCCAGGTCTCGAGGGGGAATGCGCGGTCAGGGGTTGCGGGGGCGTGCGTGGATACGCAAATGCTGGATAGCAAGGGCGCGCGAGGGTCGGTCCACGGGAGAGGTTCGCCGGCCGCGGAAGGGGGGCCCGGAGCGCGGCGGACCGCCGAACGTGGGGTAGGCGTTCGCGCCGCAGAAGGTTTTGAGGCGGCTTGCTTGTCTGCGGATTTTTTGTGTCTCCTGAACTAAGAATATCCCTTCTTGGCGTCTCCCGCGTCGCGGTCCGAGCGCAAACGACGTGGATCTTGAGAGGGCCCCGTCGACGTATTGTTTTCGTTGGTTGTTGCGGCGCCCCGCAGGAACAGACGGCGACGTTTTCGCGGTCGCTGAGGCGTCGGGGGAGATGGCGGCAGCAGCGGCGGGGGGCGCTGCTTCGGCGAGGGAGCCTCAGGCCGTTTCGGCGGCCAGCGAGGTGCTGGCCGCTTCGGCGGCCCAGGCGGGGTTCGGGCTGGTTGTCGAGCGCTTGCGTCGAGACGACCTCGAGGACCACCCGTGCTTACTCCAATGTCTGCGCGAGATTGCTGTGCGCGACGCGTTCCGCGCCTGCCCTCGCATGGCGCAGTTGTTGGGCGTGTTTGCTGATCGACGCAACCGGGTCGGTCCGGTGCTGGAGCACGCAGGCGCGGACCTTCATGCGTTAACTGGGGCCGCGACGCGCCCGATGGACGATTGGCTGTGCCAGGGGCGCCTCCGTTTTATATGTTTGGTGATTTTCCCCTTAGAACCAGCGGAGGCATTCCCCGTTTCCTTTGCACTGTGCATTCGGGCTGGTCGACGCGCGGCCTCGCAGCCGAAGCAAGCGTCCAACTCGGGCTCCGATGGGGCATTCTAGCACATGCGGTTTTCGGGCCAGTAACGCCACGAGACCGTCTCCACCTGGTCACCCTGTCACGGGCGCGGCGGACGGACGGCCAGCGCGCGCGAAGTTGCGGTGCAGGTTGCAGCGGCGTCACGGGGCCTTCATAGGAAGGGACTGGTGCATGGGGACGTGAAGTCTAATAATATTATCTTTCGCCTTCGTGCCCCAGTTTCGGCGCCAGTCGTCTCGGCGACGTCCGTTTCGGCGGGCCTCGTCGTCGCCCCGCGCCGCGCGTCATTCTTGGACGTGCGGTTGTTTGACTTTGGTCGCGTCCTGGAGGTGCGCGCGGTGTGAAATCGATTTCTGTGGACTGGTCGCGCGATCATGTGCCGCCTCTGCGTTTGACGAGGGCGCGGTAGGAGAAAGTAGGCGAAGCAACGGAAGAGGGGGAGAGGAACGAGGAGGGAGTGGGAGGGTGAGGAGTTGGCAAAGCTGGAGCAGCAATGAGAAGGGCAGGAAGAGACAGGAGGTTTGGCCCCGCGAGGATCCCCGGACTAAAAGAAGGGACCCGCGGCGCTGCGGAATCAAAGCGGGGGCCTCGCACGCAGAAGCCTACGAAAACCAAATAATCACGTCGAGATGGGTTCGGGCTCGCCTGGGGCAATCCTTCGCCATCCTGGATGTTTTGGTTTTAGCTTTTTCGGGGGTGAACGTCGCAATCAGGGGTCGGTTCATAATGGCTTCTGACGTCTGCCATATTCGTCTCGAGGTGGACTCTCGCGAGAAACGTTGGATGGGCGATCGGCGCGACCGCGCTGGGGGGCTGCGGATTTTTGCCGTTGGGCATCGCGCTCCCGAGTTGCTCTACTGGGGCGCGGGTTTCGGAGCAGGGGTGGGCATGTTCGCTTTGGGGGCGGCCATGCTGGACATGGCGTCGCAGCCCCTGGCTCGGGAGGGTTTGCTCAAAGAGAAGCACCCCCTGGAGGGCGCATTCGGCGCTGCGCTGCGCGCTCGTCTCGGCGAGCCGCCTGCAGGCGCAAGGGATCGATGGCCGAAATATCGGTCGCCTGTTGCCCTGCTCGATCCCGCGGCGTCGGACTATGATTCGGCGCAGTTGCTTTTGACTTTGGGAGCTCCTGGCGTCCAGTCGGCGAATTCCCTTTTGGACTGGGATTGCCGGGAGCGGCCCTCAGGGGAGCAGGTCCTCAAGAGCAGTTTTTGCGTTACCACCCGAGTGGCTCTCGTCGGGCTCGTGGCGCCAGCTGGCAGGCCGGTTGCGCGCGGGCCCGCGGGGGTGCGAAACGCCACGGATCAGAGAACCCATTGGATCAGGTAGCTTCTTGCTTGGCTTTGTTTGGGGTGGTTGTGTGTTTTTCTGTTCGCGCGTGGGTGCGCGGGGGGTCGCGGGTTTCGAAACTCAGTTGTTGGAGCGCCACCTTGCCGGGGCCGGCTGGCGAAGGGCGCTGCGAGAACGCTGGCGACCTGGAGGATCCCAACCTCCACGAAAAGGGCAACTTCGGCGGCATTCGTCACTGCTGGAACGTAATTGGGGGCGATTGCGGGGCCGAGGTTCTTCGCTGGTTACGCGAGGAATTCGCGGCCGCTGCGGCGGCGGCTGATTGGTCCTTCGCGAAGACAGCTCGAAGGGGGGGCGCGTGGAGGTCAGAAGAAGGACGAAATCGCTTCTAGCTGGCTTCGCATCCCCGTCTGCTTGCGGCTCCATGTGCGGGATGTCCTTGAAAGAGCCCATTATCCTATCCCGCGTCGCTGCTTGGCGCCTGGCCTTTCTCCGGGCTAACAGCGCCGCGATAGATGCCATGCGGGGGCAGGTCGCGCCCCGTCTTCGGGCGCTTCCCCGAGAGAGTCTGAAACATAATGGGCGGCGCTTCCTGCAGCACCCCATGGAGGCGCCGTTCTTAACCCGTGGCGAAGTGCGCGTCGCGGATCCGGGCTCTCCAGAAACAGGCTGGCGGGACGAAGCGCGCCATCGGGGCGGGGCGGGGTCAGTGATTCACCTTTCCTTGACTTTATTTGGTCGCCGCGACGCCCGCTGCGAGACGGCGACCCACCAGCGCAGGCGAGAAGCGGGGGCGGGCGATCTGCTCGAGGAGTCCACTGAGGAGGGCGCCGACGACCAGGCCATTGCGGGAGGCGCCGTTTCGGCGGCCGCCGCATCGGGGGCCCGCGCCTGCGGGCGGCGCGGCCCAAGTCAGCAAAAACGGGCGCTGCGGAATTCGATTCTGCGCCTGCGCTGGCCGTTTCGGCGGCGGCACCGCTTCCAGGCGAAAGGTCCGCCGTGCCAGCGGAGTCTGGTTCCGCGGTGCTAAACGCCCCCGACGTGGTGATCCCGTGCCGTCCTGGATCTGTATATCTTGGACAGGTGTTTTGGTTGCGCAAACGGATTGTGTTCTTTCGAAGACGCCCTCGGCCTCCATTGAAACGTCTCGGGAACACCCTCGCGGTCGACATTTGGGACAGAGAGACCCACAGATCCCGCGAACATCCTATCGGGACACGTTCGTGCCCCAGTGCTGTTTCCAGTTCAGCAGCTTGGGCCCGCGAAAACCCTCGCGGGACACGTTCGTGCCCCAGTGTTTTTTTCCAGCCCAACAGCTGGGGCGCGTTCGTGCCCCAGCGCTCGTGCCCCAGCTACCCGCGGTGCCAAAATGTCGGGGCACGTTCGTGCCCCATTGCTTTTCGCAGCCCCGCAGCTGGGGCACGTTCGTGCCCCAGCTACCCGCGGTGCCACAGTGTCGGGGCACGTTCGTGCCCCAGTGTTTTTTCCAGCTCAACAGCTGGGGCACGTTCGTGCCCCAGCTACCCGCGGTGCCACAGTGTCGGGGCACGTTCGTGCCCCAGTTTGTGGGCGGCCCAGGGGCTGGGGCACGTTCGCGCCATTGGTTTTTGGATTTCAGTTTGCGTTTGCAGCTCCCCAGTTGACGGGATGCCGGCGCCAAGTTCATCACAGGCAGTCCTTCGCAGAGGAGCTCTGGGAGGGCAAGTCGGTGACAGTGCAGATGCGGACAGCATTGTTTCCACGCACGCGCTCGCGCAACAGGAACGCCACCCCGAGCCCGAGGGAGGTCTTCTACCACAGTGCCGAACTGTTTAGGCAGTGGTTCGCGAAGCCGTTGCGGCGGCTTCCGACTCTCGCGGAGTGTGAAGCTGCCTGGCCGCGCGCGCCAGTCGCCACCTCAGCTGGGCCCGCGCGTCGCTTGCCGCGGGCGGGCGGCTCGCCGCTGGCCGTCGGCGCGTTCAGCTTGGACGATGCGCTGGAAGCTCGCCCGGCCGCGGCCCCGTCAGCTGCTTCCAGCGGGGGGGGGCGCGCCCGCTGCGTCGCGCGCTGTTTCGGCGGTGCCCAGCGCAACAGAAAAACAGAAAGCGACAGTTTCGGCGTCGCGCGCTGTTTCGGCGGCGAGCGGCGGTAGCAGCGCTGGCCTTGGCGCGCGGAGCTTGCCTGTCCGTCGCCGCCCAGCGGCGCTTGCCTCGGACGCTGGCGCTTCCAGCGCTAAGCGCCCGCGCTCGGGCGCCAAGCGGCGTTCGAAGTAATTTCATCTGCGCGGCGCGTGCCATTCAAAAAACGCGGAGCGCGGGGGCCGACGTCGGGGCCGAGGGGGGGGTGGAGGAGGGGGAGGAGGAGGAGGAGGTGGGGGGGGAGGTGGAGGGGGGCGGGGGATCTGGAGGAGGGGGTGGAGGAGCTCGAGAGGAAGAGGAGACGGCGCGTGGGCGCTGGCAGTTGCCGACGAGGGAGCGCAATTTGGCATGAGTCGCGCCCAAGTTCTGCGAGCACCTCCAGCGGACTTCCTGGGGCAGTCAGGCGGCGGGGTTTGCTTCCAGCGGGGCGGCCGCGGGGGCGCGCGCGCAGCCGCGCGCAGACGCCCGCGCGCGCACGCACGCACACAAGCACACACACATACACACATACACACACGCAACAAACACACACAGACACACACACACACGCACGCGCGCACGCACGCACGCACGCACGCACACACACATACATACACACACATACATACACACACGCAACAAACACACACACACACACACACACACGCACACGCACACGCACACGCACACGCACACGCACACGCACACGCGCACACGCACACGCACACGCACACGCACACGCACACGCACACGCACACGCACACGCACACGCACACGCACACGCACACGCACACGCACACGCACACGCACACGCACACGCACACGCACACGCACGCACACGCACACGCACACGCACGCACACGCACACGCACACGCACACGCACACGCACACGCACACGCACACGCACACGCACACGCACACGCACACGCACACGCACACGCACACGCACACGCACACGCACACGCACACGCACACGCACACGCACACGCACACGCACACGCACACGCGCACACGCACACGCACACGCACACGCACACGCACACGCACACGCACACGCACACGCACACGCACACGCACACGCACACGCACACGCACACGCACACGCACACGCACACGCACACGCACACGCACACGCACACGCACACGCACACGCACACGCACACGCACACGCACACGCACACGCACACGCACACGCACACGCGCACGCACACACACACACACACACACACGCACACACGCACACACGCACACACACACACACACACACACGCACACACACGCGCGCACACACATCCACGCTCACATTCACTGGCGACCAGGTCCGCTCACATTCAAGCCCACTCGTGCTCCGACTCACTCTGGCTCGGACTCGCGCGCGCTCAGGCTCAGGGTCAGTCAGACTCGGTTGGCAGATTGATGATGCGTCCCTCCGTGGTCGGCCCTGGCCTCTCCTGATCCTCTTCATCCTCCTCCTCCTCCTCCTCACCCTCCTCCTCCCCCCCCTCCTCGTCTTTCTCCTCCTCCGCCTGTTCGTTTCACTTGCCATTTTCGCCGCGCGCTAGCGAAAGCCGCCTCGCTTTGGCGGCTCCCGTTCGGGGTTCCTTTTCCAGCGTCTCATGTGTATCTTTGGCTTCGTCGTTTAGCCTCGGCGCACGTTCGTGCACCCGCGACCTCCTCGGTTGAAGGATGGGCGCGCATTCGTGCCCCCTCGCGTCGCCCAGCGCCACGGCTGGGGCGCGTTCGTGCCCCCTCGCGTCGCCCAGCGCCGCGGCTGGGGCACGTTCGGGCTCCCTTTCGGCGCCCAGCGCCGCGGCTGGGGCACGCTCGTGCCCCCTCGCGTCGCCCAGCGCCGCGCGCGGGGCACGTTCGTGCCCCCTCGCGTTGCTCAGCGCCGCGGCTGGGGCGCGTTCGTGTCCCCTCGCGTTGCCCAGCGCCGCGGCTGGGGCACGTTCGTGCCCCCATCGCGTTGCTGAGCGCCGCGGCTGGGGCACGTTCGTGCCCCCTCGTGTCGGCCAGCGCCGCGGTTGGGTTACGTTCGTGCCCCCTCTCGTCGCCCGGCGCCGCGGCTGGGGCACGTTCGTGCCCCCTCGCGTCGGCCAGCGCCGCGGCTGGGGCACGTTCGTGCCCCCGCGACCCGCGTGGACAAAGCAAGGCGCACGTTCGTGCGCCGCCGCTTTCGCACGCGCAGCTGGGGGCAACGCGCTCCTGCTCCCCGAGGCCCTGGCAACAGAAACGTCGGCGCACGTTCGCGCCCCCTCGCGTCGCCCAGCGCCGCAACTGGGCCACGCCCGCGCCCCCGCGCCCTGCGGGGGCAAAGGAAGGCGCGCGGCCGTGCCCCGCCGCATTCGCAGGCGCAGCCGGGGGAGACACGCGTCTGTACTTAGCGACCCTGACGACGGATCCTCGGCGCGCGTTCGTGCCCCCTCGCGTCGCCCAGCGCCATTGCCACTCCTCCTCCTCCTCCTCCTCCTCATCCTCCTCTTCCTCCTCCTGCCCCCCCCCCCCGCCTCTAGGCAGCGCCCCCGCGCCGGGGCGCGTCGGGGGCCGAGGGCGACGGAGAGGGGGAGGCGCAGGCGGAGGCGACCGATGAGGATGATGATGATAATGGTGACGATGATGCTGCTAATGATGCTGATGATGATGTTGATGATGAGGAGGAGATGAGGAGGAGGAGGAGGGGGGGGGAGGGGAGGGGGGGGGGGGGGGGCGGGGGGGGGGAGGGGGGGGGGGCAGGCGCGAGAAAATATGGGCCAGATGGATGGGCGTGATCAACGAACGCGACGGGCATGAGATGAGGAGGAGGTGCTCGCCCGCTGCCGTGAGGCAATTCATTTAGAGGCCGAGGCTAGCGCAACGGGGGCCGCGCCGACTATGGCCGAAGTGTCCTCTCCGTTTCGGCGGGGCCCGCGGCCGCTCGACAGCGCGGCATCTCCAGGGGCTTCCTCCGATTTCCGATCTACGTCGGCTGGTGGGAGCTCTTCGGGCGGCGCCGCCGATCCGACGCCAGTGCAGTTTGGTCGCGGTTGGGTTCTTGGCGGTGGATTTCTGTCCATAGCCGCGGTGGTTGCCACGGTGGAGGTGACCGATGGCCCAGTTGTGAGAAATTTCGTTTCTTTACATAAAGGGGATCGTACGTTGCAGCGCTGGGCTTCCGACGGGTGTTTGGGGAGGGCTCTTCTCAGCAAGGTCGGCATCTTCTCTCGCATGCAGCAGGGAGTTTTGAGACGGCGTG
The DNA here is from genome assembly GCA_963575745.1 of Prorocentrum cordatum. NCBI lineage: Eukaryota > Dinophyceae > Prorocentrales > Prorocentraceae > Prorocentrum > Prorocentrum cordatum. The sequence goes on along the minus strand of CAUYUJ010007435.1, from coordinate 452,638 downwards.
ATAAGCGCACGCGGGCTTTCACGGGGTCCGACATCGCGCCCGTTTCGGCGGGCGGCGGGGCGCGGGCTGCGTCTGAGGGCGCTGGCAGGCGTCGGTCTGCAGTGGAGGCGCTGGGCCTCGACGCCGCGGAGGGCGCAGACGGCGAAGGAAAACGTATCCAGAGGAACTGCTCGAAGAAAACCACCAGCAACGAAAAAAACGCTGAACTGCGCGCTGGAGCATTTGCCGACTGTTCTGACTGTGACGTTGCCGTTGCCAGACGGCGCAGCGCGGGAGTTCCGGGGCCTGACCCCTCTGCGGACCGACGCGCCAGCGACGATGGAAGCGACTCGCTCGAATTTCGAGGTCCTGTTCAAAATCTTGCGCGCGGAGTGCACGGGGGCGCCACCTCGGCAGCGCGCCGAGAAGCCGCGCGCCACTCCGCAGGTGCGCGGCACAAGGCGTCTGGACGCTTGGCGGTTACGCGGGCGCTGGCTGGGGCGCAGCCAGCCCAGCCAGCGCCGCGTCGGGCGCCGCGTGGGTGGCGCGCGGCCCCTCGCCTGGAAAGACCAGGGCGCCGCATGACCAAATACTTCGGCAAGGGGGCCTGCGAGGAGGCATGCCCCCGTGCGCGCGAGTTCGCTTCGGCGGGCGACTGCGCCGCGGCCTCTGCCGCGGCCTCTCGTCTCGGCGACGCGCCCCCAGCCCGAGCGTCAAGTTTCGGCGAGCCGCGCAGGGCAGCCAGCGCGCGGCGCGTTCGCGCGCGATCTGGGGCGGCCAACGGAGCGCGCAGCGCTTCGGCCGTCTCGGCAGCTCCGCAGGCCGAAGACTTGACTGTAGGGGGCGACGCCGAGGATGACAACGTATCCGGTGATGTCTTCGATTGATCGGCCTCGGTGTTATGCGCGTTTTTCTCGCAGCTGAGGGGCGGGCTTGCGATGCTACGGGGCATGGGCGGGGCGACTCGCTAGTTGTGGAGTCGCGGGGCTCGCGGTGCGTCGCGGGGCTTGCGCGCCGCGCGCGGAAAACGAGCAGCGCGAGCCCTGCGCTAGTTCCGCACCATTGCACTCCTGTCTGGGGGCGTGCTAGATACCCACTTTCGTAGCAGAGCGGCTCGAGCCTTGCTTCGACGAGCCTTTCCTTTCACGACTTGCCGCAATGGCGGCGCCTTCGGATCCCTCCGCGGTGGCCCCCCCTGTACTTCGCGGGGCAACCGCAGTTTTGGCCAAAGCGGCGCTCGATTCGGCGGGCGCCCTGCGCGATTGGTCGGCCGCGGGCGCGCTCGTCGGGCAGATCTGCGACCTCGACGGGGGCAACGCGGCTGCGGCTGCAGAAATCGAGCGCCACTTGGGCGACATGGGCATGGCGCATCACGCCTGGATCCCCGCGTCACAGCTCGGCCCGCGCATGGCAAACCGACGCATCATGCCTCGCGAAGTGCCGCGCCTGATGCGTGAAATCGTGCACGACGGCTTCGCACTGCAAGCCGCTGCGCGCGCCCTCTGCGTCGAGGAGGTGCCCGGCAGCACCTGCGTCGAGCATCCATTTGCCTTGCGGCATTCGGTCGCGCATCGGCGGGGGAGGGGTCGCGGCCCGCCGCGGCAGGTAACTCAAGTAGCGGGGGAAGGGGAATAGGGGGGGGGGGGGGGGGGGGGGGGGGGGGAGGAGGACGAGGAGGACGAGAAACGAGAAGGAGGAGGGGGGGGGAGAAGGAGGAGGAGGAGGAGGAGGAGGAGGAGGAGAGGAGGAGGAGGAGGAGGAGGAGGAGGATTCAGAGTAGGCGGCGGAGGGGTAGGAGGAGGATTCAGAGTAGGCGGCGGAAGGGGTAGGGCGAGGAGGAGGAGGGGGGCGAGGAGGAGGGGGGGGGGGGAGGAGGAGGAGAGACAGGGTAGGAGGAGGACGGGGGGGAGGAGGAAGGAGGAAAGGTTGGAGGAGGGGACATTGGAGGGGGGCGGGGGGGGGGGGGGGAGTTTTTTTTTTTTTTTTTTTTTTTGGTGCGGAGGGGGGGGGGGGGGGGGGCGGAACGGGGAGAGGGCGGGGAGAAGGGGGGGGGCGGGGGGAGGAGGAGGGAGGAGGAAAAGGAGGGGGAGGAGGGGGAGGCGGAACAGGAGGGGGCGGAGGAGGAGGGCAGGGGGGCAGAGGGGGCTGGGCCACGGGAGGGGGGGTGGGGGGCATCTGCTTTTTCCGCGCACCTGGCTCGCCGAGTGCTTCGGCGACGGCTGCGCATCACGAGGGCGTCGTCGCGGGTTCTGACACTCTGGCGCCGACGGTGCCTGGAGAGATTCGATGCGGGACATTGGCGCGTTCCCATGCTGTGATGGGTTTGCGCGGGGTGGCAGCCAAAATGCGCTGCGAAGACCCCGAACTGGCAGATGACGGGAAATGGCACCGCGAGAAGATCAGCCGCCGCCGTTGCGGCGGCGACCTGCTCCGCGCGCTGAGGGAGGGGTTGCGGTGGAAAGTTCTTCGCCGCGCCGTCCGGACAGAGCGGCCCGCCGCGTGCGGCATCCTATCAAAAGCTCGGAACAGTCTGCAACATCGGGCCCGGAAAGTGTCCGAGGCGCAAATCCTCCTCGAAATGCATGGCCTTGCCGCGGAGGGTTTCACGTTGGCACCGAAAGGCGCGGCGGCTGTTTCGGCTGCCGGCCCTTCGCCGGCCGCGGCCGCTTCGGCGGCCAAGGCGCCGACGGGGCCAGCAGTTCCGGATCGGGCGAGGGCAAAGCGGACAATCAGGTCGCAGCATCCTCCGTGCGAGGGGATTTTTGATGACTTGTAATACTTCCTGATTAAGCGAGCGGGCGGGGTCAGCGGCGTTGATCTCAAGGATTTTGCCCACGTCTTCGACGCTTGCGCCGGGGCGAACCGCTTCCCTGGTGACGTCTATTCAGCCTGCGCTGATGCCCCGCACCACCGCGTCTCGCTGGCGGTTCTGAAAACTCTCGGTTGTGCCCCCGAAGAAACGATCATCGGGGACGTGTGCACGCGGTTCGGAAGGGCTGAAATCTTGGGCCTGGCCAAAGACACCAACCCGCGCAAGCCGCTCATCGAGCTCTCCGAGCGCGTCCTTAAAGAGACTCGCACCATGCTCTCCGAGGTCGTCATCGATAGGGGAGACCCGTCTCACCAGAATTGTCTCACGGCTGCGTTTTGTTCTCTGGATGCCTCCGTCGGCCGCGTTGTGATGAACAAGGTGTCGAGCAAGGTGAAAACGCCTGTGCCCATGCGCATCGTGGAGACGCCCGGGGATAATAACAAAAAACCCCGATTTCTACAATTCAAAACCCGCGCGCCCGCCCGCCCGCGCGCCCAGCCACCCGCCCGCCCCCTGCCAACCCACCCACAACCACAAATCTACATCCACAAACAGGGGGCGCATCTTTTCGCGCCCTGCAAAGGATGCACTCCCGCGGGGATTCGGACAGGAGCTCGCCGTGCATTTCGTGCAAAAGCTATCCGAGCTATATCCCGACGTCGACCTCGGTCCCTTCCGCGAGTGCTTGGGGCCGCTGCTCGAGAACAAGAAGAAGGAGGCTGGCGCCTCCGCCCATGATTCTGCAACCGTCTCGGCGGGTCAGCAGGGGGTGGCGTTCTTGCCTGTTGGAAGAGGCGTCTGGCGACCCGATCGCTGTTCTTCGCCAGGCTGGGTATGATTATGGTTCCGAGGTGTGCTTGGGCGGGGGGCCCCAGCAGGTCTTTGCAATGCGGGGGCCCGCGGCAAATCCGGAGTCGCGGCGCCGCCGGTGGGGGGGGGGGAGAAGGGGGGGGGGCGAGGAAAGAGGGAGAGAGCAGGAAAGAGACAGAGAGAGAGGGAGAGCGAGGGAAAGAGAGAGGGGGAGAGAAAGACGAAGATGGGATAGACAGAGCGGGGGAAGACAGAGAGAGCCACAAATCCCGCGTTGACCCCATCGGCACAAGTTCGCACCCCAGTCCTTTTTCCAGCCCAGCAGCTTGGGCGGCCCGCGAACACCCTCGCGGGACACGTTCGTGCCCCAGTGTTTTTTTCCCCAGCCCAACTGCAGGGGCGCGCTCGTGCCCCAGCCACCCGCGGCGCCGCAATGTTGGGGCGCGTTCGTGCCCCAGTTTTTTGCGCAGCCCCGAAGCTGGGGCGCGCTCGTGCCCCAGCTACCCGCGGCGCCACAGTGTTGGGGCACGTTCGTGCCCCAGTGTTTTTCGCAGGCCCGAAGCTGGGGCACGTTCGTGCCCCGGCTTCCCGCGTCGCCACAGTTTGAGGGCACGTTCGTGTCCCAGTTTTGGGGCTGACCCGCGGTGCCCTAATGTCGGGGCACCCTCGCGTCGCGTTTGCTCGTCTGGCGCCCCTAGGGCGCCGCGAACGGCGCAGCGGGTTTCGAGAGCTTTCAAAGACGCAGAACACCGCGTTCACGTAGAGCTGACTCCGCGATGGGGAGGGGGGGGGGGGGGGGGCGCAGACGACGCCCTGGGAGACCTTCGCAGCGAAGAGCTCTCTGGCAGCCACTCTTGCTCTGCAGCAGCCGCGGCCGCCAGACGGGTGGCCAGACCGCCCCGCGTCAGGCGAGCTGGAGACCAATGCCGTTTCGGCGGTGAATGGTTTCTTTGCCATCGCTGTACGCGCGCGAAGTCTCGGCCGCAGCGGCCGCCAAGGACCCATGCGCCCAGATGGCAGATGCCAGGGCTCGGCCCGAGAAATGCGTCACGACCGCGTGCGCAGTGCCAGCTGGCGCTCTGATGCTGCCGCCCGAATCTACCAAAATTGTGTTCTTCAGCGAAGACGAGGTGGGACGGAAAAAAGAGAAAGGCCAACATATCCCAGGACTGTCGGCCAAGATCCACACTTCCCCAGCAGGGGTACCGCCTGGTAGGTTTCAGATTTTGAATACCAACGCATGGAGGACAGCCCACAGGTCACTTAGCACACTTTTTGGGTAACTAGTATTTTGTTACCTTTTTTACCCGCAAGTTCGCTTTTCACCTTTTCACCTTTTTTCAGTTACCTTTTCACCTTTTCACCTTTTCACCTTTTCTATATTGGTCAGTGTCGTTGCATGTCTACAGATAACGATAGAATGTGCAGGAAGGCGGGTCGCGGGCAGGTCGCGGGACGTTTACGGGACGTTTGCGGGAAGTTTGCGGGAAGTTTGCGGGAAGTGCGCGGGAAGTTTGCGGGAAGTGTTCGGGAAGTTTCGGGGGGTTTCGGGAAGATCGCGGGAAGATTGCGGGAAGATCGCGGGAAGTTTTCGGGAACTTTCGGGAAGTTTCGGGAAGATCGCGGGAAGATTGCGGGAAGATTGCGGGAAGTTTTCGGGATTTTTCGGGAAGTTCCGGGAAGATTCGGGATGTCCGCGGGATGTATAGGAATCCAGGCAACGATCTCCAGGAATGCCCAAATCTTCTCCATCCACACCGCCGCCCTCTTTTCCTCCCCATCCGTTCTCCCTATCCATAGTCTTCCATGCCTGTCTACTGGCGCGGCTCCCCCTCTGCTGGCGCCGCCGCTCTGGTTCGAAGCCCCATCGCCCGGGCGATCCCCGACCCTCGGACGCGTCCACGCGCAGCTGGAGGCATGTCGCAACCAGCTCCGAGCTCCCAGGACACCGTTTGCAATTCCCTGAGCCCCGTTGATTCCTATAACACGGCTAACAAAAACACGGCTAACAGAAACACTGCTAACAGAAACATGGCTAACATAAACACGGCTAACAGAAACACTGCTCATTCCTCATCCCTAAAACACGGCTAACAGAAACAGCTCAAGATGGACCAGAGGAGTCCGACACCGACGGAGAAGGGTCAACGAACGCTGCCTGAGCGGTGGGTCCCATTTACGCAGTCCGTGGCTGACGCTCCGCACCAACAGGTGCGATTCAAAATCAATGGCCCCAGGTTCCCCCACGATGGTCCCGAGTGTTTGAGTTTGGTTGCCTCCAGAGGTTGCCGAGCCCGCTGATCATGGGACCATCTCGTCCGACGAGGCGCCCCTTCCAGGAGCCCTCCACGCCCGCTGCGGCGCCCGCTGCGGCGGCCGCCGCGGCCGCCGAGCGGGCCGACGTCACCGAGTCCATGCAGCTGACCGCTCGAGACTCCCAGACCGCCCCCTGGCTCCCAGACGCGCTGCCGCCGCCGACCGCTTCACAGATCAAGGAGGATCCAATGGGAGACATTGAATGATGCATGGGGGGATGGAGAGAAAACATGCGGGCCCGTCTGTGCCCAACCCACCCACTTACATCGTCGGTCGCCCCCCCTCCCCCTCCTCGTCCTGCACTGTTCCCTCCTCGCCCCCTCCACGTCGACAATCATCGGAATTCCGTTCGCCTTCAGCCCGTTGCTCGGCCCATTCGCGTGCATGTGTGACTTGGCGGCGGGAATTCCACGTTCGAACGCGCCCTGATCCACAGCCCTGTCGCGTTGGATCAGGCCGCGTTCGAACGTGAAACTCCCACCGCCAAATCACGAAGCCATAACAAAGAGCCGACCAACGGGTGGGAGGTGAACGGAATTCCGAGGTGCGGTGGAGGATGAGAATGGGCATGGCACGTTGGTGAGACCAGGACTTCAGGCGGTCAGCTGCTGCACTAGTTGAGCACGGCGACCATTCAATGGCCGCCGCAGATCCCGATCGGCAGGCCCGAAGCGGGTACAAGGGTATATAAGTAGACTGATACTACGCACCTGCAACTACCACTGCCACTACCACGACCACTAGTCCTGCCAAGGCCACGGCCACTAGTGTTCGCTACTACCTCTGCTACTGTGTGACATTGTTAGTGTTCATCGTAGCTGCAGTGGTGGTGGTAGTGGTAGTGGCAGTGGTAGTAGTCAGAATGAGAAGGCCGAACGGCCATTCATTGTCCGTGGGCTCGTAGCTGGAATGGGGATCCGTGGTGTGGATTCTGCTTGTTGCGGTGTTAGGCTGGTGTTGTGTGTTGTCGTCGTCACACGGGCGACCCACCCCGCGACCCGCCCCGCGACCCACCCCGCGACCCGCCCCGCGACCCGCCCCGACCCACCCCGCGACCCACCTGCGACACACCCCGCGACCCACCCGCGACCCACCCCGCGACCGCCCCGCGACCCACCCCGCGACCGCCCCGCGACCCACCCCGCGACCCACCCGCGACCCACCCGCTACCCACCCACCCACCCGCGAAAATCCCTGCGACCCGCCCGCGGCCCACCCGCGACCCACCCGCGACCCAACAACGACCCGCCCGCGACGCATGTGCGACCCACCCGCGACCTACCCACATTGTTTTAACGAACAAATGTGCGCCTAGTGATCGCTCGCTGTATATGTTGTGAAAGTTTGGCGCCTGCGGCGGGCTTCTTCAGAATCTCGCGGACTGCCGACGTCACCCTCGCTCGTATCCGCAATTTTGGGGTGTTGCGTGTAATGGTTCCATGGGCCGTCTTCCTCATGCTCCTTCGCATCCTCCTCCTCATTAGTTTCCTCTTCCTCATCCGCCTCCTCGTATCCTCCTCCTCCTCCTCCTCGTCCCCGTGCTTCGCATCCTCCTCCTCCTCCTCCTGCCTGGCTTCGCCTTCTTTGTGGTTCGTCGTCAGAGCCGTCACCGTCCGTCTCGTGCGCCGCCCTGGCCTGACCACCTACGTCATAACCCTATGTACGTAGCTGTTCGGTCCGAGTGCGATGGCTGCACACGAGCAGCATGTCTGATACCAAACGTCAGCAGCTCACGAGTATCTTTTCCAAGTTCGTGAGAAAAGCCACGTGGATCACATACGGTGAGAACATCAAGCAATCGCAGATCGACAAGCGACAGATTCGAGAGCAGGCTCCGCTGTTCAATGCGCTGCTGACGGACACTGCGATTCAAACGTTCCCGTCATAGCCCCCCCTCTAATTGTGCACCAGCCCCCCCCCCACACATATCCAATGACATCAACATCAATATCACCATCATGCTGAGCCTCATCATCATCGTCATCATCGTCATCGCCAACATCAATGCAACCATTATCGTCTCGTTAGTCCATATCATTATCGCCGCGATGATCTCCACCCGTCATCGCGTTCATTAATGTGGTCACATGGGGGGTAACACTAACACAATGCGTTTTTATCGCAGCTCTGCAGAGGAGTTCAGTGACGACCTGCACTTCAACAAGAGCGACGTGGAGCCGTCGCTGCGCAGCGTTGCCGAGACCAACCACATATCGTTCCGAGACGCTGCGGAGCTGACCGAATGGAGTGAGACGACAGGCCGACGGTTCCGAACCATGTGCAGGCACATCGCTGTGTATCGCGGACGGGCTTCCCCACCACAATGGTTCGTTGCTCTATTTGGTGACCGCGGAGGTGGTGCTGGCGAGGACAACGACAATGATGAAGAAGGAGAAGAGGAGGAGCCCGTGTGCGAACCCGAGGAGGACGACGAGGACGAGGAGCCACCAGTCGCGAAGAAGGCACGGAGAGGCAAGCCAGCTGCCAAGGACGTGGTCGTGGGCAAGCCCGCCAGCTCCGACGCCGCCCTCATGAAGAAGCCCAGCGCCACGTTCGATGGCGATCACGAGACGGCCTACGTGTTCAGCTGGGACAAGGAATCACGGCTCGCTGCAAGGAAGTCCACGACTGCTCCGACCAGCACGCCACCAGAGATGGCAATTCGAACTGAACGACCACACGGTGCCAATCCCGAGGATGCGGTCATCGCGGTGTGGGCTGGTGGCATGAGGAGGGAGGTTCCGCAGATGACAGTGAAGAGGTGGGACGCGATCCACGGAGTTGTCAAGGCCCCTGATGGTCACGATGTGACAGGTGCCAAGACCATCCCCAGCAAGACGTCGAACCCGAACGGCATCGACCTGTTCGACGGCGTGGGCAAGGATGGCAACAGAGCGTGGTGCTTCTTCCGCTGGAACAGGCCCAAGGGGAAGCCCGAGCAGAGGCTAATCGCCGTCCGCGTCCACGGTCAGGACCAGCTCACGCAGGGCGACACCCAGTGGTGGCAGGAGGCAGGTCAGCCCCCCTCAGAGCTGAAGGACTTGGAGCTCTACGCTGCTACGTGGGCGAACGACCTGGCGAAGCGCTACTGCGACGGCGTGCTGACGAGGGAGCAGGTGCACGAGAACAAGGAGAATATCAAGTACAACTACATGAAGATGATGAAGTCCAAGGTCGTGAAGAGGCCAGCATCGGCCAGTTCGCCTACGCCAGCTGGCGGCAGCTCGTCAGCGGCCGCGCCCAGCGACGGCGCCATCGGCGCGGACCACGCGGTGCTCGACGGCAAGGTTCCCGACGGCAATCGCACCACGCCGCCTCGCTGGAAGGCGGGTGCAGTTGTAGAGGAGAGCCCACCCCTGAGGCCGACCATTGAGGCACCGCCCATGTTCGATTAATAGCCTGGTGTATATACGTATGGCATCGGCAACTCACATCCGCAAAGATCGGGCTGTGGGCGCACAGGGGGTCTGAAGGACGTCTGAGGAAACCCGCAACATGTTTACGATGAGTCCACGGGGATCCCGCGGGACATTCACGGGATGTGTTCGGGAAGTTTCGGGAAGTTTCGGGAAGTTTCGGGAAGTTTCGGGAAGCGCTCACGATCGTGCGAAGGCTAGCTCGAAGGAAGCTGCCAGACGTTTGTCAAACATGGACCGTTCAGGTTACGGCGCGCCCAGAAAAAAACTAACAGAACATTGCATTGCTTTCGCATTATGCTGAACCCCCCCCCCGCACACACCAACTTCGTCCTATCATGCTGGCCAACCCCCCCCCGTTGACCCACCTCGTTATGTTCGCATCGGTGTTCCCAGTTCATTCCCACCCCCACTCGGTTGGGGAGGATGAGATGGGGGTGGCCCGACGCCTCATTACCCCACTACCATCCGCCGACAGGCCACGGGCGAGGGTATCGAGTTCAACGAGCTGATCGGCACCAACTTCGAGGGGATGGCGAAGGCGCTGGAGGTCGAGTGCGCGGAGACGGCGCGCATGCGGCCCGTCATGCAGGCCATGTGGCGTGCAATTGTTAATTCATGTTCCCACTATTCTTCCATGTATCGCCTTCCTGGTTCGCCTGCTTGTGTCGTCCAGGCTAACATGGGCACCGCCGCCAACCCCATGCACTGCTCCGTGCAGACCGACCTGCTGTGCACTGAGACGGAGCTCACCCAGGCGTTCAGGCTGATGATGGCCTCGCAGCCCGCCGAGGGCACGGCGCCTGATGCACCAGATGATGCAGTTGAGTCTGCTGAGATGGCGGCGCTGAGGCAGAAGCTCGAAGATGAACGTGACCCAGTCCTCGAGGCGATCGCTGGCGAGGGCTTTCGAGTGGAGTCAGGCACGCCAATGTACAAGCGCTTCTACCCATGGCTCCTGAACAACAGTGAGGAGAAGCAGCGGTACGACGCTCTCGACCGCGACGAGAAGGCGTCGCGGCGGCCTCAGTGGGCGATGAAGAAGTACGACACCTACACGGAGATGGGGTCATAACTACAATCACAGTCCAACTGGAGAATGATGAGGATGAGGAGGACGACGGTGATGAGGATGAGGCTGAGGAGGATAAGGAAGAAGAGTATAATGAGTAAGACGAGGAGGAGGAGGAGGAGGAGAAGGAGGAGGAGTAGGAGTAGGAGGAGGAGGAGGTGTAGGAGGGAGAGGATGAGTTTGAGGAGGGGGGCGGCGACGGGACACAATTGCGCATTCCAAACTGCATCCCCGAGGACTACCGCACGAGGGTGCAGAAGACCATCAAGAGCGAGCAGGCCATCTACCGCTGGTTCAACTTCGACATGCTCGTCCACGAGCACGGAGGTGGCGCGTGCCCGAGCCGAGCTGTGATGGCAGGATGCAGGGGCATCGCGCTCAACGCGATGAACAAGGGACCCAGGTTCGTGAGGATCAACTCCGACTCGAATCGGATCGAGTTCAAGAAGCGGATCGACGAGGAGCGCCATGGCACACGTGAGGAGTGGGCTTCTCATGAGGAGGAGCGGAACATGGCGCGTGGCAGCGGGAGCAGCGGGAGCGGCGCACCGACGCCTGCACCGACGCCTGCACCGACGCCTGCACCGACGCCTGCACCAGGGCCCTGCACAGCTGTGGATACGCCGACTCCAGTCACAGCCAAGGGCAAGGCCAAGCCTCACAACGGCAAGGCCAAGGCCAAAGGCAAGGCACAGCCGAAGGGCAAGAGCAAGGCCGCCAAGGCTTCACCGCCACCCACCGCCAAGTCGCTGGCCAAGCACGCCACAGACGTCACCCTGCGCTACGGCATGGCGATGAACGTCGCGAGGAATCTGCTCGAGAGGATCGACGCGCAACCATCCATGGACTGGGCTCGGTCGGAGAAGTTCCGCGGCAAGCTCAAGCGCTCGATTGATCAGGTGGACAAGGTCGTGAACCAGTACGAGGAGATCAAGAGCGCAGTGTCAGTGGGCTCCACGCTCGCGTTCGGCGACGGCGTGGACTTCCACTCGGAGATGAACAAGTACAACCAGATGACATCTGCGCTGGATGAGCTCGAGTCCCAGAGCAAGCGCATCAGGGACACGGCCTACTCCGACTCCGACTAGCTGATGGGGGTCGGGGTGTACGAACGACAGCAACCTTTTGGAAAATGAGTTGCTGTGTAACTTCTGTGAGAGAGGTTTCGTGGTAACTTGTGACAGGGAAGCGCACGTGCACACGTCTCAAGGTTGTGTTTTTGCGCAGTCGCCTGGTTAATGCAGCGCTGTTGTCTGAGATGACGGCAGTGTGCCAATCTGCCAGGCCAGGAGTTCGTTGCTGGAACGTTTGTCTGGTGCTAGGGGAGCAAAATGTCAAGGCAGTGAGGGCATTGCTCGATCAGTTGCATAGTTGGCACCCGCATTTCGGTCAAGCTGCGCGAATCGCAGCCTGATTTGACCCCGCGTGGACGGAAACAGCACGCAGAAATACCCCGGGAAGTTTCCGGGAAGTTCCCGGGAAGTTTCCGGGAAGCTTCGGGAAACTAGGGCTCCCGTCCAATACATCCTCACAATTTTGGCCGGGATATTACCGGGAAGTTTCCGGGAAGTTTCCGGGAAGTTTCGGGAACTTTCAGATGTGTGCGTTTCCGAGCCGCCGACGGGAAGTTTGCGGGAAGTTTGCGGGAAGTTTCGGGAAGTTTCGGGAAGTTTGCTGGACGGTGAAGGTTTGGGCTCACGACGGCTAGAAAAAAAAAACATCTTGTTGGATTTCCCCAGACAGTGCTAATGCAATTTGTGGATGTGTGCGCCCGCGAGTATGCTCGACGCGCAGTTCTGGACACATTGTGGGTGACGAGCGGGCAGCTATCGTGTGATCTCGTGGGGCGTGCTCACAAAGCTCGGAGTTCTTCTGGCAGATTGCATCACCTTGACCACAGCTCATCACCGCCACGGAAGAGTAATGCGAGCCAGCTTCCAATTTCTACACGCCTTACTCCCCGTCCCTGCGTTCCTACGCGTGCTCATCCCCTCATATCATTACCCCCCTTTTTCCTTTTACTAGTTCCCCAGTCGCTTCCCCCCATCTCGCCTTCGGACCTCGCCTCCGACCTCCGACGCCCAAGATTGCCATCGCACAGTTGGCGTTTAGTGCCAGACGTGACCGCGCCTCGCCACACCAAGCCTCGAACGTCTGCTGCACGGGGGAGGGGTGCAGGATCGCGCGAGTGGAGACCCGAGGCTCAGCCATAATCAGTGTGTGGAATAGTCGCAGCATGTACGATTTAAATATATGCGACGTGCCAGGGCAACCCCTAAATACTCCTAGATTACGTTAGCTACTAACGCACCTGAATCGTCACTGTCGTCGTCGTCGTTGTCGTCGTCGTCGTTGTCCTCGTCCTCGTCCTAGTCATGGTGGTCGACGTCGTCGTCATCCTCGTCGTGGTCGGGGCAAACTGGCAGATGCGCATGTGTGTAAAATGTACGTCGGACTCCGCAGATGCGGATGAGAGTGAGGGCTCGGCGGGGACGTCGGCAGTCTGCGAGACTCTGGAGACAACCGCCGCAGGCGCCCAAGTCTCACACATTATGCAACGAGCCCGTCGCAGGTGCCGATTTTTTCGTTAAACCAATGTGGGTAAGTAGCGAGTGTGCCGCGGATGGGTCGCAAATGGGTCGCAGCTGGGTTGCTGTTGGGTCGCAGATGGGTCGCGGGTGGGTCGCAGGTGGGTCGCGGGGTAGGTCGCGGGTGGGTCACGGGTGGGTCGCGGGTGGGTCGCAAGTGGGTCGCGGGTGGGTCGCGGGGTGGGTCGCGGGTGGGTCGCGGGGTGGGTCGTGGGGTGGGTCGTGGGTGGGTCGCGGGTGGGTCGCGGGTGGGTCGCGGGGTGGGTCGCGGATGGGTCGCGGGGTGGGTCGCAAGGTGTGTCGCGGGGTGGGTCGCGGGTTGGGTCGCGGGTTGGGTCGCGGTGTGGGTCGCGGGGTGGGTCGCGGGGTGGGTCGCAGGTGGGGCGACGGCAACAAACAACACCACCGCCAACAACAACAACAACAACAACAACAGCAACAACAACAACAACCACATCAACAACACCAAGGGCAACAACAACACCACCACCAACAACAACAACAAAGAAACAACAACAACCACAACGACAACAGCCGCAACACCAGCAACAACGCATCAACACAACAAGTATGATCCTCACCACGGATCGCCAGCTTGACAAGCTGATGATGGCAGGAGAGCCCCCCCCACCCCGAATTGTCGAGCTCGCCCCCTATATCATACTGGTCTGAGCAAAAGGGGCAAACCCCAAAACAAATGACAACACCCTGGCCCTTGTTTCCGTAGCCATTTAGCTCATATGGTAGCGTTTCGCAAGCGGAGGCGCAGCAGGTTTACAGCGAGTGTTGTTCGCTCGCGAGCTTGGGAGCTTCGCGAGTGGGAGCGCGGCCAGACAGAGGACAGCCAGCACGGAGCTCTTGCGTTGGAGGAGCATCTGCTTTCACAATGCGCAAGTGGGGCGCTGGATGCGAAAGCTTTCTGTTTGACGTGCCATTTTGCAACGCAAGCAGGTGTGACAGGAGGGAACATGTCGCAATACGCCCACCCGCCAACCGCTCAAACAGGAAAGTTTGCTCAGCACCTTCGGTCGGTTCTCCCTGAATCTGAAGCAGCACCTGAGTACCACCATCTGTCAGTGCCAGTTTATCGGCGCGGTCGGAGGGAAATTAAACAAATTGTGGTTTCGCCACCGCACGAGGTGTTGAATGCCGAAGTGGTGAAGATCGACGAGACACCAGCGGGGATACCGTTTACACCGCCAGAAGAATGGCCGGGAGTATATCGGAACCACCCGTTCCGTGTCATCGATGGCGATGGTCGGCGAACGTTTCCGATCGCATTGTACCTCGATGGCGTGAAGTACACTCGTGCGATCGGCCCTGGGAGAAGTGATACGGTGCTTGGGATAACAGTGTTCAACCTACGGGCGCTTAAGAGACACCTTGTGGCCGTTGTCTCCAAGCAGCAGGCGCGCCATTGCGGGTGCAGGGGCTGGTGTACATATCGGCCCATTTTCGCATACATTCACTGGTCATTGGCTGCCGCAGTTGTCGGTCTACGCCCGATGCTCCGCTGGGAGAAGGCGCCATGGCCGAACGAGTGTAAGAGCAAAGAGTTGCTTGACGCTTGCCCACGCATGACAGCTAGATTTTTGCTATGCCAGATCAAAGGCGATTGGGTTGAGTTCACGCAGACCCTGGGGATGCCAACGTGGTCGTCTCACCATCACCCTTGCATCTGGCGCGCAGCAACCAAAGACAGCCTCTACGAATACGACGGTGTGTGTTTGTATGATAATGCGTGGGGCGAGCCTCAGGTCAGTTATGATGGCGCGTGTGAGCGCTGCGAGATAACGATCAACGTGACAGATGATCGCGTGCGGGGTCTTCTGCTGGACATTGGTGGTTTGCAGTTCGACAGGAATCGTTCGGTGCAAGGTCGGTAGTTGGCGTGCGATGTGCCAGCGCTGGGACTGAAACGATTTGACAGGTTGGAACCGTCTGACGACGTTCCAGACACGGGTGCGTTCGATGAGATTCCAACCCCATTTGTATGTTTTTTTTTTGAGAAAAAACAAAGATAACAGGGGGCGTCTTGGGGATAGAACGCATCATCGAAATCCCTTGTTTTCGCGTGACATTGGAACTCGTCCAGAAGTAACGTTGCACATCGACACCTTGCACACTGTATACTTAGGGGTGTGCTCACGATTTGTTCATGCAACGTTGTGGGGCGCTATCAGCGCCAACATCTGGGGCCTTGGTTGCGGTAGCGATGGGTTAAAAGAAGAAGCGTTGAAGTTAATGTTCAATAATTACAAAACATGGTGCAGTCAACATGGCGAGATCCCATTGAACGCTCAATTGAGCACCCTTACTGTTGGAATGATTGGGGGGCCCGATTCCATCTTATTGAAGACGAAGGCTGCTGAAACTGGCGTGCTGCTGACATGGGCGGTTCGGTTTTGCGAAACAGAAAAGCACAAGTTCGACACGGGCCCGATTTTGTGGGCAGCAGGTAGGGCGCTTTTGGAATATATGAACATTTTACGGGCATCACCCCAAACCGTCTCACACAATGTATGCCAGCGTTTGCTTGACCTGTGCGTGCGTCATCTCACACTCATGCAGGACGCTGGTGTTGGCGACATACCAAAATGTCATTTGTTTGTGCACATGACACTCCGCATACCATTGTGCGGCAATCCAAAATATTATTCTACATTCCATGACGAATCGTTGAATCTGATTCTGGCTGGCGTGGCATCCTCGTCTCACCGATCGACCTGGGAAAGGTCGATATTCGATAGAATTCGATTGCTTCCGCTGGTTTGCAAGGGGCACCCGTTTGCAGCAGTGTGAATGTGGATTGCGCTTCGCGCATGAGTGGGCGTGTTAGCGAACACGCGTGCCGAGCCAGCGGGCTTGTATTCCAAATGTATGTAATAATGAGACATGGGTACCATGACACGCCGTACTGTCGTAACTCCCATTGTGCGTGGTGGCTGGTGCACTAGGTGTACAAACATGCATGCGGGCTTGTGTACACAAAACACATGTGATAATATACGATATGTGTGTACACGACATCCGACCAACACTGCATTGCATTGCATATGCATGTGTCTGGGCATGTGCCTGTATCCCGCCCTGAAACCATGGCACCCGACTATACGACCACATCTACACACACGTCCCAACACCATGAATCCGTAGGCAGTCTCTCATCAACCTTCCCCTGCGTTTCCTCATCCTCCCCGTCATCAACCTCATCCTTCCCACCCTCTTCCACTGGAGCGGCGCTAGGCCGCATTAGTTTCACACGTGCCCTTTGTTGAAGCGGCGTTTGGCCGCACATGCACCAGTTGAGCAAACTGGCTCGACGCTGGTTGGTGCGACACGGACTGTTGCGACTTGCGGCAAGTTGACCCAAGGCTCTCTTCGCCGCACGCCACTCCCCAACCCTTCTATGCCCCCCACGCCGACCGCGTCATTCCGCACCCTGCTCCCCCATGGGTCCCGTCTCTGTGGCCGTGCGGGGTCGAGGGGTTACGGCAACGTGGGCCAATCGAGGCCGCCGTTCGAGCCCCGTCCAGAGACGGCGCTCAGGTTATTCTGCCACGTGGCCCATGGCCCTGCCAGGTGCTGCATGTGGCAGGGCCATGGGCCACGTGGTGACGAGTTCCAATGTCGGCCGATGTACGAGCTGGGCCCAAGTAGGAGAGGCACCGATGAGAGACGGAGGGGGCAAGCTGATGCATATGAATATGAAAATGGGGAACTAGAGCTCGAGAGAGAGAGAGAGATATAGAGCGAGATACGCATACAGGCATGCACAACCACACAGAGAGAGAGAGAGAGCGATATATACCAACAACACCAGCAACAACAACAACAACAACAACAACACAACCAAACAAACAACATCCACACATAAATCTAGCTACTCGAGCATCCGTGGCCTGGCCCGTTTGCGATGCCCCTCGGGTCGGAACCAAGAATACGAGTACCACATTGACCATTCCATTGAGGCAAGGGTTTCATATGTAATGGTGGACGGGATTCCGTTATTCCACAGGGAGGTGTACGAAAATATGCAGCGATCGCCACTGACCGAGGACATGGGGGGTGAATGGGAGGATGAAGGGAGGATGCGGGAATGGGGTGAAGATGACGGGGGAGGGGGGAGGGAATGCATTGGAAGTGGCGTTGTAGACCAAGGTGGAGGTGGGGACGGGGAGGGAGGGAGGGTTAGGAGGGGGGGCACGCACACTCATGAAAACACATCTCCCAAGACGGCCTGGTTGCAACACTGGCCGTTCACCTAGGGCCAGGCGGCGATAGATGTACGCATCGGTCTTGCGCGCACGAGGCGGTAGGGCGATGGGCGAGGGTTCCGAGGGGGGGGGAGGGGGGGGGGCGTGATTCTCGGGCACGCTCGAAACTCATGCCCTGCATTCTGAGAGTGCAGGCGCGGGCGTGTCCGACCCATCCGCCCCCTCGGGAGGCCGACCCCATGGCTCTGCCAAACGAAGACCAGGCACGGTGGAGGCGCCTGCAGCTGGAGAAAAAAACCACCGAGCGATCGAACGACATGAAGATACACGTATCTCAAAGGGGTCGAGACTACAGAGGGGGAAACGGATGGCAATGGAAGGAAATTAACAAATATAAAGAGAGTGAGAGAGAGAGAGTGTGTGTGTGTGTGTGATAACGAGAGATACACAACGCGAGAAAGACGGATAAGATGGAGGTACACCAATCGCGATGTTATGCCATGCGATGCCCTGCTGTGCTAGACTCCATCCGCGCCCACTGCTACGCAATTTCTGATCCGCCCCCAAAAAAACAATCCGCAACGCTATGCCGCGAAATGTTAAGATGCAGCGTTGTACGCCGTTATGGTATGAGGTTCCGCGCTCATACACCACGGGACTCATTCCACGCACGACGTTGACCATCATATAAAGATATATGTATATATTTATGTGTATATATATGCAAGCATATATCTATATATGTATATATATATACGCATCATGCGAAGGCAAGCAAGTTGTGCGACGTATCCGCGTGGTACTGGCCCAAAATAAAAAACGTGCTTCACTATCTTGCAACATTTGCCACCCGCCAGCTGCGTTGCACAATGTCGCAACATTCACGGCTAAGCACGCTGCGCAACATCGCGGCGTCGCGCGCGCCGCCTCACCATACTGCCACGCATCGGCTGTGGCACAACGCCAGAACAGCATAACACAACAATAACATTACAAACCAACCGACGGGATATCACGGCGCGCTCGAGGGAACAACGCGGGAAATGGGCGGGAAATCCACGGGATGTTACAGGAAGTTTGCGGGAAGTTTGCGGGATGTTTGCGGGAAGGTTCGGGAACTTCGCGGGAAGTGTTCGGGGCGTTTGCGGGAAGTTTCGGGAACTTTGCGGACGCTCGCAGGCGCGCCGCACATGCTAGCGCGCCGCCGTTCCGCCCGATCAGAGCCCGTCGCCGCGCGGGGGAATGTCGCCCTACAGTGCGAACCGCCTCCCTCGGCATATTCCTCGTCGCTCCTCCCCCTCCCTCCGATTTCTCGCGTCGCGCCGATCGGCCCTGGCCCGTTAAACAGCAGGAGCTGCCGCGCGAGAGTTACCAGTGAACGGCCAAATCTGCGGCGCCTCCGCCGACCCTCTCTCGTCGCCCACCGCCCCACGCATGCGCGTCGCGCGTCGGGCGCGCATTGCGCGGCCACGCGTCGAAACAAGAGACTGCGCGCAGGCGGTGTCGTTCCGCGCGCAATGGCGCGATCGCGCTGCCGAAGTGGCCGCGGGCGTCGCGCGCCCACGCCATCTTTTCCTAGATGTGTGCACTTTTGATAGTCCACCCTGCGCAGTCACTCAAAACGCCGACAACCCGCACGCGTAAAAAGTTACCTTTTTACCTTTTTGCCTTTTTGTAGTTCTCTTTTTATGGCGCAGTTCCCTTTTTTCCTAAAAAGTTCGCTTTTCACCCTAGTTCCCCAAAAAGTATGCTAAGTGACCTGTGGGAGTGCCCTGGCAAACATGGAAGTTACTTGGGTGGCTGTGGGTGCCGTCGCAGTGGCTGAGCATGACGGGTGCGCGGGAACATCCTCGCAAAGGGCAGCCTCAGGCGCCGTTTCTAAGGCCCCCGCCGCGTCGCACCAGCCAGCCGCTTCGGCGGCTCAACCAGGGGCGCGTTCGCCACCCGTCTCGGCGGGTTCGGCTGGCGTGCGCCCGCCGCCCCACCCAGGCAATCCCACCGCCAAATCCGCTGGCGCGCCTGCCAGCGCGGCGAAAGAAGAGCTCCTGACAGCGGGTTTGGCGTCCGCTTTTGTACGGCCCGCGGCTGGCGACCGAGCCCAATTGGCGGATGCGTCGGCAGGGGCCGCATTCCGCGTAGGGATTCCAGTGCTGACCAACAAGCGGCCTTTAGAGGCGGGCGAGGTGCTGGCTCTGCGCAGGCCCGCTCGGAAAGCCGCTAAGGTGGCCCCGCGACCTAAACCCGTCGACGTGCGCAAACTCGCCGCGCAAGGCGAGGGGCACTGAGCGCGGGGCCACGTCTCGGCCTAGTTGGCCGCTTCGGCGGCCACGGTTGCCTCGGGGGCCGTGTCTGCGGCCGTGTCTGCGGTCGCCGCTGGGTGATCGACGACTTCGGCCACCCAAAGGCGCGGCTTGGAGCCGCACTCGGTCGTCGCGTCGAGTTGCCAGTCGGCGACTTCCGCGCGTGCCCGGGCCTGGCCCGTCGGGCGCCCGGGCGCCCGGGCGCCTGGGCGCCCGGACGTCTGGGCGTGTCTGGGCGTGTCTGGGCGTCCGGGCTGGGCGCCCAGGCGTCCGGGCGTCTGGGTGCGCGCGGGCGCCCCGGCATCCGGGCGCCCCGGCATCCGCGGGCTCCCGGGCGTCCGGACGTCCGGGCGCCCGGGCGCCCAGGCGCCCGCGCGTCTTGGCGTTTGAGGCGCCCGGGCGCCCGGGCGCCCGGGCGCCCAGGTGCCCGGGCGTCCGGGCACCCGGGCGCCCGGGCGTCCGGGCGTCTGCGCGTCCGGGCGCGGGCGTTCCGGGCGGTTCTGGCGCCCGCGCGCCGTGTGCGCATGGGCGTCTGGGCGCTTCAGGCGCGCGGGCATCTGGGCGCGTCTGGGCGCGTCCGGGCGCCCGGCCGGGTGCCCGGGCATTTGGGCGGTTCGCGCGTCCGGACGCCCGCGGAGTCCGGGCGCTCCGGCGTCCGGGCGTCCGGGCGCCCGGGCGCCCGGGCGTCCGGGCGTCTGGGCGCTGCGCCTGGGCGTCCGAGCGTCCGGGCGCCCGGGCGCCTGGGCGCATGCGCGTGCGTCCGGGCGCGCCAGGGCGCCCGGGCGTCTGGGCGTCCGAGCGTCCGGGCGCCAGGGCGCCCTGGGCGCCAGCACCCATGTCCGGGCGTTTGGCCTGCCGGGCGCCCGGGCGCCCGGGCGTCCGGGCGCCTGGGCGTCCGGGCGCATGGGCGCCCAGGGCGTCTGTGGTCCGGGCGTCCGGACTTGCGCCCAGGCGCCCGGGCGTCCGTCCGGGCGTCCGGGCGCCCAGCTGGGCCCTGGTAAAATTGCGCCATCCTTGGCTCGGCGGCAGGCTCTCCCGTGGCTGAAACTGGCTCTCCTGGACCACCTCCCCCTGGGACAGCTTGCTGAGGCCCCTCGAGGACCCCCACGGGAGCTGATGTCGGACGTGGTTTGTGCAGTCATCCTCAACGTCGATCACGGCATCGTGTCCTTCAAAACGTGCACACGGCAACTGAACATTTTCAACCCTGGAACTCGAGCTGGCCGCGCCGAATGATGTCCGCTTGACGCGGCGGGTGACAACAGGCGGAAGGAGTACCGAACCTAGCCCGTCATTCGCAACAATGTCAATATCAGTGTATTCCGACTCTGCATCAGAAGCGTGGCTCATGAAGATAAACGTGGCACATCTGGAACGGTGCGTGCACATGGGAAATCACCGAACGCCTATTCAGCTGAGTCGAAATGGCAAACGGATGCGATGTCAACGCGTGCAACCGTCGAGAAGCATGTTCCCAAAGAGTGCTTGCATTTAGAGGCTCTTACCTGGCTCAACTATCTCAGGGTGTATGGTTGCTGTTGCGAACGGTGCCGCCCGTCACCGCCGCCGTCGTCGTCGTCGCCGTCGCCGCCGCTCGGGGCGAGTTTTGCGGTCGGCGCCGCCCGTCGCCGCCGTCGCCGTCTCCGTCGTTGTCGCCGTTGCTCGGGGCGACTGGCAGCGTTTGCGGGCGGCGCCGCCAGTCGCCGCCGTCGCCGCCGCCGCCGCTCGGGGCGAGCGAGGGTTTTTGCGGGTGGTGCCGCCCGTCGTCGCAGTCGCAGTCGCATAGATCGCACCACATAGATTGCATTGCGCACATTGCACCGCATATATTGCACTGCTGCATAGGTTGCACGGCGTAGGTCGCACGACATAGATTGCACCACATATATGGATTGCACCGCATATGTTGCATCACATAGGCTGCACCTATTATACTGCACCGCATAGATTGCATCGCATATGTTGCACCGCACAGATTGCATTACATAGGTTGCATCGCGTACACTGCACCACGTATATTGCACCGCATAGAACAGATGGCAAGAACCTTATATTCGGGGTACACGCTGGCTGACATTCGTTTAAGCATATGTGCCAGGAACCGCTATATTGAATAACATCCCTGCTGAGTGCAATCCCGCCCAATGAGGGTCGAACAGGCAGGGTGGAGGGGAAGAAGAAGTATGAGGAGGACCTGATGGGCAAATAAGGGTGAGGAGAACGTGCACGTAGGGGAACCTCGTCGGGCTTGCAATTGGGACCAACGTGAAACCTGACCCAGACACGCAGGGCATCGGACCGACTTTGGGCAGCCAGGTCGCGCCCGTTCGGTGGCAGCGTTACTTTCGGCTGCCGATCGCGCAACCCATGGCGCAGCAACTCGCAACTCGGAGAAAGTAATATCTTCGGCGACTGCAACCCGTGGCGCAATGACATGGCTTGACTAACGGTTGGCGGCCGAGTGCGCAACCCATGGCGCAAACTGAACAATCCGTAGGAGGGATCAGCTGCATCTACCGCGGTGGGGCGGCGTCCTGGCCCCCCTCACCCGCCCCCCTCGATATCCGTCTCCTCGTCTTTTCCGGACTAGGGGCAGGGGGGGCAAGGGTCCAGCCACGGCGGAGCGCCAAGGTCGGGACGCTGCAGACGTACGTGTCGGAAAAGCAGCGGTTCGCCGTGGTTCCCGAGGAGGGCGACGAGGGACCCATTTTGGTGAAGGTGAAGAACATCAGAAAAGTTTGATGGTCATGCGGGGATGTGTCGAACGTGGCGATGTTGGCAAGCAAGGGGCGAAGTGAGGGGTTCAGGTGCGAGGTTCGAGGTCTGAAGTTTTCGGGCGTTTTCGTCGGTGCTCGGCGGTCGTCCAACTTCGGGATGCGTTCCATCGGCTGCGCCTCGCCGCGGGCGTTCCAGGGGTGCCGGGATCGTCCCGAACGGCCGCCGGAGAGCCGAGGCATAGCTCGAAAGCCAGGGACAACGTTAAGGGGGGGACAGGTTATGGGGGGGGGGATGCATCGGTCCCCAATCGCCCTCCGATCGCCGATCGGGGCACGATAGCCTACCCCATCCAGGAGCGTGCGCTTTCGCTGTCGAGGGCCCATCGCCGATCTATCGGCGACGTCTCGTCGATACCATTGTCGAGGTCCCAGGAGGAGGAGGAGGAGGAGGAGGAGGAGGAGGAGGAGGAGGAGGAGGAGGAAGAGGAGGAGGAGCCCCCCCTTTGGCCAGTCCCGCCTTGTCGTTGCCCCTCGGCGAGAGAGGGTGGGGTGGTGACTGGTGGCATGGTCGTGGCGAGAGGGCTCCCCCCTCCGTGCAGGTCGAGAGCCGCAGGAGCGCGGGCGAGGCTGTCGAGGGATACTCATCGTGCGCTCCGAGACTTGTCCTGCTGCCGCTGCGGTTTCTGCTCCGCGCCCCCTCCCCTCGCCAGCCTTCTCCTCCTCCTCCGCCTCCCCGTCTGTCCTTTCTCTCTTTTTCTTCGCCCTGCGGTTTCGCCCCCTCGCATTCCTCTTTCCCCGCTCCATCCTTTCGCTCCCCACCGTCTCCATCGTCGTCGTTCGAGGCCCCATACCCATCCGCTCTCCTCCTCCTCCTCCTTCTCCTCCTCCTTTTTCTCCTCCCTTTTCTCCTCCCTCCCATCGCTGCTTCCATTCCCGTTCCTTTTCTTCCATCTCCCTTCGTCCCTTTTCCCAGTCTCCCGTCTTCCCTCTCGCTCCCTCATGCCCCCTTGTTCTCCCTGCGTGATGCTCCTCCGTTCGCCCTGGAGGAGGAGGAGGAGGAAGAGGAGGAGGAGGAGGAGGAGGGGGAGGAGGGGGAGGAGGGTGGAGGAGGAGGAGGAGGAGGAGGAGGAGGAGGAGGGCGGAGGAGGAGGAGGAGGCAGGTATCTGCAGGGTTTTTCTCCTGCAGGTCCTGGGGCAGCCAGGCCAGGCATACCGAGATCGACGATGGAACGAGCTGTGACCCGGACGTGTGTGGGGCGCGGTGGGAGCGGGATGGCGCCGCCGCCGAACAATTGCCGGCGAAGGGATGCTGGGCATGACGGGGACGTTATCATCGAGACAATCGCGGGCATTGTTGCTGACTTGCTGAACGGAGTAGCCCGCGCCAGGTAAACGCGGCGCGCTTCCACGGTTTGTGTGGTGTGCAACCAAGCGGGGTTCGCGGCCTTCCCCGGGCATGCCAGTCGACATCGACCATACCGACCGAGGGCTTGCACATCAGACAGCTGTGTATCGATCAGGCGCGCGGAACGCATTTGGCAATACTAAAATACCAGCCTTCTGTTGATGTTGCAACCAGTGCTTCCGTTGCGAATGTATACGCTGGACGCGCGTGACCAGCGATGGAAGGTGCATCTAAAGGGGGCAGGTGTTTGGGAGGTGTGTGTGTGCGTCTGTGTGTGCGCGCGTGTCCCTTCGGCGAGGTAGCGCACACACCTGTGCCTATGGACATATCGACGGCCGACGTCAGAGGAGGTAACGATGGAGGAACCTGTGGTCTGTATAGTACCACATTGGCAAATCTCCATCTGAGCCCACACGTGCGCAGCACAGAGTTTCATCTTTTGCGCGGCGAGTGGATCATCAGGCGGCAGCAACGTTGTTCGTGAGCATATGCAGGAGCACAATTGCCCAATTGAAAGAAGCGTGGTGCCGTACTGCGCGCGGGAGCGCTGTTGGCAGCGAGTTCAATTCGACAATCCGAAGGCCGATGCTACATGTGCGGTCCACTAGGCGGACGTCATACTTAACTGGAGACTGGAGACTCATAATGCAGACGCCTTGACGCAAACCGTCTGCACATGCTCGAGGCCACCATATCCAGAGCAGTGCATTGGTGTTCTGACATGCACCGCACAACAAGAGAGCGACTTTGGAAGGACGCAGTGGTCCACGGTGATGCACGCGGCGCGGCCAGGAATGCGCTCACGAGAACCACGCGTCATCGATCCGCACGCGACGACTGTTGCTGAAGGCAAAGCTCGGGAACCATGAGCTAAGTGCCAGTAAAAGGTTTCCTTTACGGCACAGTCGAGACGTGTTGGGGACATAATTGGCTATGCATTCCGGGTAGGACGAACGATCTGCCCAGCGGATGGTTCACAGCGTGTGGGTAAAGCTCGCGCAGGGGACAGTCAGATGCCCAAGGCGCTTTCCGACCCAGAGGATTCCGTGTGTGGGAATCGCAGGGGCAGCTCTACGAAGACTGCGCGAAGCATGTCGTGCGCAGCTTTTTGGGCACCGATGGCACAGGGTGGGAGTGGTGCCCAGCGGGTGCGGAAGCGGGATCATCCCGCGCAGCACGCGCGACGCCGGCCACGCGCCGTGACGGTGCGCCATGGGCAAGGTACCGCGTCACACATGTCGGGTGGGGGCTCCGGCGTTCGCGCGAGCATCGCTGTCTGCGAGAATCCGAGGTGGATAGACCTCCTACCCTGACGCGTCGATTCAGGAATGGGCCGTTTTCGGTTCGCGAGAGGGCGTCGCGGCCGTCATCTCTGCGGGTCCAGGTCCGTCGGCTTCGGTCCCAGGCCGTTTTTCACTAGAAGGGGAGGTTTGCTAAGGGGAGGCTTGTCCACCGCCGAGAGGAGGTGCGACGGAGCAGCACCGAGGCCTGGTGCGGTGCCGCGCATGTCAAGGTGCCTCCTCCCTCCTCCTCCTCCTCCTCCTCCTCCTCCTCCTCCTCCTCCTCCTCCTCCTCCTCCCTCGCCCTCCACCTTCCGCACCTTCCGCGCGGCAGGTGCCGCGCCGCGGCGGACGCCGCCGCCGCCGAAGCCGATGCTGCGGCCTCGGCGGAAGCCGCAGTGGCGGCCGCGGCGGCGGCCGCCGCGGCGTGGAACCTGCCGCGCGGAAGGTGCGGAAGATGGAGGGTGGGAGGCCACCTCGGACGTGCCTCGGCATGCTCGCCGCCCCGAGGGGCGCAGCGCCAGGGCGCGGCACCGGACTTCCCGCCGCCGTGGCAGGGCCGCGGGCCAAAGGCCTCGAGGGTTTGCGTTGGGACGTCGCGGGGGGGGGGCCTCTCGGGGGCCTCTCGCGGACCGTCTTGAGGCCTCCTGGGTGCCCCATCCGTGCCTCCTGGGGGCCTCTTGGGGCCGCCTTGTGTCGGGAGCCGGGCACGGGCTGCGAAATCCGTGGCTGCCAAAGTCGACCTCCGGGAAGTTGTCCTCGTCCTTCCGTGAAGCAGCCTGTTGGCTGTTTCGCGTGCCGCGCCTCCTTCCGGGAAGCTGTTTTTTCCTTCCGGGAGGGCCGTTTTAGCAGCCACGGTGGCCCAGCTTCCGATTGTGGTCTCTTGGGGCTCTCGGGGCGGAAAATCCTCGGGCGTTCGGTTCGCATTACCCCTCTTGGGCCCCTCTTTGGGGCTGTCTTCGGGCCCTCGTGGGCCGACGGGTGCGCCCCCGGGGCCGTCTTGGATCCCTCTCGGGCCGTCTGGGGGTCCTCTCGGGCCACCTCGGGGCGGTTTGGGGGGCCTCTTGGGTCACCGTGGAGGGTCGGAAGCTCGAAGCATCGAGAACCCCAAACACATTGAAGCACCAGAGGAACATGTTTGGGGCTCTCGTGAAGCGCTTCGGAGACTTCTTGGGTCGTCTTGGGGCCGGCTTGGACGTCTTGGGCCGATTGATTGGCGATTTGGGGCCCTCCTGGGCCGTCTTGGAGGCCTCTCGGGACCCTCTTGTCCCGTCTTGGGGCCCTCTTGGGTCCGAGCAAGTCATGCGCCAAGACCAAGACGCCGCGAGCCCAGGACGCGGCGCGCCCCAGGAGATTCGGCAATGTTGGGTCCAGGCCCTCCAAATAATCCTCAGGATTCAAGGTTGTTGAATAATGTTGCAGGCCTTTCAAATAATCCTCAGGATTCAAGGATTCAGGATCCCCTTGTTCCAGGCCCTTCAAATAATCCTTGGGGATCCAACAAGGGGCCTGAGAACACTCCAACTCGTGCCTCTAGGGCACGGTGCCGGAGATGGCCCTGCATGCGCGCCTTCGCCAAGCGATGGCGTGCTGTTTTCGCCGATGCCCCTCGCCATCCCCCTCGCCGCCCCTTTCCACGCCCCAGCCCTCAGTGCCTTGCCCGCCTCCCCCTCTCTAGCTGTGCCGTCCCCCTCCCCCAGCCCTGCCGCTCGCTCTTCACTCACGTAAGGTAGGTTCGTAGCGTGTCGACCAGCGGCGACCCCGCCGCCAGCGTTCAACGTTGAACGCCGGCGGCAGCCCAGAATCGGTCGACGTTGAACGATCGGACGTTGCGGAAACGGCCGATCGTTCAGGGGTGAACGATCCCCGCTGTGTCAGAAACCAGCGCCCGGGTCGACACGACACGAACCTGCCGTACCAATCTTCGCGAGGAGGAGGAGGAGGAGGAGGAGGAGGAAGAAGAGGAAGCAGAGGAAGAAGAGGAGGAGGAGGAGGAGGAGGAGGTGGACGACACGAACCTGCTGTAGGGAATGGCCCATGCCGGTGTTTCAGCACCTCGAGGCGCGCTGCCTTCAGGTATCCCAGAGGCGGGCACGAAGTAGGGCCTGCCGGCGGTAAGTACGGCCTCCTCCTCCTCCGAGGAGGAGGAGGAGGGGGATTGTGCTAGGATTGTGCTACTTAGGACTTACGCAGATGGATAGCACTACGCAAGCCGCCTTCGCCGTGCAGGTTTAGACTTACAGGGGCTTCCCTATGGATGGATGGCGGCCCTCCCACAAACGCATCAGTCGACCCTTGGCCGTCCGAGCTCGGGCGGGCCTATAGCCCTCCTTCACACGGTTCGTCCACTTACACTGAGCGTAGGAAGAGCATCGCCTGTAGCGTCTAGCACCGACTGGCGATGGAATCAGAGCCCCGCGCCAACTCAATGGGCGCGTCGCGGCGTTCGATTTCGGTAGCAGAGGGCCCAACCTGACCTGTCGTGAACAAACTCGTGAAGAAGGCACGATACCCCATGCTACACAGTCACAGCGCTGGCGGACGTGTGCAGCTCGGCGGGGCGCTTCTGGCAGCGCTGCACTCTCAGGTCGGCAATGCATGATCAGGGCTGCTGGCCCGGTCCCCCGAGCCATGGGCCCGTGGTGGGGTGGCAGCGCATCGACTGCCCCAGGGCAGCCTGGAGAAACTCCGCAGCCCAGAACCGCAGGTGACGTCCAAGGCAGCGCAACCTGACGTCGTTCTGTATCTTTCTGTCGACACGAGGGGGCGCTGTCTGGCGCCCAGGCACCCCAGATCGTTGGCTGTCCGAGGTGGGCTGTAGTATCGGCGGTTATGGGTTCATTCGAAGGCATCGTCGCGACCAAAGCCACAGGCCCGAATACTCCAGCGAACAGATTGTGCGCCTCGGTTGCCTGAGCCACTCTTTCGCGAGGGGGAGGAGGAGGAGGAGGAGGAGGAGGAGGAGGAGGAGGAGGAGGGGAGGAGGAGGTGGAGGAGGAGGAGGAGGGAGGGGAGGAGGAGGTGGAGGGGAGGAGGAGGAGGAGGATGGCGGAGGAGGAGGAGGAGGAGGAGGAGGAGGAGGAGGAGGAGGAGGAGGAGGAGGAGGAGTGGAGGAAGTGGAGGTAGGAGGAGTGAGGAGGAAGGAGGAGGAGGAGGAGGAGGAGGAGGAGAGGGAGGAGGAGGAGGAGGAGGAGGAGGAGGAGGAGGAGGTTGAGGGAGGAGGAGGGGAGGAGGAGGAGGAGGAGGAGGAGGAAGGAGGAGGAGGGAGGAGGAGGAGGATGGAGAGGAGGAGGAGGGGGGGGAGGAGGAGGAGGGGAGTAGGAGGAGGAGGAGGAGGGGAGGATAGGAGAGGAGGAGGAGGAGGAGGAGGAGGAGGAGGAGGAGGAGGAGGAGGAGGAGGAGGAGGAGAGGAGGAGGAGGAGGGGAGGAGGAGGTGGAGGAGGAGGAGGAGGTGGAGGAGGGAGAAGGTAGGAGGGGTGGAGGGAGGGAGGAGGGAGGAGGAGGAGGAGGAGGAGGAGGAGGAGGCGGAGTAGGAGGAGGGAGGGGAGGAGGAGGAGAGGAGGAGGAGGAGGCGGAGGAAGGAGGAAGAGGCAGGAGGAGGAGGAGGAGGAGGTGGTGGAGGGGGGAGGAGAGTAGGGAGGAGGAGGAGGAGGAGGAGGGGAGGAGGAGGAGGAGAGGAGGAGGAGGAGGTGGAGGAGAAAGAGGAGGAGTGAGGAGGAGGAGAGGGGGAGGAGGAGGAGGAGGAGGAGGAGGAGGAGGAGGAGGAGGAGGAGGAAGGGAGGAGGAGGAGGAGGGAGGAGGAGGAGGAGGAGGAGGAGGAGATCCCCCCCTTTCCCCACCCGCCCTCCCTCCAGTCGCTCACGCCCCCCTCTCTGCCACGCCCTGCCTGCCCCCACCGTCCATCTCCCCGCTCGCCTCTCCCACGTGTGCACCTCTCCCTGCCTCCAGGCCTCCCGGACGGGGTCAGACCAGATGGGGTCGGAGGCTCGCGCCGCATCGCCGATGCCTCGACGATTCGGCTCAAAGCGGAGCCCGATCTGTTCTCCGCGCCGACGTCGCCGATGCATCGCCGATGCATCGGCGAGATATACATATATACATATATATATATATACACACATCGCCAACGTCGCCGATGCATCGCCGATGCCTCGTCGATGCGTCGGCGATGCGTCGGCGATGCGTCGAGATCCTCCGACCCCGCTTGGGGGGCTTCTACTGCCGCCCTTTCCTTCCCCCACCCCCTCCTGTGAGGTCGGGCGTGTCCCCCTACAGGCGGATTTTGAGGGGAAAACTGGAAATAGTCAAAAACAAATGCTCAACTGTGGCCAAGAACAGTAGAGATATCGTCCCCAGGCTATTCTGTTACCATGTTTGAATGTTCCTCCTGTAGAGGGACAGGCCCGACTTCACCCTCCTGCTCTGCTGCGAGATCAGTGGGCTGCCGTGCGAGCCCGCGCCGTCTTTCGCCTCCGCCCTTCTCGGCGAGCACCCGCGCCCCTCCCGGCGGGTGCGCCCGCTGCGGAGGACTGTTCTCCACCGCCAGCTCCTCTGTCTCCCGCCCCCACTCATCCCCTCCTCGAAATCTAGGGGGACAAGCAATGACATGAATATAAAAACTCGCGGAGGTCCGCGCGGATTTTCCGGATCGGCGCCGGGACCCCCCGGCGGCGCCTCCGGCGCCGCCCCTGGCGCGCTCCGCGCGCCAGGGAGGGGGATCCAGCGCCGATCCGAGACATCCGCGCGGACCTTCGAGTTTATGTGTATTTCAGTTTTCGTTCCCCTAAAAATCCCAAAATCCTAAAATGTGTTTGTTTTCAGTTTGTTTTTGTTCCCCTAAAATCCTCTTTCACCTTGTCCATCCTCCTTCTTTCTACACGAGTCCGCCCTGTCGCACCCCCAGACGCGCCGGTAGGGCGAGCCGGGCGCCCCGCCCGAGACTTCGTCACCATGTCTGATCCTGAAGCTTGAAATGCGGATCGTTTTCGAGGAGGAGGAGGAGGAGGAGGAGGAGGAGGAGGAGGAGGGGGGAGGAGGAGGAGGAGGAGGAGGAGGAAGGAGGAGAGGAGGGAGGGAGGAGGAGGAGGAGGAGGAGGAGGGGGGGAGGAGGGGGAGGAGGAGGAGGAGGAGGAGGAGGAGGAGGAGGAGGAGGAGGAGGAGGAGGAGGAGGAGGCGGAGGAGGAGGAGGAGGAGGAGGCTCACCATGTCTGATCCTGAAATTTGCAACATTTTCAAGGATGGAGGGCGGGCCGTTTTCGAAGTGCGGCTCTCGCTGTCGCGCGGCGCACGGTCGTTCCCACTGTAGCAGCTTCACCGACGGAGGGCGGGTCGTTTCCAAATTGCGGCTCGCGCCCCAACGCCACGCAGGTTCGTTTTCAATGATTGCAGCAGCTTCAGGGACGGAGGGTGGCTGGTTTTTTCAACATGCTGCTCTCGCTGCAGCGCCGCGCACGTCCCCTGTGGCAGCCTGCAGCAGCTTCAGGGATGGGGGGCGGCCGGGGTTCACAGGTGGCCATCGCCCTACAGCGCCGCGTGCATCCGTCCTGCCAAAAGATTGCAGCAGCCTCAAGGATGGAGTGCGGCTCCTTTTCGAGATGTTGCTCTCGCTCGAGCGTCGCGCACGAGGAGGCCCAGGCGAAAGATACCCCCCTCCCCCAAGTGCAACTCGAACAGAGGCAGGGCCGAAATCCAGCGTGACCCCACGCGTGCTCTCGCACAGCTTTGCGCGTGGCTTCTTTTGTTTCTCCTCGCGGCGGGCTTTTTGGAGTGCGCGGTTGGCGCGGCCATGGCGCGGCAGTCTCTCCCGCGTGTCCGTGTCAGGCTGGCGCAGCCAGCGACTCGCGCACATTCGTTTTAACGGTTTGCCGTATACAGTAGGGGTCCTGAAGAAGGAACCCTTTTCGTTGGGGAGGGGCTCCGCGTTCCTTGATAGTTTCACAGCTTGCCTCATGTTTTCCTTCTGTTTTCGATCGGAAATCGAAGTTTAACTTATGGAAAGAGGGGCCTCGTTCCTTATTTAGGGTTCCTTGGGTCAACGCCCCGACTGTATATTCCAGGATTTGCATGGCTGAAGTCCCAGGAGTGGTGTTTTGGCCTGATCTGGGATTGGCACGACG
Organism: Prorocentrum cordatum; assembly: GCA_963575745.1. Taxonomy (NCBI): domain Eukaryota; class Dinophyceae; order Prorocentrales; family Prorocentraceae; genus Prorocentrum; species Prorocentrum cordatum. The sequence goes on along the minus strand of CAUYUJ010007435.1, from coordinate 421,610 downwards.
CCACAGTCGCGTTGATGCGCGGTGTTGAAGTACCAGGAAAATCGTTCTGGCACCATTCCGGATTGTCAAAGCGTAACAGTCTCGTTTAGTCGCGGCGTTGTTGTCCCAGGAATGGAACTTCCAATGGGGCTTTTTTCCAGCATGATGGCAACATTATTACAGGGACCTGTGAAAAAGGAAGCTTGGAGGGATGGTTCATTGCAATTTCGTTGATACTATTGCGTTTACACTGGTCCTCTTCCTCTTCCTTCCCCCACCCCTCCTCCCTCCTTCCGCTCCTCCCGCTCATCCTTCTCGTTCCCCTCATCCTGTTCTTCCTCCCTCTCCTCATCCCTGCTCCCTCCTTCTACTCCTCCTCCTCCTCCTCCTCCTCCGCCTCCTCCTCCTCACTTTTCTCTTTCGCGCGCCGCAGCGACAGCGAGAGTTCCTCGTACTGCCCCGCTGCAGCGCTGGCCTCACTTCGGAATCGGCGCTATGCGCTCCTCGCTCAGAATGGTGCGCTCGCCCCCGCGCGGGCCACATATTGAGATCCGATGCCTTCCTCGTCGTTGTCGACCCCTTCCTTTCCCCTCCCCCACCCTCCCGTGCTTCTCTTGCTCCTCCCGCCCCTCCTGCTCTTCCTGCTCCTTCCTGCTCCCAGTGTTGCTGCTGCTACTGCTGCTGCTCCGCCTTTCTCCTCCTCCTCCTCCTCCTCCTACTCCTCCTCCTCCTCTTCCTCCTCCTCCTCCTCCTTCTCCTCCTGCTGCTCATCCTGCTGCTCATCCGCCCCCCCTTCCACTCCTCTGACTGCGCATCACGCGATGGGGCCACTTTGGGGAACCAGGCCCGCCAGGACACCCCGTCGGCGGGCGGAGCACATCTCAGCACAACGAGACGAGGTGGGTGAGAGGGGGCAGGATGTCAGATATGGCCCGTACGCAACTTGCATGTTCTCTACCTCCTCTCCTCCTCCTTTCTCTCCTCCTGCTCTCCCCCTCTTACTCATCCTCCCCGCCTCTCCTCCTCCTCCCTCTCCCTCCTACCTCCTCCTCCTCCTCCTCCCTCCTCCCCCTCCCTCACCCCTCCCCTCCCCCTCCCCCTCCCCTCCTCCTCCTCCTCCTCCTCCTCCTCCTCCTCCTCCTAGCCGTTTTGGCCCCGTCCCCCTGCGGCGCCGAGAGGGCGCGGTGGGGTGTTCTGGGCCACCGACTATCTCCACGCGATATCGGCTGGGATCTGACGTCCTGAGTCAGGAGTGACGATTACAAAAAGTCGGTGAAATGGGAAAAGGGAAGAAGGCGCGTGATGCTCGGAAGGCTCAGCAGCTGGGCCCTACCGATCCATGGCCGCCTTTGCCAGTGGGCCTCCAAGGGGCCAAGCCGCAGGTGCCGCCTACCAGCCCGTTCTACGGGTTGCCGCCATGGCCTGGGCCGCCGAGCCAGCCCACGTGGCCGCTCTGGTGCTCGCCGCCGCCGCCCCCGCCAGGCGGTCGCAGGCCCGTGAAAGGAGTTGGAAAAGGGAAAGGTGATGATCGAAAAGTGAAGTGCAGTCAATGCCCGCGGTGGGCATGGGTGTCCAAGCTCGAGCAGTATGGGAATACTTGCCTGTGCGGGTCGCCCTTCACGAACGAGGCCCCTCCACCAGTGGCACCACCTGGTGGCGGCGGCAAGGCAAGTGCCATCGGGTCGGCCATGAGGGGTCAGTTGCAGGAGCTCATTAGGTCGCAGCCCGGCAGCGTGCAGGCCAAGGCAGCGCAGAGTCTCCTGGATGCGGCCAAGGAGGAGCCGCCAACCAGAGGGACGGGCGGTCCGCCTGTCACCCAGCGCGTCACGGAGGTGACGGCGCGGGTCCAGAGGGCCCAGACGTACTTCGACAAGATTCGGGCGCAGCAGGTGCGCCTCACGATGGAGCTCGAGAAGTGCAAGGGGTCGCTCGCGGAGGCGGCCAAGGCGCTTGCGCTGGCGGAGAAGGAGCGGGCCGAGGTCTTCCAGACGGTGGTGCCCGCGCCAGCGCCGACGCCTGTGGCTGGGATCGACCTGAGCGCCCTCCTGGGCGCCGACGAGAAGGAGATTTCCGAGTCCATGTTCACTGTCAACTTGGGCCCCGAGTTCGACAACTCTGACGGGGTGATGGACGAGAATGACCTCAAGGAGATCGAGCGGCGCAAGAAGCTGGTCATGAGTGCTCTTGTCGGTGCGCTCAAGACCACCTTCGGTGACTTGCAGGACACGCTGAGGCAGCATCGCGAGTCATTGGGCGCCATGAAGGAGAAGGTCTCCAAGAAGAGACGGCACACGTCTCCGACGCCTGGAGGCCAGGGCGAGGCCCAGGCGGGAGCTGCTGCTGGTGTCGGCACGGGGGCGCCTGCGGAGGCGGGCGCGGCGGCCCCTGCCGCGGCGGCTGCTGCTGCGGAGGTGGCCGAGGCCACGAGCCTGGCTGCGGGCGCTGGCGCGGCAGCGAAGCCCGACGACGCGGAGGCTGCGAAGCTGGAGGCCGTCAAGACGAGGCTCGCGGCGGAGGCCGACACGATGCTCAGTGCTGCCAGGGCGTCTGCGGCAAATGGGTCAAGCCTTTAGCCTGCAGGGCTCCCCTGACCTCGGCGGGCCATCCAAGGATGGAGGTTGGGGGGCTGAGCCGCTCCCGCCGAGTACCTGTTCAAGATCGGCCTCTTCAACAGCTACGGCTTCTGCGGGCCCTGCTGGCAGCGGCGCTGGCGCTGGCGCTGTCGCGGCGGCGGCGGCTGCCCACTGCCCAGGCCGCGCGTCCCCTGCCACGGCCATGTTCTCCCGTTCCCCATCGGTCGGGGACGTTAAAGCTCTGGGCTTCGGCCTTGCGCCTTTGGGGCGGGACGAGAGTGACGTGGTGGGGGAACTCGCTGGCGGCCTGGGCTCGGCGGCGGCGCGTGCGGACGCTGGCCTCAGGAGGCTGTATGTACGCAACTTGGGGGGCTGGGGACCAGCTGCGAAGTCCCTTGCCCAGCAGCATCGTGCGGACATCATTGTGGTTCCTGAGACTCATGTGGGGCCCGCAGGCTCGAATGATGTCCTTCATGATTGGCGGAAATCGGGATACACGGGCGTGCTCTCGGCGGCCTATTCGACGGCTACGCGAGAGAAGTCAGGCGGTATCACGATGGGTGTGCGCAAGCGTTTTCGAGTTTCTTCTCTGCGCCATTTGGCTGCGGCGCCTCAGGATCAGGTCGGCCTCAGGCAGCTGGACCAGTCGGAGCAGCCAGGCCTGGATTTTCGTGACATGGTGGCTGTGCAGCTTCGAGCCCAGCATCAATCCCTGCTGGTCGTGGGCGTGTACATGACCACGGCGGTGGGTGCTCGGGGCAACGCTCAGAAGTTGGCCAATCTTGGGGCGTTGTTGGCGACGATCCAGGGCATGTGGCTTGTCGTCGGAGATTGGAATATGACGCCGCAGGAGTTGTCCGCATCAGGGTGGCTCGAGCTATCGCAGGGGGTCGTCGCGGTGCCGAGCAACACGTCTTACACGTGCACGGCGGGCACGGGGCGTATGTTGGATTACCTTGTTATGTCTGCGTCGGCCCAGCACCTGCTCGCCTCCATTGAGGCGGACTTTGAGACGGTCGAAGAAGCAGGCAAGTCGCACTACGGATTGGACATCTCGCTGGATTTTGATATGTCGAGAGCTATGGCATGGACCCTACGAGGTCCTCGTGCTTTTGACCATCCTGCGCGCCCAAGAAAGCAGCCAGACCCTGACAGCAAGAGGTCTAAGAAGCGGGCAGTTCGCTTGGGCCACCAGGGTGCCGAGGCGAACCCAGTCAAGGTGCCCACTCCTGCTGCTTGGGGGGCCAAGCGCAAGCTTTCCATCAAGAGCCCGCCCGTTCTGCAGTATGTTCATCTGGAGTTTGAGGAAGAAGATTTCTGGACCGACAATGAAGAAGACGACACTGAGGCCCCGCCTGACGATGCCCCAATTTTGGAGGAGATCGAGGAGGTGCCCGAGGTCGAGGACTCCACCAATGCCAGTTTGCAGTGTGATTGGACTTGTTCGGCGAAGGATTTGTTGTGGCACAGTCTTTCGGAGCAGGTGGCACGAAGATCGGAGCCTCCAGCTTTTGTCGAACAGAGCCTCGGTTTCCAGGCCGACCCTGCTGCTGCCCGTCGTCTCGGCGAGGCTTTCGCTGAGTGGTCGCACACCATGGAGTTGTATTATTGTGAGTTGTATCAGGTGCACCCTCAGGAGCGTCGCCAGTATATGGGCAGGGGGAAGCTGCAGGACCCAGTCAAGCAACCAATGGATGGTGGTAAGCCGTGGCCCACTACGTCTGACGCCAGCTCGCGGTGGTGGTCTACTGTTGCCAGCCACCTGAACGAGCTTGCCCACGTCAGAGCTGGGTCAGAAGGCCTGCCTCGAGCGCAGCATCTCAGAGGACGGCTCTCGGCTTTGGCCTCGTCCATCCCTGTCTGTCAGATCGTTCCGCTACCTGAGCGTAGGCGCGCCAGGTGGGTTCGTTCGCTCCGCACTCTGTCGGGCATCACGAGCGAGTCCTTGGCCAAGTTGGCGGAGGCGGCAAGTAGAGCCGCTCATCAGGCGCAGCGCGCGGTCGCCAGGCAGCGTCTGCAGGGCTACCGCGACTGGGTCTGCCAGCACGCGATCAACGGCATGGGGGTCCTCCACCGCCTCGTGAAGGACCCGATGGCGGAGGTCAGTGAGATTCGCTATGTGGAGGTCACTACTTGCGACGGTGCCTCGCTCATGGAGGCGAAGCGGGCGGTCTGGGACAAGCTTTGGTCGCCGCCGAACTTCAGCAGCACCGACGCCATGAAGGTGCTCCAGGAGGCTCGCGCCCTGGCGAGGGAGGAGGAATTGCCTCCTCTGACGCTGGACGGCCTCGAGGCGGCATTGCTCGCAGTCTCGCCGTCCAAGGCGGCAGGCATCGATGGTGTTCGCCAACGGGATGTGTGGTGGCTGCCTGAGGCGGGCCGCCAGCAGCTGCTGTCTCTTTTTCAGCAGGTCGAGTTTGCCGTGGCTTGGCCATGGCAGTGGCTCACAGCCATCATTGTTCTGTTGCGAAAGCCTGATGTGCGCAAGGACCGCGCCATCGGCCTTCTCACCTGGTTGGGTCGACTGTGGAGCCGTATGCGATCTCGTCCCGCGGAGGTCTGGGCCGAGGCTCGCTCGGGTCCTTGGGGCGCCGCGGTTCGAGGGAACAGTGCTCTACGGGAGGCTTTGCTCAGGTGCTATGCTGACGAGGCTGCTCTGTCGTCGGTGTTGCCTGAGTATTGCTCTGCGTCCAATCTGTGGGGCGTCGAAGCTTTTTATGATACGATTCGCTGGGAAAAGGTGGTGGCCCATGCCCTCCATTTAGACTTCCCTGCTTTGTGCCTCTCCTTGGAAGCTCTCCTGCACATGGGCCCTCGGATTTTGAAAGATGCTGGGTGCGTGGCGCCTCCAATCATCCCGTCAGGGGGCCTTGTTGCAGGAGCCAGGCGTGCGCCTGATTTCGCTAAGTGTCAGATGTTTTCGATCTGTGAAATGTCGGTCGATTCGAGTTCGTTGGTACAGTTGCGGACTTGGATTGACGACGTTACCCAGAGAGCGGAGGGGATTCGCCGCGATGTTGTGGGTCACCTCGTGCGTGCGGGAATCACCTTTGCTCGAGGGTGTGCTCAGGAAGGTCTCAAGCTGGCTTCTAAATCCACCATCATTGCGTCTGATCTTGCTGTTGCTCGCGAGATCCAGGCAGGCTTAGGTGCGCAGGGAATCGTCGTTGAGGTCGCGTCGGTCGCCGCCGATTTGGGCATTGAGCGCGGGAGTGGAGCGAAGATATCCAAGCCTCGCCACTCCAGGCGCATTGCCCAGGCGCATCGGCGTGTGAATCGCATCAATAAGCTGGCCCGAGTTGCCCCGCGTAAGGTGGGGCCTAAGCTTGTTCTCACGGGAGCCCTCCCCCAAGCCTCGTATGCGTGGAAAGTTTTTGGTGTTGCCCCCTCGGTGCTCTTGCAGTGGCGTCGGGCCCTTGCGAGCACCCTTGTGCGTGGGAATGTAGGTAGGTGCCTCACTTCGATTTTGGCGTTGGAAGTGGGCCCCAAGGATCCCGCTTTCAGCTCGGTCTTTTCGCTTCTGGACTCCTGGTTTCAAATTGTGTCCAGGGTCTCGGAGCAGGCCCTCCCTCGTATGCACAGCTGCTGGAGAGAGACGGTCCATAGAATTCGGGACCTGGGACCTCGGCGTCGGTGGCACAACATTCGAGGGCCTATCTCGGCCATCGTCGCCACGATGCTGGGACTCGGGTGGCAGCTGGATGGGCCTTGGCACTGGACTGCTCCGTCGGGCGAAGAGTATGCTCTCCCTGACGAGCTCCGTACCGAGGCGTATATGACATCCGATTTCAAACAGTCTGTTGCGGAGTCAATTGAAGCCCAGTTGTGGGCTGGTGCGTCCAAGTTCCGCAACGGGGGTGGCTCGGAGTCAGGCATCGATTTCACTGTTGCGCGTCGTCATCTGGCTTGCCTGCGCAAAAAAGATGTTAAGCAGGCCGACCTGCTCAGAGCTATTCTCACTGGTGCTGTCTGGACCCGCTCTCGCATTGTCAGTGCTGGAGGGGAGTGCTCCGAAGTTTGCCCCAGATGCGGTCTCGGTCCAGAGACCGATGTTCACAGATTTTGGGAGTGTCCGTGCAATGCTGAGTTCCAGGAAATCTCTGAGGCCCTCGCCAGACGAGGGGTTGCAGCGGCCGAAGAGTGTCCTGTGCTTTGGCTCCGCGGCCTCACACCCAAGTCCTGGACTCACGTTCCCCCTCCTCCCGATTCGCCTCTCTCTGCGGCGTCAGGTGCCTTCCCCCTTGTGGAGGGGCGTCGCATCTGGGGTGCGGGGGACGCTAGTGGGGGGGAGTTCTCGCGGGACCGTAGGCTCAGGAGGGCGTCTTGGGGCGTCGCGATTTTTGGGCTCAGTTTAGAAGAGCTCCCCCAGATGAGTGCCGCATCCAGCTTGGCCTTTCTGGCGGGAGGCGGCATCACTGGCAGGCAAAGTGTCAATCGGGGGGAGCTCTGGGCCCTTCTGAAGTTTTTGGAGCAGAGCCCAGTTGGTGCCCAGCTCGGTTATATTGCCGATTCGGCCTACGTGTCTAGAGGAGTTGCTCGGATCGCTGCTGGTCTGGGGGCCCGCGTTTCGAGCCACCGCGACTTGTGGGCCCGTGTGCACGAGCTGCTTCGCGTGAGGGATCTGTACCTTGTTCGCGTGCCCAGCCACTTGTCCGCCCAAGAGGCTGGGGAGAGAGGTCTCAACCC
>CAUYUJ010007435.1:406973-414272 GCA_963575745.1 Prorocentrum cordatum | reverse complement strand
CTCCTCCTCCTCCTCCTCCTCCTCCTCCTCCTCCTCCTCCTGTTCCTCCTCCTCTCCGAGGCCTGCCCGTCCACAGCTGCGCCCGACCGCGACGTGCCGGCCTGGCCCTGCGAGGCAGGAGGCCCCAGCATCGGATCCACGAGCCAGGTCCGCGATCGAGATGGATCGGGTCGGCGGAAATCGGCAGCCGAATCTGGAAAAGTCGGAGCGGCGGAGAGCGGCAGGCTAGCAGGTCTCCAAGGAGAAGTCGGAGCCCGAATTGGAACCCCGAATCGAATCGAATCTGATTTGGAAGCCATCGAAATCGAATCGAATCGGAGGAATCGAAACGAGCCCTGCGAGGTGGTCTGCACCCGCTGCTTCACGAGAGGTGGCTGCAAGGCGGGTGGGCGATGCCAGCGGTGCCGTGACGAGTCCTATCGCGGGACGCCGCAGGCCAAGTCCAAGTGGCGTCAGGGGCGAATCTCAAGCAGCTCGTCCCGAGGAGCATCGATCAACCTTTTTACTGGTCTACCTTAGCGTTGCTTTTACTTCGCACTGATCTACCTTTTGTTGATCTTCCTTGAAGCTGCATGACAGGAGTCTCGCGTCTCTCCTGTGTTTTGGCTACTACGCATGGTGGGATGTTCCCCCCTGCTGGAGCAACACACCGCCCCTGGGATACTTCCGTGTCGTCGTGGTCGAGCCGTGGGCGAGATGGTGGTCGGTGTCTGTTGGGACGATGCCGCTTTCCTTTCTCCCCATTGGTTGTGGTTTCGTGCTGCTGTACCGGGGCAGCAGAATCTGGCGTCCTCTCCACAAGACACCCCCCCATCCACATCCCACTCCAGCTGCTTCCCCTCCAGGCCCCCTCCTCCACGCCCCCCCCCCCCCTCCACCCTGGCATCCATTGCCCTCTCCCCCCCTTTCCCCCTCGCCCCCCTCCGTCCCCCCTCCCCTCCACCCCCACCCTCCTCCACCTCCCCTTCCCTCCCCTGCACCTCCCTCCCCCCCCATCGCCACCCATCCACCCCATCCGGAATCTCCAGGGAGCCCCGAGAAAGCTCTGAGTTCACCACTGTCGCCCCCCTGTTTCACGAACGCGCGTTGTCCGTGTCCTGTTTTTTCTGCTCCGTGGTTCCCTTTTTTTCTGTCTTCACTGCCCTGCATTATCCGACACTTCCCTGGTCAGGGCAATTCGCATGGGCATCGCTGCTGGACGGGCTGACTGGGATACGCGAAGCGTCATGAAGAAAGAGCCTCGTGGTGGAACAGTGGACAAGGTGGGACAGTTTGACGAGCGCGCATGCAGCAAACGTCTTGCATCGGGAACGAAGATCCATATTGGCTGGCCAGGCCTACAACTTACAAGGATCGCCCGAAGTAGGCATGAAAGAAACTCGAGTAGCACCAGCTCTTGCCGAACCGAACAACATTACCATGGCTATCTGAAGGCTATCGACCGAAACGTTTTCGTAATAGACCCCGCAAAAGAGCACCGCGGTGGGTGAGGTCAAAAATCCTCAAAACGTGCGTTAGCGCCAACGTGCGTTTGCCCACTGAGGCCATTCACTACGATGAAGGCGATGTAAAAAAAACGCGGTCTGTGGTCGCTTTGAGGGGGGGGGGGGAACCGACCCCCCCCCCTCCCCTGACGGAGGGGAGGAGGGTTTCGAACCTCCCCCCCACGTTCCTCCCCTACGTATCCTCTCTCCTTCTCCTCGGGCCAGCGCTTGTGTCGGCGGCGGCTGGCGGCGGCGGCGGCGGGGACGACGATCAACATTTCTGGGCCGGCGTCGGCGCGAGTTCCTTTTCTGGGCCGGCGCCGGCGCCTGCGGCGGCGGGCGGCGGCGGCGGGGAGCGTCGACGAGGACGACGGTGGTGGTGGTGGTGGTGATGGTGGTGGGTTGTGGTGGAGGTGGTGGCGGTGGTGGTGGTTGTGGTAGTGGTGTGGTGGTTTGTTGTGGTGGTGGTGGTTGTGGTGGTGGATGGTGGTGGTGGTGGTGGTGTGGTGGTGGTGTGGTGATGGTTTGTGGTGGTGGCGGTGGGTTGTGGTGGTGGTGGTGGTTTGGTGGTGGTGTGGTGTGGTGGTTTGTTGTGGTGGTGGGGGTGGTTGTGGTGGTGGGTGGTGGTGGTGGTGGTTTGGTGGTGGTGTGGTGGTGGTTTGTTGTGGTAGTGGTGGTGGGTTGTGGTGGTAGTGGTGGTGGTGGTGGTTTGGTGGTGGTGGTGATGGTGAGTTGTGGTGGTGGTGGTGGGTTGTGGTGGTGGCGGTGGTTTGTGGAGGTGGTGCTGGTGGTGGTGGCGGTGGTGGTGGTGGTGGTGGTGTGGTGGTTTGTGGTGGTGGCGGCGGGTTGTGCTGCTGGTAGTGGTGGTGGTTGTGGCGGTGGTGGTGGTGGTGGTGTTGTAGATTGTGGTGGTGGTGGTAGTGGTGGTGGGTTTTTGTGGTGGTGGTGGTGGTGGTGATGGTGAGTTGTGGTGGTTGTGGTGTTGGTGGTGGTGGTGGTGGCTGTGGTGGTTGGTATAATCGTAGCTATCGTCGTCGATGCGTCCCCGCCGTCGCCGGCGCAGCGCCAGCGCTGCTGGCCGCCGCGGCGCCGGCGCTGGCGCCAGGGGGGTGGGTTTACCCCCCCCCTCGGCGCCAGGGGGGGGGGGAACACCCCCCACCCCTAGGACTGCCTCTGTTCATCGCCGCTGCGTCCCAACCGTCGGCGCTGCTGGCGGCCGCCGGCGCTGGCGCCGAAGGGGGGGGAGCACCCTTGGGAGGGGGTCGGGGTTCGGGATGGGGGGGGGGTTGGGGGGTCCCCCTGGTTTCGATCGACGGCGCCGAGTGTTGGGGGGGGGGGGCCCCCCCCAGGTTCGAAACGCGCCGCCGAATGTTCCCAAGGCAAGCGCCCGTGAAACGCGCTCTCTCCAATGTGATGATCGCCTGGTTGGGCTGAGCGGGTTGACGCACACATTGGGCTAACACACGTCCTGATAATCTTCGATGAGCCCATCCGAGAAGTTTTTCTGGGTGCCAAAGTGCATGGCGACATTCTCGCTGGGCTCCTGCGGCAGGGCACCAGCCTGCGACAAGGCACTGGCGACAGGGCATACCCCGAAACCACTTCTGAACCACACGTTATCCTTGTTCGAGCGCGCTGGCTGTGCCTCCCGGGCTCCCCTCACACCTTTGCCGCCGCCCCTTCTCTCCCCCCCCGCCCAGTCCCATGCGCAGGAGGCCGTCGCAGCGTGGAACATGCAAGTCCTGGGGGCACGAAGCGGAAAATTCAGAGTCGGACTCGGAACGGCTGCGAAGCAATACCAACACACAAACTGCGAGGGGGGTACCACCAACCACCCGTTCTAGGCACGCATCGACCAAAAGGCGCAGAACTAGCGCGCGCAGGTCGGCCACACACGCACGCGCGCACACGCACACACAAAACACAACACACACGCAACGCCCACAACGCACACAACACACATACACACAACGCACACAAAACAGACACACACACACAACACGTACACACAATACACACACAAATGCGCACTCGCGCAAAAACACAACCACACTCACGCGCACTTTTTGGCGTCGCGGCCGCGTGCCCAGCTGCGTGGCGGATTCGGGTTTGAGCTGGCAGCGGGCGCGGGCGCAGGCCAGGTCCGAGGCAGCATAGACACGCTGGACCCACCGGCAGGGCACAAATTCACGCGCACAACCGAATCCTCAACCATCGAGGAGCAGATGGAGGGGGGGAACACCAGGAGGAATGGGAACTGGAAAACGACCGAGGGGACGCGACGTTCTTCTTCGCAGTCGAATGCGACGCTCTGTACTGTGACGGTGTTCATGATGATACTGATGGTGATGATGTTCATGATGATGGTGACGGCGGTGGTTATGACTTTCCCTTTTCCCAGCGGCCCGACGGCTATGGCCCATGACAGCTGGTGAACTGCACACGATAGTCCAGGAGGCCCATGGGCCTCCTCCCAGCGTGCGAGTGAAAGCCGTGCATATAATATAAAAATGCAGCGAGAGAGAGAGAGAGAAAGAGAGAGAGAGAGAGAAAAGAGAGAGAGAGAGAGACAGAGAGCGAGAGGAAGAGAAAGACGGATAGAGAGAGAGAGAGAGAGAGAAAGAGAACATCAAGAACAACAAACGAGAAAGAGAGAGAGAGAGAGAAACGATGGATCATCAACTCAACCTGTGACCGAGCACACCGAACAAACGCGACCCCTTCGGCCGAACACGGGTCGCGGCGAGGCAGGCGGCGGTCCAAATATTTGTTTGACGGCCTGCTGTGCACAGGATTTAAGAGAGGCGATCGGCGACGCACTACCTTCGGCCAGGCGTGCTCGCTGCTGCTTGACGGAAGGGCGTCCGAGAAGCGGCCGGCGCGCGCCCCCCCCCCCCCCCCCCCACGGCGCGTCGTCGTCGTCGTCGTCGTCGTCGTCGTCGTCGTCGTCGTCTTCCTCATCCTCGTCCTCGTCCTCGTCGTCCTCGTCGTCGTCGTCGTCGTCCTCGTCGTCGTCGTCATCCAGCTGGGGAGGGGCCGAAAAGGCCTCCAGCGGCCCGCGCGCCGCGCACCCCCTCCCCCCAGGCGGGCGCGGCGGCGACGGGCGCGCCAGAAGGAGGAGAGGAGGAGGATGAGAGGAGGTTGGTGGTAATGATGATGAGGAGGATGAGGGTGATGAGGAAATGGAAGAAGAAACGGCTGAGGAGGAAGAGGAGGGGGAGGGGGAGGAGTGGGAGGAGGCTGGCTGGCTGGCTATCAGACTGTGTTGTTTCTGCTGCATCTTCACGGTAATCTGCACGTCGACCACTGTTCGCATCAAGAGTGGAGAACCCTCGAACACGATACAAAATTCGGTACCTCCGCCACGGTTAGTTATCCAGTCATGGGGGCACCCTGAATAACGTTAAGGTCGAGAGGCTTAACGCAATCATCCCGCATAGTGCCATTCTGCACTGGCCCAAGCGCGAGAAGAAAAACATCGACTCGGATTTCCTTCAGACAGGGATCTCAGTGCCTCATGTGGTGGCTGCGGCCTTTGAGCATCTTATCGAGTGAGTTCTGAAGTTTCCTCTCGGTCGTCGCTCGCGGCGGGGGGCCTGGCTTGATCTCTGACCCCACGGGTGTCAGCAGCTTGCTGATCAGGAGGTTGGCTGGCACGATCAGCATGTTCGTGGGTTCGCCGATGGGCACGAACGCATGGATGTAAAAGCTGTGCCGCACTCGTATCTCATCCCCTGCCTTGGCAAACGTGGTTTCGGCCCTCCAATACTCGATGCATTCTGCTGCGGTGTCCATGTTCTCCCCGTTGATTCTCTGATCGAGGCCCTTCAACCCCTGATACTCCGCCCTGAGTAGTAAACTGTCCTGAACTACTTGCTGCGCCACGAGAACCTCCAAGACTGCCATGGCGAAGGTCAACGACGGCGGGCCCAGTTGGGCCTTGGGATCGTCCTCGGGCTTTTTGCATGTACATATGGGTTGATCTCACACTCCTTCGGCACAAGAAGAATAGAAATAACTCCAGGGTTCGGGTCCGTTGCTGTACACTGAAAATACCCTTGACCGTGTTCAGCGCCGTCCCGTCCTAGGAATCGGAGCCCTCGACCTCCATCTCGGCAAATGTGGCTGCTGCTGCTGCTGCGGGTCCCGTGGCCCCGAGCGGGACTGCTTGCTGTTTGCGCGGTCTGCGAAGTCGACCCTTTCCGTAGCCACTAGCGGAGAAGTTGTCCTGAGAGCCGGCTAGGCGTTTCTTCGCCTCGCCCAAGATCGGTCCCAAGTCTCACGCCATCCAACTCATCTCTCGGTCTGTCGAAGGAAAAGTAAGCAGCATAATCCAGTGCGACGTGACTACGAATGTGAACCTGAAGAGCCTCCAAACTATCATGATCACGGCCACAAGCGGGGCAGAGGGGAGTGTCGGGCTGGACTATCGGATACTGATCGTGTCCTCTGTCGGTCTGACACCTGCGGGAAAGGAAGAGCCGTCGAACACGCTGACGAGCAATGTGCCTATTGGACAGAACGGACATGCATCAGAGGACCTGGCTGGTGACTGTGAAGACATTACTGAGGGCTCTGTGTCCATGGGTGCCCTCCTTCGAGAATCGCATGTGGGCATACCAAGCAGTACGATCCTGGAACACGAGGCCACATGGGGTCCCATCTTCTTGGGAAACCTCACACATCCAAACAAGCGCTGGTGGAGCTACTGGTGGCTCCCCAAGATCTTGAGGGCATCTTCTGTATCCTCCTCCTCCGTCCTCCTCTCGCCTCCTCCTCCTCCTCCTCTTCCTCCTCCTGCTCCAGCTCCTCCTCCTCCTCCTCCTCCTCCATCGTCCTCCCTCCTCCTCCTCCTCCTCTTCCTCCTCCTCCTCCTCATCATCCTCCTCCTCCTCCTCCAGACCCAACGCCCTCCTCGTAAGTGCGTCCTGGGTCACCGTGACGCCCAGCGGTGCCCGCGGCGGCGCCGCAGTGAGCGACCCGCGGCACGCGCCGACCCGCACGACGCCTAGAGCCCGGCGTTCCGCGACGAGCAAAAGGATGGTGCGGGGATGGTTTAGAGAGGGTGGGGGAAGGGGGAGGGGCGGCGACGACGACGACGACGACGACGACGACGACGACGACGACGACGACGACGACGACGACGACGACGACGACGACGACGATGATGATGATGATGATGATGATGATGATGCTGATGATGATGATGATGATGATGATGGTGATGATGGTGATGATGGTGATGGTACTGCTTCTAATGCGGATGCTGATGCTGATGATGATGCTGCTGCTGATGATGGTGATGCTGGGAAGGAGGAGGGGGGACGACGACGACGATGACGATGACGATGACGATGATGATGATGATGATGATGATGATGATGGTGATGGTGATGATGATGATGATGATGATGGTGATGGTGATGGTGATGGTGATGGTGATGATGCTGATCATGATGATGATGCTTATGATGATGATGATGATGATGATGGTGATGATGATGATGATGATGATGATGATGATGATGATGATAATGGTGATGGGGATGGCGACGGTCATTCTGATGGTGATAGTGATGTTGACGGTGATGATGGTTGTGGTGATGATAACGATGATGATGTTGATGATGCTGATGATTATGATGATGAGGATGATGATGGTGCTGCTTATGATGCTGATAATGATGGTGCTGCTGCTTATTATGAGGATGCTAAGGCTGATGATGAAGATGATGAGGATGATGTTGATGATGCTGCTGATGATGGTGATGCTACTGATGCTGCTGATGGTAGTGATGATGATGCTGATGATGAT
>CAUYUJ010007435.1:386973-401973 GCA_963575745.1 Prorocentrum cordatum | reverse complement strand
CGCCGTTGGCCGGCGGAGCTCCATGACCGCAGGCCCGGGAGGGGGAGGATGGGGGTAGATGGGGAGAGGATTTGTGGAGAGAAGGGCTCATGGGGCTGGCGGGGCTCGTACGGCTCATGGGGTCACAGGGCTAATGGAGGATTCCTAATAGAGGCTACGGCGTTTGTAGGGCTCCTATGGCGCATAGGGCTCGTAAGGCTCGTAGGGCTCGTAGGGCTCATGGGTTCACGGGGCGGATGGCCCTCAGAAGGGTCATGGGGCTCGTGGGCCTCATATTGGTCGTAGGGCGGGTGGGCCCGTAGGGCTCGTAAGGCTCATGGAGCTCGGTGATCACGTCCCAGTCCGGCTTGTCCCACGTGCAGGCGTCGTCGCGGCGGACCGCGTGAAGAAAGATCTGTCGGACCGTGTGTCCCCGCAGGTACTTGCACCCGGCGTGGAGGTGCATAAGCTTCGTCTTCCGCGACTCCAGCCGCGCGTGGAGGACACTTGGGCGCCATTCGGCAGGCGGCGTCGTGGTGAAGTGGTCTACGAACTGGCGAAGGGCCGCCATGCTGGCGTCGTCGTTCACGAGTTCCTGGAGCACGGCCAACCCGCCGACGGGGCGGCGGGTGTCGAACCGCGACTCTCCGGGCTTGAAGCGCTCAGTCAAATGGTGGACGACGTCTATGGCGTTTTGCACGGTGAACGTGGCGGCGTGGGAGGATACCCACTTTGCAAAGGCGAGCACCACGCGGCGCCGAGGCGCCACGTGCATGAGAGTCAACCAACCGAAAATGTCTTCGTCGCGGTCCAACGCAGAAGTCAACACGGACTCTGCGTAAAGAAGCGTCTTCACGTCAGCTCGCTCGGCGATCCTGGACCAAACTGGAGAAGCAGACGCGGCGTCCGCAGATAGACACGTTGCGAAGTCGACGAAGGCAGCGGGAGGCTCCCAGGAAGCCTGTTCGTCTGCGAGGTCGTTGTGGTTGTGGTCTGCTTTGGGCGCTTCGTCTGGAGCCGGATCTGGTGGAGGTACCACCGCGTCTGCAAGGGCAGGAGCTGCGGGGGGAGCTTCGTCTCCGGCGGCCTCGGTGTCGAGCAGCGCCTGCAGCTCGGCGACCTCCGCCCGCAGGCGGTGGAGCTCCGCTAAGGCGAAGGACGGGCCCGCGGGGGCCTCGCCTGCAGCCGGGGGCGTCCACCGCGGGACGAGTCGAGCGAGGAGCGTGGCGCGATTGCCGCGCACAGACAGTCCGCGTCTGCCGCATAAGGCGGACAGCCCGGCCCATGACGCTGTAAAAATCGAGTCGTCAAATGGGACATCTGGAGGAGGGCCGGTGGATCGGCGTTGCCGCTTTGCCATGGCGGGGAGAGCCGAAGCGGCCCAAGCGGGACCGAAGAGTCCTGAAGCCAAAATGGAAACGGACAGAGGTTGCAGGAAGGTGGAGTGGAGAGAAGGAGCGAGAGAGGCAGGAAGGGATGCAGAAGGCAGGGGAGGGGGGGAAAGGAAGAGGGAGAGAGACGCAGGAATGAACGATTGGTGTTAGTGGGCCGCTGCTGCCGTGGACGTCCAGCAGCGGGTCAGGACGGGTCTCCGATGCCAGATGAACTTGGGACGGGTGGTCTGAAAACGGTCTGAAGAGGTAGAGTCGTGAAGTACTTGACCGTCGAAACTGGATATGAGATTCATGTCTCCTGTCTTGCCTTTCCTGTCTCATTCCTCCTCCCGCTTGGTCTCGGTGCATGTAACCGGAAAGAAAAGAGTATGGCATCTCGGGGCCTTCGTGGGGCTCCCTTTGGGGCTCTTTTGGGTCGTCTGGCGGCCTTCCTGGGCCGTCCCGGGACCCTTTTGGGCCGTCCTGGGGGGCTTAAGCCGTCTTGGGGCTCTCTTGGGCCCTCTTGAGGGTTTCCTGCGGCCTTCTTTGGGACCCTCTTGGAAGCCTTTTGGGGTCCTTTGGGGCCTTCTTGGGGCTCTCTTGGGTCGTGTTGGAGCTCTTTGAGACCGTCTTGAGCCCTTTTGGGGGCTTCTTGGGTCATCCTGGGGCGATCTTGGGGGCTTCTTGGGCCGTCTTGGACGCTGTGAAGGCCAAAGAAGCGAATACGATAAAAATGTACGTTTTCCTATAGGAATGAAACGATTTTTGCGTCTTGGGGGTCTCACTGGGGGCTTCCTGGAGCGTCTTGGGAGCCTCTTGGGTCGTCTTGAAACCACCTTGAGGCCTTTCTGAGCGCTCATGGGCCGTCTCGGAGCTTTGCGGGTTCGTCCAGGAAGCGATCCTGGGCCCGCTCGGGCGGTGTAGGATGGCCGGGAGGGGTGCCCGAAACAGGAAAATCGAATTTCCCGTCGGTGGGAGCGCCAGGGCCGAATTTATGTACGGGGGGGGGGGGGGGTCAGGGGGGTTTTCCGATATAAGAATATCGAAGCGGAATATATATATATATATATTAATATATATATATATATAGTATATATATGCATTGCATGAATGTCTGTCTCTGTATGGTGCGAACATTTGTATGCTCGCATGTATATGAATGCATACATACATATACATATCGAGTGGCCTTCGGCCCATTTCGCCACCGTGCCTGGGTTTTGGGTCATAGGCCTCTAACAGTTCCTGGGTTTGGGGTCATAGACCTCTACGATGCTCGCTGGGATGTCGTGGGAGGCCTCTCGAGGGCCTCTTGTGGTGGGCGCCCAACGCCATCGAAAGCGCGCGCGCTCGCTTGTGCTGCGTTGTGCGCGGGCACAAATTTCGCGCCCGCGCCTGGCCCGCGCGCGGGCGGGCAAGCTGGGCGCGCGGGCCGCCTCCCGCTTTCCTGCGCCGCGCGGCGCGCGGCCCCACGAGAAGGGCCCGCGCGCGCGAGGCGGGGGGGCGTCAGCATGTGCCTCGCGGCGCGCGGCCCCACGCGAAGGGCCTGCGCGCGCGAGGGGGGGGGGGGGGGAGCGACGGCACGTGCCTCGCGGCGCGCGGCCCCGCGCGAAGGGCCCGCGCGCGAGGGGGGGTGCGTCGTCGCGCGCGTGGCTAGTCTGCTCTTCTGCTCGCTTTGCGTCGAACGCCCCGTGCAGGCGCGCCGCGGGGATCGCGTCGGGGCGGTTCGCGGCGCGCCTCGGGGTCGTGCGATGTGCAGGCATTGGTGCTTGCATCTCGCAGGCATGTGCGCTTGCGTCCCGCCGTGGCGGACGGCGCGCTCGCTTGCCCGCGTGGCTTCTCGCGCGTCGTGTGCGCCACCTGCTCCTCGTCTGGCAATTCTGGGGCCCTCTTGGATCCATCGCTGGCGCAGGCCAATACGGCTTGTCCCCACACGGGCGCATATCGCCCGTCGTCCCCACGTGGCCATGCGGGGCCAATTTGGCTTTCGCAGGTGCGCGGGCCCAGTCGGCCCATGCAGTTGGCGCTCTTGCACCGAATCGGCTTCCAACGCCGGTGCAGGCCAATGCGGCTTGCTATCGCACGGGCGCATATTGTCCGTCGGCCCCAAGTGGCCGTGCGGGGCCAATACGGCCCTCGCAAGTGCTCCGGCGCAGGCCAATACGGCTTGTCATTATACGGGCGCATACTGTCCGTCGGCCCCACGTGGCCATGCGGGGCCAATACGGCTTTCGCAGGTGTGCGAGCCCAGTCGGCCCAAGCTGTTGGCTGCTCTTGCGCCCAGTCGGCGTCCAACGCTGGTGCAGGCAAATACGGCTTGCTTTCGCACGGGCGCATATTGTCCGTCGGCCCCGAGTGGCCGTGCGGGGCCAATACGGCCCTCGCAAATGCTCCGGCGCAGGCCAATACGGCTTGTCATTATACAGGCGCATATTGTCCGTTGGCCCCACGTGGCCATGCGGGCCCACTGCGGCTTTCGCAGGTGCGCGGGCCCAGTCGGCCCAAGCGTCTGGCTGCTCCTGGACCTAACCGGCTTCATACGCCGCTGCAGGCCAATACGGCTTGCTTTCGCACGGGTGCATATTGCCCGTCGGCCCCAAGTGGCCGTGCGGGGCCAAATCGGCCCTCACAAACGCGCGGGCCCATTCGGCCCCAGCGCTCAGTGGCTCTGGTGCAGGCCACTACGGCCGGCTTGGCATTTTACGGGCGCTTATTGTCCGTCGGCCCAGAGCGGCCACGCGCGGCCAATGCGGCCTGCGCCGCAGCGTGGGCGCTCCCTTCGCGTCGTCGCGTCGCCTTTCCGTCAGCGTCAAGCGCAGCAACGGCTGAGTCTTGTGCTGCGCGCGCGCGCGCGCAACGCACTGCTTCGCGATGGCCGAAGCCGCGCCGGAGACTGTTCGCGCTTTTCTCCAGCGCGTCGAGGGGACCTGAAAAACTTAGCACAGGCGCAGCGCTTCACCGTCGCGTGCGCTCGCGCCGCGCCTATTTCCTCGCGCGAGGCCATGGGGGCGAAGGCGACGCCCAAGCGCGTCATGCCGACGCTCAGCCAATGGCACCTCGCGTGGAGTCGCTACGCGGTCGGTGCCCACGCCACCGGCCAGCTGAGCTACGCCGCGGCCGCAGCCCATCGCGACGTCTGCATGGCGGTGGGCCTCGGGGCGGCCCGCAACAAGCGGCGGGTGCAGCTCGCGGTCTATTATTATGACGAGCAGGCCCGCAAAGATTGGGCGGAACGCTCGCGCTCTGGCGACCCGACCTTCGTGGCCCGCACGCGTTTTCTTGCGAATGTGTTTCCGCGCCGCGTTGGCCGCGCCGGTTGCGCGCAGGCAGATCGCGCGGCGAAGCGCGTGGACACCGCCATTCTCAATCGCGCAGAGGAGGCTTACGATGCCGACGAAGCCGCAGCCAAGGCGGCGCCGGCTGAGTCGTCGGCAAAGGGCGGCACCAAGAGCGCCCAGGCCCCCTCGTCGCGTCGGCTCGCGCGGGGCAGCAGCCCCCACTCCCCACCTATTCTTTCGCGCGGCGCGTTCGCAGGTGGCGACGGGCAAAGCCGCCGCGGGGAAGGGCCGCGGCTCCGCGAGCGGTGGCAAGAGCGCGCAATGGTCGGGAAAGCGCTGGAACAGCTGGGGCTCGGCGGGCGATTACCACGGGCGCAGCTGGGGCGCAGCGGATCGCGGCGGGGGGGTGGATCGCAAGCCGCGCACGCCCCCGAGGGCCGTCAAGAGGGCCCGCCCATAGCGCCGCAGCTCCAGGGCGCACGGGGGCCGCGGGCGCGCGGAGCACGCGGTGGCGCGCGGGCTCGCGCGGTGTCCAGAGTGACAGCGCGGGGGCCGAACACTTGTCGGCGCGCGGTGCATGCGAATTTAGCCGAACAGTAGTCGGCGCGATGCCTTCTCACTCTTCGCAACCTACGCAAAGCAATGCGGCGCGATGCTTGGGCCGGTCCGCGCCGAAATTGCGCGGGCAATGAAACGGCCGACAGTTCGGCTCGCGCGCCATGTCATATTGCAGCGGCCGCGGCATACGCGGGTCGTTCCGCGCGCTCGCGTTCAGGTCCGCCGTTCAGCTTTTGCTGCGACCCGACGCGATCGAGGCTACTTTGTTCGTCGCGTTTGTTTGCAATGCGCGGGCGGCTGCCGCCGCCTCCACCAGCGCCGCCGTCGGGGCGTGTTCCTGCGCCGCCAGCTCCCCCAGTCCGGCGGCGCTCGCGGTCTCGCGGCGCGTCCTCGACGCAGGCCCCGCGCGCATCGCGCGGTCCGCAATGTTGCATGTCGAACTCCGCCTTGCAGGCGGCGAACGACTGGGCTGCTCGCGCGCCTCGCCAGGTGAACGCCGACGATGTGGGGAAGCTACAATTCGTCGACGACGCGTGCCGTGAGCAAGTCGATTTCGAGCCAGCCGTTGACGTCAGCGCAGACGTCTGGGCCGCGGTGGAATGGGTGAACGCGCGCCAATCGGACCAGATTAATGCCGAACGCGAGCGCTTCATCTGCGACATTGAAGCTGAGGCGCGGGCGCTGCACGTGTCGGGCGAAGTAGCCCGCTGGCATGTAGGGGCCGATGCAGGCGTGCGCAAGGTGGCGACTGGCGTCAACGGCCCTTTAATAGAGGCGCTCGCCGCTCGCACCGATTTCCAGGACGCCGCGTGCATAGAATTCTTTCGCCGCGGCGCGCCAGCGGTGGGCCCGCTCCCAGTCTCGGGAAGCGGCGTGCCCGTGCAGCGTCCCGACGCGCAGCCGGTCTCAACCGTGCTAGGGGGCGCCGCTCATGCCAACCGCGCGTTGCTGGCGTCCCTCAAGGAGGACGCTCATTCGGCGACGTTGCTGCAGCAGTCTTTCAAAGAAGCGCGCATGGGTCGCGTGACCCAGCCTGTCACGGCTGCGCAGGCCGACCTCAGTGCAAACGTCTTGTCGCCGCGCTTCGGGGTTGTGCAAACGCGGCCCAATGGCGACATACGCGTTCGGGCTGTTGACGATCCTACTCGCGCGAAAGTGAACGGGTGCACCTCGGCATGAGGCGAAAAGTTTCGCCCCGAGTCCATCGATGCGCTGTGTCGCGTCGCCGGAGGCGTGGCGCAGGGCACGCGCGAACGCATCATGTTCTACAAAGCCGACATTGACTCGGCCTTCCGCAGGCTTCCCGCCATGCCGATGCATCGCCGGTTCCTGTTCTTCGTTTTCCTCGCGCAGGGCGTGGCCCATGTGGCAGGGCACCTAGCCATGCCCTTCGGCGCCGTCGCGTCCGTGCGTGCGTGGGAAAGGGTCGGCGCGCTCATTTCGCACCTTGTGCGTCGCCTACTGTATGCTGCGTTTCGTCGATGACCTCTTTGGCGCCGAGCGCGCGGCATGCGCCGAGCATGCGCTCGAGTGCATCGTGCGGCTCGCGCGCTGCATCCTCGGCCCCTCTGCGATCGCGGCGGACAAGGTCGCCGCGGGCATGCCGCTTGTCGTCCTGGGCCTTCAGGTCCGCGCAGACCACGGCGGTTTCTCGTGCACTCCGTCGCCCGACAAGGTCAAGAAGTGGCGCGGTCGCATTGGCGACGCGCTCTCCTCGGGCGTTTTGCGGCCAGGGGACGCGGCAAAGCTTGCGGGCGCCCTGATGTGGGCATGCTCGGGCATGTTCCATCGCATCGGGCGCGCGCTCATCCGGCCCCGCCGGCCCCGCCGGCCCTGGCCTCCCGCCTGGGCGTTCATCGTCGTCTGCCTGCTTCTCCCCTCCTCGTCCCCTTCCGCCGGGCAGCACAGCCTGCCCGGAACCAGCGTGGCGGCATAGAATCGCGGATCTCCGCCGCCGAACGAGGCGGCGCCGGCCGCCATTTTAGGGAGGGCACCCCGTCGCCGGAGAAGCCCTCTGGTGGCTTACAAGCCGAGTTTCGGCCATGCTCGCGGGACAGCCCTTCTACGTGAATGGATGCATCCGGCCCTTGTTCGCCCACTCGAAGCAGTGCGGCGTG
Source organism: Prorocentrum cordatum (assembly GCA_963575745.1). NCBI lineage: Eukaryota > Dinophyceae > Prorocentrales > Prorocentraceae > Prorocentrum > Prorocentrum cordatum. The sequence continues at coordinate 394,668 of CAUYUJ010007435.1, read as the reverse complement.
GTGGTGCCGCAGCAGCTGCGCGTCGCACTCGAATGGTGGGCAGAAGTCTTAGCGCTGGAGCTCTGCGAGACCCGTGTCTGGGCACCAGATCAGCGCGAGGCAGCGCAGCTCTTTGTCGACGCGCGCAGCACGCCGCCCCGCGTCGCGGCTGTGCTCTTCCTCGACGGGCGGGCTTCCTACTCCGATTGGGCTCCCCCCGATTGCGTTCTGCGCCATTTCAAGCAAAGGGGCGATGCGCAGATTATGTCCCTCGAGCTTCTTGCGATCGCGTTTGGCCTTTCCACATTCAGCAACGCGCTCGCGGGCAGGCGCGTGCGCCTCTGGTCCGACAACGTCGGTGCCGAGGCTGCCACGCGGAAAGGCGCTTCCAAAGAGTGGGACTATACGTGTCTCATCAATTCTTTGTGGCTGCAGGCGGCGCAATTGCGCGTCTCGCTCCGCGTCGACCGCGTCCCCTCGAAGCTAAACGTTGCCGATTTGCCGTCGCGGGAGCAGTGCTGGCTCCTTCGCGAGATCGGCGCTTCTTTCGTGCTGCCGCGTCTTAGCGAGGCATTCTGGAAGCCCGATGCCTGGGCATCTCTTTCGGCCGCGCGGGTGTCGCTGCGCCGCGCGTGAGCGTCCGTCGGCCGACAGTTCGGCTTGCGCGCCAAATCGTCTTGCGTCGGCGCGCGCGCATGAAAGTTGTTTTATTCGTTTTCATGTTGCGTCCGCGAAGGTCGCGCGTAGCGCAGCCGCTCCACGTGCGCTCGGCAAGCAGGGCTCGGCGGCAGAGGCATTGCTTGGCGCGCGCCGACCGTCGGAACGGCAATGGCCGGGCACGCCGCTTCCACGCGTGTCTTCCTGGAGAGAGCCGCGGGCCAAGGCAGGCACGATGCGGCGTGGTTCGATGCGATCGCGGCGGCGCTCGCCGCCGAAAGCGTGTCGCGCCCGTCCGCGCTCGCTGGGGCCAAATTCAAAGATTTCCAATTCCTGGGCGCGGACCTCGACGGCGGCCAAAAGCGTTGTATTCGGGAAGCTATCGCACTCGCGTCAAGCCTTCAGGTTCGCGCACTTCGCGCCGCGCCCCTGCTGCATCGCGCCCGCGTGCGCGCGCAGGAGGCAGCGCAAGTCCAGAGGCCGGTACCGGCGCGGGCGCAGGCCGCCGGGGGCATTGCCGTTGACGCGCTCCTCGAGACAAGGATTGCGGAGGCGCAGGGGGCCCGCGCGCCACAGTGCGGCGGGGGCCCGCGCGCGGAGCTCCGTTATCTTCGCCGGCGGCTTGACAGCGAGGAAGGCCCAGTGAGCGTCGCTGAGTGGCTGTCTTCGGCGCGCGCAGCGGCCCTCCTGGGCGCATGCCCGCGCTCCATCGCCTCTTTCAAGAGCGGCGTGGCAGCATGGATCGCGTTCGCGCGCGAGGCACTTGCGCGAGCTGCCGCCGTCTGCCGACGGGTTGCTCGCGTGGTCGCTTCTGTTTCGCTCCGACCAGACCTTTTCCAATTATGTCTCTCACGTCAAGCTGGCTTGTCAGGTTTGCGATCTCCCTGTAGACGTTTTTCGTGGCGCGCCCCTTCGCCGCGCCAAATGCGCGATTCGCAAGCGCGGCGCTTTCCTTCCCGGGGCGCCCCTATTCATCAGGGAGGACGCAGTTTGCGCGTTGCTAAATCTGGCAAAAGAGCGGCACGAGTCCGCCGTTTTCGCGCAGCTCTTTCTTGTCACGTACGTGTTTCTCTTGCGCCTTCCCTCGGAGGCCCTGGGCATTTCGTTCGACGGCGTCGCCTTTCGTCAGGGCGCAGGGGCTTCCCTCATTCTGTGCGACGGCCTCCTGCAGCTCAAATTGGCGCGCCGCAAGAACAAGCAATTCGGGTCCGTGCTGCAGCGAGCGTGCTGGTGCGCGCGCTGCACCAAGACGTGCCCGGTCCACGCGCTCGGCGCATGGTTCGCGGACCTGCCCGTGGGCACCAGGCCGTTCGCGGACATTAGCGCGGCCAGCTCGCTGAGCACGCTGCGCTTTCTCCTCGGTCAGCTCGGCGTCAAAGACGCGGCGCTCTATCGCACGCACGACCTGCGGCGCGGGCACGCACTGGACCTCCAGCAGAGGGGAGGCACCTTGCGCGAGATCCTTCAAGCGGGCGAATGGTCCTCGCCCGCGTTCCTGTCGTACCTCGATTTGACGCAACTCGAACTCGGCGCCGTGGTCGAGGCGCATCTAGCTGAGTCCGAGGACGAACTTGCCTAGGCAATGGCGACCCAGGCGTCGCGCGACGCCCTCGCGCGCACGCCTCCGCCGCTGCGTGTCACAACACCGCGGCGCCGCCGCACGCAACGCCCGTTTCGCAAGGGGTGCGCGTGCCGCGCGCGTCGCCGCTGCGCGGTGCACCAGCATGCATCGGCTGGGGGTACTTGCATCCCTGGCGCCCCGCGCGTCGGCTCAGACTGGCACCGCCAGGCTGGACGGCGCGGGGGGTGCCGCACCCCTTGTCAAGTGGGTGCGGGCACCCTCGGGTGCGGGAGGCTTCTGGCGCAGCTGAAATTTGTGGTGGGCGCCCAACGCCATCGAAAGCGCGCGCGCTCGCTTGTGCTGCGTTGTGCGCGGGCACAAATTTCGCGCCCGCGCCTGGCCCGCGCGCGGGCGGGCAAGCTGGGCGCGCGGGCCGCCCCCCGCTTTCCTGCGCCGCGCGGCGCGCGGCCCCACGAGAAGGGCCCGCGCGCGCGAGGCGGGGGGGCGTCAGCATGTGCCTCGCGGCGCGCGGCCCCACGCGAAGGGCCTGCGCGCGCGAGGGGGGGGGGGAGCGACGGCGCGTGCCTCGCGGCGCGCGGCCCCGCGCGACGGGCCCGCGCGCGAGGGGGGTGCGTCGTCGCGCGCGTGGCTAGTCTGCTCTTCTGCTCGCTTTGCGTCGAACGCCCCGTGCAGGCGCGCCGCGGGGATCGCGTCGGGGCGGTTCGCGGCGCGCCTCGGGGTCGTGCGATGTGCAGGCATTGGTGCTTGCATCTCGCAGGCATGTGCGCTTGCGTCCCGCCGTGGCGGACGGCGCGCGCGCTTTCGCCCCGCCCTCCCGCTCCTGGGGGTACTTGCATCCCTGGCGCCCCGCGCGTCGGCTCAGACTGGCACCGCCAGGCTGGGCGGCGCGGGGGGTGCCGCACCCCTTGTCAAGTGGGTGCGGGCACCCTCGGGTGCGGGAGGCTTCTGGCGCAGCTGAAATTTGTGGGCCGTTTTGACGCCTCTTGGGGGTTGTTGTGGGGCCTCTTGGGGCTTCTTGGGGGCCTCTCGGGGGCCCATTTCGGCTTCTTGGGGCTTTTTGGGGACATCATTTGGGCCTCGTGGGGCCTGCTGGGGCGGAAGATGGATTTTCGGTTCGCGCTCCCCCTCTTGGGCCCTTCTTGGGGCTGTCTTTGGGCTCTCTTGGGCCGTCTTGGGCGGCTCTGGAGCCGTCTTGGAGCCCTCTTGGGCCGTCTTGGGGTGGTCTTCGGGGCCTCTCGGGCCGTCTCGGAGCGTCGGAAGCTCGAGAAGCCGAGGGCCCAAAAAACATGGAACAACCCACAGACAACGAATGACTTTGGCGCCCTCGTCTCTTGCCTGCTGCACCCGCCACCGGGCCCCGAGGCGCGAGTTGGAGTGCCCTCGGGGGACGGGTGAAAACGAGGTGGGCGTGCTGGGCCGTAGCCCGGGGCCTCGCCTCTGTCGGCGTGCCGGCAGCGCGCAGCCCGTACATCAACGAATGCGAAGACCGGGGGTCGGCTGCCGCCAGCGAAGCGCCAGGCCCGGGCGTCGGGTCAGCCGCGGTGGTGGGGGGGAGCGCGATAGGGAGGTAAGGGAAAGGAGTGCCCTCCCAGACATGCGACGTCCTGATGTTTGCAGGGCGGCGTCCCTGGAAGTCCAGACCCTTTCCCCGGGGCCGGTTTGTCATCCTGAGTCGTCTTTTGACTGTCCCTGGGGCCCGACGAGGGCCTCGAGAGGCCGAGAATGGTCAAAAACCTTCCGTCCTGATCTTTTTACGACGCGATCATGTCTGGGTCAGGTCCTTGGCCTAGTGCCTGAAGCCTCAGTCCTCAATCCTGGGGATCCTTTTGCGCGCCCCGGACCCAGCATGGCCAAGTCTGCCGGGGCTCCCGGCGCGCCCCACATGGGGCGCGACCGCGTCGTGTCGCGTGGTCGGTCCGGGCCCGAGGGGGCCCCGAATTGCCGCGCGGCCAGCCCAAGACGCCCAGGATGGCCCAAGGACGGTCCAAGAAGCCTTCGAGGCGCCCGAGTCCCCGAGTTCGGGGCTGCTGCAGGTTTTTGCTGTCAGCGCCTTGCTGTCGTCACTGGTCGGTGGAGTTGTGGTGACGTCTACTACCCGGCCGGCGGCTGTAAGTCACGGTCGCTATAGAGTTCAAGCATATATCCAATGGGTGCGATGATAGTCCCCACGAGGGGCAACGGATTTTTATGAGGCTGGACGGGCATCGTGTGCTTGGGTTTTGCTGTCGAGTTCATTTGCGATGGAGAAAAAACAAACAACACAAAAGCCTTCGATGCGCCCAACGAGAGCCCCAAGCGCCTTCCCAAGAGGGCCTGAGTGTAGAAGCAGCGCAAGTCTGATTTGTGAGGGGCGTGCACTCGACCTCGTCTTCGTCCGCGAGGTAACCGCATACCCCGTGTGATTAATGATCCCGGCCCCTTCCCCCCTGAGAGTTGTTGATTCTCGCTGGCCAAGACAGAGTTGGTCGGGGGAGACGGGCGGCAAGGCCGAACTTTATTGCCGCGGGGAAAATTACGAACCGAAGTTCTTAATCTTCTTCTGTCGAGTGATTCGCACCATCATCAAAAACGTGTCGCATGGCAATGGGCGTTTTATCATTTCAGCTTTCGCAAGTCACGAACGTTTGGCTCCCCCCCCCTTCCTCCCTCCCCATCCCCAAAGCCCAAAGCCTGGCGCGAGCCGCCCTCCAAGCCGTCGAACTGCCCCTCGGCCACTTGGGTCGTCGGAGGCGTCGTCGGCAGTAGAGTGGTTGAAGACGCTGTCCCCCAGACGCTCCAACCTCCCTCCCCATCCCCTCCCTGCTCCTGCGCCTCCTGCTGCTCCCGCCCCTGCTCCTCCCGCTCCTCCTGCTCCTCCCGCTCCGCCCCGCTGCAGCTCAGCGAGCGGTCTAAACTGAGGCCGATCGTGAACCCTACCTCGTCTTCGCCCGCGCAGAAGGCAGGAGGAGGAGGAGGAGGAGGACGAGGAGGAGGAGGAGGAGGAGGACGACGAGGAGGACGAGGAGGACGAGGAGGAGGAGGACGACGAGGAGGATGAGGAGCGCGAGGAGGACGAGGAGGACGAGGAGGACGAGGAGGAGGAGGAGGACGAGGAGGAGAAGGAGGAGGACGAGGAGGACGAGGAGGAGGACGAGGAGGACGAGGACGAGGACGAGGAGGAGGAGGAGGAGGAGGAGGAGGAGGAGGAGGAGGAGGAGGAGGAGTGAGAAAATGAAAACAAGGAGGGAATGCCTCTTGGGGGCTCTGAAGCTTCCTGGGAACCTGCTGCGGGCCTCTTGGGAGCCGCTTGGGGCCTCGTGGCCCGTCTTCGGTGGCTCTTGGACCGTCTGGCGCTTTCGGAGGCTGTCTTCGGGGCCTTTTCTGAGCTGCCTTGGTGCTCTCGTGGGGCGCTTTCGGGCCGTCTCGGGGCTCTCTTGGAAGGCTCTTGGTCCTCTTGGGCCCACTTTGGGCCCTCTTTGGAGGCCTCGTGGGCTGCCTGCGGGCTATCTTGGATGCTTCTTGGGCCGTCTTGTGAGGTCGGAAACCCAAACAGGTGAGAGCCTCAACATCTTTCAAACACCACAGGAACAGCACTGCTCTTCGCCTCCTCGGGGGCCTCTTGGGGACTCTTGGGCCGTCTTAGGAGGCTATTGGCCCGTCTGATGCTTTCAGAGGCCGTCTTCAGGGTCTCTCTGGGCTGTCTCGGTGCCTTCTTGGAGCGCTGTAGGGCCATCTTGGGGCCCACTTGGGATATCCTTGGTCCTTTTGGGCCGGTTTGGGGCCTTCTTTTGGGGCCTCCTGGGCCGTCTTGGAGCTGTCCTGGAGGCCTCCTGGGTCGTCTTAGGCGATCGGGAACCTAACCAGGCGAGAACCTCAACATCATTCAAACACCTCAACATCATCATTCATGAGTTGGTTGCCTCCTCGGGCTCTCAAGGAGGGCCTCCCGGAACCCTCTTAGGCCGTCTCGGGGGCCTTTGGGGCCGTTTTTTGGGGCACGCCCACTCCATCAGGCTCGGTGGCGGTCATGTATACACATGCGTATGTACGCACATCTTTAATTCACGCGTGTATGTATGCATGTATGTATGTATGTATGTATGTATGTATGTATGTATGTATGTATGTATGTATGCACGTACGTACGTATGTATGTATGTATGTATGTATGCATGCATGTATGTATGTATGTATGTATGTATGTATGTATGTATGTATGTATGTGTGTATGCATGCATGCATGCATGTAGGTAGGTATGTGTGTGCATGCATGCATGTTAGCATGTATGCATTTGTGCATGTACGCATGTATGTATGTATGCATGTCTGCATGTATGCATATATGCATGTATACATGTATGCATGTATGTGTGTGCATGTATGCATGTATGCATATATGTATGGATGCATGTATGCATGTATGCATGTATTCATGTATGCATGTATGCATGTATGTATGCATGCATGCATGCATGCATGTCTGTATGTATGTATGTATTTATGTATGTATGTATGTATGTATGTATGTATGTATGTATGTATGGATGGATGGATGGATGGATGTATGTATGTATGTATGTATGTATGTATGTATGTATGTATAGTATGTATGCATAAGCATATACATAATATATATATATATATATATAATTAGATAGATAGATAGATAGATATGTATGCAGATGCTCGCCCCCTGGTATCATACCTTTCGCTTGTGCGCGATGCGTTCTCCTGCATCGCCCTCATCCTCACTTATCTTCCTCCCGTTGACATATACATATGCGCACATCTGTGCAGACCCCGCAGTTGCGGATGAGAGTGAGGGGGCGACGTGGACGTCGGCAGTCTGCGAGGATCTGAAGAAGCCCGCCGCAGGCGCCGATTTTTGTTGTTAAAGCAATGTGGGTGGGTCGCGGGTGGGTCGCTGGTGGGTCGCGGCTGGGTCGCGGGTGGGTCGCGGGTGGGTCGCGGGCCGGGTGGCGGGTGGGTCGCGAGTGAGTCGTTGGTGGGTCGCGGGCGGGTCGCGGGGTTCGTCGCGGGTGGCTCGCGGGTGCGTCGCTGGTGGGTCGCGGGGTGGGCCGCGGGTGGGTCGCGGGTGGGTCGCGTGTGGGTCGCGGGTGGGTCGCGGGTGAGTCGCGGGTTGGGTCGCGGGGGGGACGACGACATCAGGAACGTACCGCAACAAAAAACAGAATCCGCGCCGCGGAGTCCCACTTCAGCCAGGCACCCAAAGACAGTCAATGGCCGTTCGATATGTATATGTATATATATACATACATACATCTACATGTATGTATGGTTATACATGCATGAATCCATACTTTCATACCTGCATACAGACATACACATGTACATGTATAGATAGATAGATACATACATACACGCATACAGCTATACATACACATATACAAACCATCTACACATACATATATGCATATACACTTACATATGCATTTACACAAACAATGATATATCTATATATATATATATACATACAC
>CAUYUJ010007435.1:349473-379473 GCA_963575745.1 Prorocentrum cordatum | reverse complement strand
CGGGACACCGCGGGACACCGCGGGACACCGGCGGGACACCGCGGGGCCCCGCGCCCCGGGTGAGAAACATTTGGTCCGGCCGCGCCTCAGCCACAGGAGGACGCCGCGGGACACCGGCGGGACACCGCGGGGCCCCGCGCCCCGGAAGAGAAACATTTGGTCCGGCCGCGCCTCAGCCACAGAAGACTTTCTCGCCCGCCCACGCAGTTTCTCCTCGCACGCACGGCACGCACGAACACGAAACCGAAACCGATTTCCCGGTGGGGGGCTCGCCGTTCCACTTCGATCTCACCCCCTCACCTCCGATAGCCCTATAGCCCAATTGCCCAATAGCCCAATAGCCCCATAGCCCCATAGCCCCATAGCCCCATAGCCCTATAGCCCTACAGCCCTATAGCCCTATAGCCCTATGGTCCTAAATCCCTATAGCCGTATATAGCCCTATAGCCCGAATAGCCCGAATAGCCTTATAGCCCTTAGCCCTATAGCCCTGTAGCCCTATAGCCCCATAGCCCCGACGGCTTCTAGCCCTATATCCCTATGGCCACATCGCCCTATAGCCCTATAGCCCCATAGCCCTAAAGCCCTAAAGCCCCATAACCCCCCCCCAAAAAAAAAATGATGGTTGTTTTTTTTCTCGGGGACCTTTTTAATTTGTTTTTCAAATGTGCAAGAGCTTCACGGATTGAGGGCGGTTCCTTTTCAAAATGTGGCTTTCGCCTTGGCGCAGAACTGGAGGAGGAGGAGGAGGAGCAGGAGGAGCAGGAGGAGCAGGAGGAGCAGGAGGAGCAGGAGGAGCAGGAGGAGGAGGAGGAGGAGGAGGAGGAGGAGGAGGGGGCGAAAGCTCTCCGCACCGTGACGGACGCAACATGGAGGCTCTCGCCAGCCGCCTCCTCGGGGCCCTCCTCGGCAGCCTGTTCGGGCGCCCCCTCCTCGGGGCGCCTCCTCGGGGCGCCTCCTCGGCAGTCTTCACGGTCCGACCGCGTTCTGCCGCCCGCGGCTTCCTCCCACCACGCGCCCCTTCCCTTTCTCGAAGTGGGAAAAGCGCGATAAAAAAACAAAAAAAAAAAAAAAAACAAAAAAAAAAACTTGTGGTGCTCCGCGCGGAGCGCCACAAGTTTATGTTTACGCCGTTTTGTCTTACCTTTTTTCCCTCGCGCCCGACGCGGCTCCGATACGTCCCTCGTCTGTCTCTACCGCTTCTCGGACTCACGTTGCCGCGGGCGACATGCTCTGCAGGCGCCTCTTGCGCCTTGCGTGTTCAGCCTTGGGCGGTTACCTGGGGTGTGGGTTCCTCGTGGGGGGTGGGCTTCGCGGGGGTCGCTGGAGTGGCCTCCTGGGAGCCTCTTGGTACCCTCCTCGGCCTTTTAAAAAAACGACCTCTCATGCAGCCTTGGGAGCTGCTCGGGGGATCGTTCGGGGCCGTCGAAGGGGCCTCTCGGACTCTCTTGGGCGTCTCTTTTGGGGCCGCTTGGCCCGTTGTGGGGGGCCCCGCGGGAGCAAGAGGCGGCTGATGCCAGAACGCGGTGGTCTGCCGGGGGGGCTCATCCTGGAGGCAGCAGATTGCCAAGCACATTGTCGCATCGTGTTTGGCGCTGTTGTTGCACATCGGCGGCTGTGGGTCAGAGATCCGAAAAGGAGGGCTTGACGCCCAACTATCCGCCCAACGTGGGGCCACGGGTAGGCTGTAGGGTTGTGGGCGACGATCAATGGAGAGGAAGCATGTTGCCACAGGATTCCCAGATGTCGAACACACATGCTTCAAACATGCCTTAGACATGTAAAGCACGGGTGTTGGACATTTTGAGAGCGTGTTCCAAACACTTTAAGCACATGTTTCGTTCAATGATCGGATTGTTAGGTTGCCCATTGTCATGGCGTCCACCAGTGTCAGGGAGGAGTCGCGATGAGCGACAGGCTGGCCACAAAGGGAGGGGGTCGTCGAGATCTCCTGGGGCCGCGGGCGGCAGAAGGGCCTCGTCGGCGGTCTGGGGATCTCCCTCGTGGGCCATTCGTGTTCGCCGCCCCCTCGCTTCTCTTCGTCCCCCTCCCCTTCCTCCTCCTCCTCCCCCTCCTCCTCCTCCTCCTCCCTCCTCACGCCTCCTTCTCCGATCACGCATCTCCTCCTCCTCCTCCGCCCCTGCCTCCCTCCCTCCCCCCTCCCTCCCTTTCCCTCCCTCCCTCCCTACCCCCCCTCCTCCCTCCCGCCCTCCCCCACTCCCCTCTCTCCCTCCCTCCCCCCCCCCACCCCTCCCCCCTTCCTCTTCCTCCTCCTCATCCTCCTTCTCCTCCTCGTTTTCCTTCTCCACAGATTTCTTGGCTCCAGGCACTCACCTTGCAGCCAGTCCCTCTTGCCTGCTGGCAGCGTCGCCAGCAGCCAATATCCCCCATCTGGCCCCGGTGCCCTTGCATGCTCCACTCTGCTCTGGGAAATCGCGAGGCATAGATCGGCGGCGAGCGAGGGGGGAAGTGAGAAAGAGAAGGACTTCTCAGAAGGCGGCGGGACTTCTCAGAAGCCCTCGCGCCTTCTGAGAAGTTGTTGTTTGTCTTCGGGGAAGGCTTAGACCATTTCTCAGAAGGCCAGGGGATTCCCTAACCTTCTGAAAAGGACTTCTCCTTCTCACTTCTCCCCTCGCTCGCCGCCGAATAGAGAGTAAGTAGAACATCTTCTCCTGCAGTCGACGAGATGAACGATCCAGACCCCCGAAAAGAGTACGTCGTGCAGTGCATCATCAGCGTCCTGAACATCCCTCGGGAGTTTTTCAAGAGCAACCAGAAGTCCAACGAGGCATTGGAAAAGTTCCTGGATGACCAGAACGAGAAGGTCCTCCAGGCTGTGGAGAGCAGCAACGGCGACAGTCAGAAGAGGCAAGTCTCGCTCTGCCTGGGCTTCCAGAGCTACGCCGACGGCAAGAACGAGATGCACTTCGTGAAAACGTCCTTCGAGCCGCTGACGTCAGAGAACATCTCGAAGCTTGTGATGGTCTCTTCCCTCCGCGAGTCGCCAGTGCGCAGCCTATTTTACAGCATGCGGGAGGTCTACGTCCCGCTGCTGATAAAGTCTGGCGCCAAGGTGGAGGCGTTGGAGGGGCGCCTGAGCCAGTGCCTCATCGAACTGGAGGAGGGCCTCAAGGCCTCCTTCCGCAGAGGCCTGAAGAAGCAGACTCAGTTCGACGAGAGCGACCTGTCCGGCATCATCACTCCGATCGACGAGGTTCGAGAGGGGAAAAAAACACAGACACAATTAATCGTCGATTCCCCAGAAAGTATGGGAAAATATGGGAAGCGAGGGGAAGGCAAAAATCCAGAACATATAGGAAAATATGGGGAATCCTGTGTGTCCCAGGGCCCCTTCAGAGGTCCACTTCTGGGACGAGTACAAGGACGCCAAGAGCGCGGCGCAGGACGCGGAGTACAACCGGGCCGACCAGATCGCCAAGGTGCTCGCGGGGATAAGCAGCGACGTGGATGATCTCAACAAGAAGTCTCTGCCGCAGCTGTCCGATCTGACCGAGCACCTGAAGGACGTCCTGGACGAGCTCTGGCAGGTGGAGGTGAAGCCGCCCTACCCAGAGAGCCGCATGGCGCACCTGCTGAAAGTGCTCTCGGGCGCTCTGGCCCGCTCGGTGCAGGGCAAGCTGAACGGCCTGAACGTCTGGACGTCCTCCTTCTCCCAGGCCTCCAAGCACATCCGCGAGGGGTGACTCGAAGAGCAGAGAGTCGGAGGTCGATGGACCTCCTGCCCTGACACGCCGATTCGCGAATTGGCCGCCTTCGGTTCGCGAGGGGGCGTCGTGGCCGTCACTTTTGCGGATCCCGGTCCGTCGGTGTCGGTCCTAGGCCGTTTTCACCAGAGGGTGGTTTGATAAAGGGAGGTTGGTCCACCGCCGAGAGAGCTGTGCATGAGCATGATCTGTGAGAGGTCCGCACGAATCTCCTGGATCGGCGTTGGGCCCCCCCCGCGCGCCAGGGAAGGGGGGGGGGCTCCAGTGCCGATGCAGGAGATCCGCGCGGGCCTCAGAGAACGTGTGCTCGCGCAGCTGTTTCTGTGCTGCTCTAGGTACAAGGTCTGCGAGCGCTGGAACGAGATCACGGTCGAGCTCACCAAGGAGGTGTGGGCCTCCAAGGAGGACCTGCGGCGGTGGACGGGCGAGCCCTTCAAGGACCCGTTCCTGTCGAACCTCGCCTTCCGCATCCAGGAGGTGAACAACCTGAGGAGCCAGCACGACGAGGTGCTGAAGCTGCTGACCGACGAGGACCTGAGCTCCCTCCAGCTGGAGAGCTGCTTTGAGCCCTTCCTGAAGCTGCAGGTCTCGAAGGAGAAACACATGCATGAGCATCACCCTGGCGCGCGGAGCACGCCAGGGGCGGCGCCAGGCGCCGCCAGCGGGGTTCGGCGCTGGTCCCAGAAATCCGCGCTGACCTCTGAAAGTTTATGCTTATGTCTTTGTTGCCCCTCTGAGGTCTTCAGCTACAACGACTACACGCTCCCGATGTGGCGCGCCGCCAACGCGGAGTACGAGAAACACATGGGCCCCGTGGAGTCGAAGGTGGCGGACAGGCTGCGTGCGGAGCTGGGCACCAGGACCTCCAACCCTGCACAGACGGTGCTCAGAGGAGGATCAGTCCCAGACATGCTCGCGTCGCGAAGAGTGACGGCGGGATTTCTTGTGGCCCTTCTCGGACTCCAGGGACCTCGTCTGGGCCCCGGGGACCGCCAGAAAAGCGATTCGCGATAAGAAACCGGCCCTGGGGAAAGGGAGGAGGAGGAGGAGGAGGAGGAGGAGGAAGAGGAGGAGGAGGAGGAGGAGGAGGAGGAGGAGGAGGAGGAGGAGGAGGAGGAGGAGGAGGAGGAGGGGTCGTGACGTCTGGGGGGCCCGGCATGGAAAACGTCAAGGCGTCGCAGGGTCGGGGGCCGGGGCCACGCGACGGCAGCTGGCCTCCGGAGGGGGCGCCCCAGTCGCCACGGCTGGGCGCAGCTCGGAGTAACTTGTGCGCTTGCGCTCCGGGAGGGTCGGGGGGACCGACACGGGCACGGAAACAATGGGTACAAAGCCCAGCAGCAGCAGCAGCAGCAGCAGCAGCAGCAGCAGCAGCAGTTGTTGTTGTTGTTGTTGTTGTTGTTGTTGTTGCTGTTGCTGTTGCTGTTGCTGTTGCTGTTGTTGTTGTTGTTGTTGTTGTTGTTGTTGTTGTTGTTGTTGTTGTTGAATATTATTACTTCTAAAGAATAATTATTGTTGGGCCCCCTGGTGCACGCCCCCCTCGCCGCGCCTAGGCCGCAGCCACATTTTCATCACTTTCGTGAGGAAGTCTCAGGCAAAACGGGGGAGTCCGGATCCGGTTGTTTTGTTGACGCCCGCTTTCCCTGTCAAAAAACAATATAAAATGACATGTCTTGTTCTAACATAACCAAACTTCAAGAATCCTTTTTGCAAAAAATGGCACGAAGTGCACACTCGCGCGCGCAAGATGAAATCCTTCCAAAACCTTAGCTTTCGTAGCGATTTTAACATAAAAACATGAAAAGCCCAATGGTTTTTCAAAAAACAAGTTTCAAAAATTCATCCCGCGCGCTCTTGCGGATTTCTTAGGAAACCCAATATTTTTTCAACATTTCTGTCAAACGGGCTCTTGCGAGCAACTTTTTCAGAAACTTGTCTTCGCTTGGTGGTACAGAAACGGAAAAACGTCGTATCAGACGCTAGCGCCTCACCAGCCAAAGCAGTCCATATCATTGTAGGACCTACAGACAGTACCGGCGTCGTACTGGTTTACCGTGGTTTCCTATTCTTGCGTCAGGAACACGTTACCACCAAAAACCAGTACAGGTGTCCAGTGTTGGAACAGGGGGAAAAGTCGTATACTAAGCTAGCGTCCAGAACATGTTACCACAACAAGTCACTGTACCCATGCGCCAGTGTAGTAGCCACGGTCGTCCGCAGGCCACGAAGTGAAGTGTCCGAACGTCATAGGGCGGGAAACTGGGTGTGGGTGGTGGCGAAGAGTCGTTTGGAAATGTGGTAGAGCTTGAACCGGCCCCCCCACAAAGTGGGGGTATTGGCGGGCGTCGTATGAAAACCCTGGCACTGGTGAGAACGGAGTGTCCCCACTTGCTAGTAATTGTTGTTGTTGTTGTTGTTGTTGTTGTTTTGAACATTATTCCTTTAAAGATTATTAATTGTGGGACCCCTGTTCGAGACCTCGGCGCGCGCCTATGCCGCAGCCACATTTTCATTAACACACATTTTTTCGCGAAGGCTTCAGAAAAGTGGATGAGCTCCGGATCCGTTTTTTTGTTGACGCTCGTTTTCCCTTGCAAAAAACAATCGAAAATGAAAATTCTTGTTCTTACTTGAACAAATTGCAAGAATCCCTTGCAAAAAATAAGGTAAAGTGGACATTCGTGCGCGCAAGACGAAATCCTTCCAAAACCTTAGGTTTCGTAACGATTTTAACATAAAAACATCAAAAACCCAATGGTTTTTTAAGAAAAAATTGTCAAAATGTCCTTCCGCGCGCGCGGTCCGAATCCCACAAAACCAATGGTTTTTCAACATTTATGTTACATGAGCTCGCGCGAGCTACTTTTTCTTGTTCTAACATAATCAAATTTCAATGATCCCTTGCAAAAAATAAGGTAAAGTGGACATTCGCGCGCGCAAGACGAAATCCTTCCAGAACCTTAGGTTTCGTAACGATTTCAACATAAAAACATCAAAAACCCAATGGTTTTTCAAAAAAAATGTCCAAATTTCATCCCGCGCGCGCTGTCCGACTCCTACAAAACCAATGGTTTTTCAACATTTATGTTACATGAGCTCGCGCGAGCTACTTTTTCTTGTTCTAACATAATCAAATTTCAATACTCCCTTGCAAAAAAAAGTAAAGTTGACATTCGCGCGCGCAAGACCAACAAAAAACACGACGATCTCAGGAACTTGCCCCAAAAATGTGACCAACTCCGCTCTCTCTGTCTCTCTCTCTGTCTGCTCTCTGTCTCTCTCTCTGTCTGTCTGTGTCATGTATTGTATGTCACAATTGCAGGATGCTGGCACACGCGCGCCCCGAATAAGTGACCAAGTTCTGTGGGTGTGTACCCCACGCCAGTGTAGTAGCCACGGTCGTCCGCCCGCCACGAAGTGAAGTGTCCCAACGTCATAGGGCGGGAAGCTGGGTTTGGGTGGTCGCGAAGAGTCGTTTGGATATTTGGTAGAGCTTGAACTGCCCCCCACGAAGTGGGGGTATTGTCTCGCGTCGCATGAAAACCCTGGCACTGGTGAGAACACTGAGCGTTCGGGTAAAATGATTGTTGTTGTTGTTGTTGTTGTTGTTGTTGTTGTTGTTGTTGTTGAACATTATTGCTTCTAAAGAATAATTATTGTTGGACCCCTGGTGCACGGCCCCCTCGCCGCGCCTAGGCCGCAGCCATGTTTTCATCATTTTCGTGAGGAAGTCTCCGGCAAAACGGGTTGGTCCGGATCCGGTTGTTTTGTTACGGGCGGTTTTCCCTTGCAAAAAATAAGGCAAAGTGGACATTTCTTGTTCTAACATAACCAAAATTCAAGAATCCCTTGCAAAAAATAAGGTAAAGTGGACATTCGCGCGCGCAAGACGAAATCCTTCCAAAACCTTAGTGTTCGTAGCGATTTCAACATAAAAACCTCAAACAAACCATGGTTTTTCAAAAAAAAAAAAAAACAAAAAAAAAAATGTCAAAATTTCATCCCGCGCGCTCTTGCGGATTCGTCGGAAACCCAACACTTTTTAAACATTTCTGTCAAATGGGTTTTTCCGAGCAACTTGTTCACGTGCTTCGAACTTCTCCAACAACCGTTGCGCACCTGCCAGGGTCATCATCCTTGTCAAATAATACCATGCGGGACACATTCGTTTTTTCTTTGCGCGCGCACGCCGAAATCTTCAAATCCCATTGGGTTTCGTAGGAATTTTAGCACCGCGCAACATAAAATCATACGAATCGCACCGTAGGTCCTCGAAAAACATCTGTACGAATTTTCAAAATTTCTACCCGCGCGCGCTGTCCGAATCCTAAAAAACCAATGGTTTTTCAAGCTAGCGTCCAGAAAATGTTACCACAACAAGTCACTGCACCCATGCGCCAGTGTAGTAGCCACGGTCGTCCGCAGGCCACGAAGTGAAGTGTCCGAACGTCATAGGGCGGGAAGCTGGGTGTGGGTGGTGGCGAAGAGTCGTTTGGAAATGTGGTAGAGCTTGAACCGGCCCCCCCACAAAGTGGGGGTATTGGCGGGCGTCGTATGAAAACCCTGGCACTGGTGAGAACGGAGTGTCCCCACGTGCTAGTAATTGTTGTTGTTGTTGTTGAATATTTTTACTTCTAAAGAATAATTACTGTTGGGCCCCATGGTGCACGCCCCCCTCGCCGCGCCTAGGCCGCAGCCACATTTTCAGCATTTTCGTGAGGAAGTCTCAGGCAAAACGGGGGAGTCCGGATCCGGTTGTTTTGTTGACGCCCGCTTTCCCTGTCAAAAAACAATATAAAATGGCATGTCTTGTTCTAACATAACCAAACTTCAAGAATCCTTTGCAAAAAAATGACACGAAGTGCACACTCGCGCGCGCAAGATGAAATCCTTCCAAAACCTTAGTTTTCGTAGCGATTTTAACATAAAAACATGAAAAACCCAATGGTTTTTCAAAAACAAAGTTTCAAACATTCATCTTGCGCGCTCTTGCGGATTTCTGAGGAAACCCAATATTTTTTCAACATTTCTGTCAAACGGGCTCTTGCGAGCACCTTTTTCACGTGCTTCGAACTTCTGCAACAACGGTTGCGCGCATGCCAGGGCCATCATCCCTGTCAAATAATACCATATGGGACACATTCGTTTTTTCTTCGCGCGCGCACGCCGAAATCTTCAAACACCATTGGGTTTCTTAAGAATTTCAGAACCGCGTATCATAAAATCGCACGAATCGCACCGTAGGTCCTCGAAAAACACGCGCACGGAATTTTCAAATTTCTACCCGCGCGCGCTGTCCGAATCCTTAAAAACAAATGGTTTTTCAACATTTATGTTACATGAGCTCGCGCGAGCTACTTTCGCACGC
The DNA here is from genome assembly GCA_963575745.1 of Prorocentrum cordatum. NCBI lineage: Eukaryota > Dinophyceae > Prorocentrales > Prorocentraceae > Prorocentrum > Prorocentrum cordatum. Next base: position 370,383 of record CAUYUJ010007435.1, on the reverse strand, counting down.
TCTTTCAACGGCGTTCGCGCGCCTGCCAGGGGCCACAATCCCTTGCAAAAAATACCATGCGGGACACATGCGCGCGTCGTCGCGTCGTCGTCGTCGTCGTCGGCATGTTACCACAACAAGTCGTATCAGACGCTAGCGCCGTACCAGCCAAAGCAGTCCATATCATTGTAGGACCTACAGACAGTACCGGCGTCGTACTGGTTTACCGTGGTTTCCTATTCTAGCGTCAGGAACATGTTACCACGAAAAACCAGTACAGGTGTCCAGTGTTGGAAAAGGGGGAGAAGTCGTGTATTAAGCTAGCTTACAGAAAATGTTACCACAACAAGTCACTGTACCCATGCGCCAGTGTAGTAGCCAAGGTCGTCCGCAGGCCACGAAGTGAAGTGTCCGAACGTCATAGGGCGGGAAGCTGGGTGTGGGTGGTGGCGAAGAGTCGTTTTGAAATGTGGTAGAGCTTGAACCGGCCCCCCCACAAAGTGGGGGTATTGCCCGCCTCCTATGAAAACCCTGGTACTGGTGAGAACGGAGTGTCCCCACGTGCTAGTAATTGTTGTTGTTGTTGTTGAACACTTATTACTTTCGAAGAATAATTATTGTTGGGGCCCCTGGTGCACGGCCCCCATTCGCCGCCCCAGATGCGCAAGCCATGTTTCCAATCAAAGGCTTACGGAAATCTATGCTCCGGCAAAACGCCAATCGTTTGCCGGTTCCGGTTGTTTTGTTTATCGTGCGGTTTTTCCGTCGCCTTGCAAAAATGTCGCGCGAGCTACATTTCTTGTTCTAACATAACCAAACTTCAAGAATCCCTTGCAACAAATAAAGTAAAGTGGACATTCGCGCGCGCAAGACGAAATCCTTCCAAAACCTTAGTGTTCGTAGCGATTTTAACATAAACACATCAAAAAACCAATGGTTTTTCAAAAAAAAGTGTCACAATTTCATCCCGCGCGCTCTTGCGGATTTGTAGGAAACCCAACACTTTTTAAACATTTCTGTCAAACGGGCTTTTGCGAGCAACTTTTTCACGTGCTTCGAACTTCTCCAACAACGGTTGCGCACCTGCCAGGGCATCATCCCTGTCAAATAATACCATGCGGGACACATTCGTTTTTTCTTCGCGCGCGCACGCCGAAATCTTCAAAAACCATTGGGTTTCTTAGGGATTTTAGCACCGCGCAACATAAAATCATACGAATCGCACCGTAGGTCCTCGAAAAACATCTGTACGAATTTTCAAAATTTCTACCCGCGCGCGCTGTCCGAATCCTAAAAAACCAATGGTTTTTCAACATTTATGTTACATGCGTCAGGAACACGCTACCACCAAAAACCAGTACAGGTGTCCAGTGTTGGAACAGGGGGAAAAGTCGTATACTAAGCTAGCGTCCAGAAAATGTTACCACAACAAGTCACTGTACCCATGCGCCAGTGTAGTAGCCACGGTCGTCCGCAGGCCACGAAGTGAAGTGTCCGAACGTCATAGGGCGGGAAGCTGGGTGTGGGTGGTGGCGAAGAGTCGTTTGGAAATTTGGTAGAGCTTGAACCCGCCCCCCCACAAAGTGGGGGTATTGCCCGCCTCCTATGAAAACCCTGGCACTGGTGAGAACGGAGTGTCCCCACGTGCTAGTAATTGTTGTTGTTGTTGTTGAACATTATTAATTCTAAAGAATAATTATTGTTGGGTCCCCTGGTGCACGGCCCCCCTGCGCCGCCTAGGCCGCAGCTACATTTTCATCATTTTCGTGAGGAAGCCTCAGGTAATTCGATGTGATCAAGATCCGGTTGTTTTGTTCCCCCCCGCTTTCCCTTGCAAAAAACACTATAAAATGACATTTCTTGTTCTAATATAATCAAATTTCAAGAATCCCTTGCAAAAAATAAGGTAAAGTGGACATTCGCGCGCGCAAGACGAAATCCTTCCAAAAGCTTAGTGTTCGGAGCGATTTTAACATAAAAACATCAAAAAACCAATGGTTTTTCAACAAAAAAATGTCAAAATCTCATCCCGCGCGCTCTTGCGGATTCGTAGGAAACCCAACACTTTTTCAACATTTCTGTCAAACGGGCTTTTGCGAGCAACTTTTTCGAACTTCTGCGACAACGGTTGCGCACCTGCCAGGGCCATCATCCCTGTCAAATAATACCATGCGGGACAGATTCGTTTTTTCTTCGCGCGCGCACGCCGAAATCTCCAAAAACCATTGGGTTCTTAAGAATTTTACCACCGCGCATCATAAAATCACACGAATCGCACCGTAGGTCCTCTCTGTCTCTTTCTCTTTCTCTCTGCGCGCTGTATTGTATGGCACAATTGCACCATGCTGGGCACATGCGCGCCCCGAATAAGTGACCAAGTTCTGTGGGTGTGTACCCCACGCCAGTGTAGTAGCCACGGTCGTCCGCACGCCACGAAGTGAAGTGTCCCAACGTCATAGGGCGGGAAGCTGGGTTTGGGTGGTCGCGAAGAGTCGTTTGGATATTTGGTAGAGCTTGTAATGCCCCCCCACGAAGTGGGGGTATTGCCTGGTGTCGTATGAAAACCCTGGCACTGGGGAGAACACCACGCGTTCGGGTAAAATGATTGTTGTTGTTGTTGTTGTTGTTGTTGTTGTTGTTGTTGTTGTTGTTGTTGTTGTTGTTGTTTTGTTGTTTTGTTGTTTTGTTGTTGTTGTTGTTGAGTTCTCATTTCTGAAGAATAATTATTGTTGATCCCCCCCACCTGTGCATACGGTTTTTTCTCAATCAAAGTGTGCCCCTCGACGCTCGCACCCTTTCTTTGACAGGGAAAGTCTTCCTGCTCAAACTGGGCCCCTGGCCCCCGGGTTACAACAACAACGGCTCCCGCTTGAGACTTCCTCACAATTTTGCCAGGACCCCCGCTCCCGCCCGAGACTTCCTCGCATTTTATTCAGGAATCGCGCTCTCGCTTGGGACTTCCTTACAATTTATTGAGGAATCGCTCTCCCGGCGCTCTGGAGTCGCGCTCTCGCTGGAGACTTGCTTGCAACTTACTGAAGAATGGCCTTGCGTTGGAATTTCCTGCAATTTGCCCAAGCGCCGCGCTCCCGACACCCAGGCACCCAGGAGTCGCGCCCGTTGTGGCCCCATGTGCATGCCCTTCGTGGCCCCGCTGTCGCCATTTGTGCCCCCCTCACTGTCCTACGTGGCCCAGTTGCTACCCTCAGTGGCCCCATAGTTGCCTTCTGTGGCCCCGCATTATCTGCACTTCGTGGCCCCCGCTCGTTCGCGCTCTTCGTGGCCCCACACGCATTCCCTTCGTGTCCCCGCTGTCGCCCTTCGTGGCCTACTTCGTGCCCTTCGTGGCCCTGCTGTCGTTCTCTCTCGCTCTCGCTTTCGCTCGTCGTCGTCGTCGTCGTCGTCGCCGTCGTCTTCGACGTCGTCGTCGTCGTCGTCGTCGTCGTCGTCGTCGTCGTCGTCGTCGTCGTCGTCGTCGTGGTCGGTCCCCTGTCCGTCCCTCTTGGGGTCGGGTCGACGGTCCGCGGCCGCCCCGCCGCTTGCCGGGGCCGGGCCTGCAGGGAAGAAAGGTCTACCCACCAAAAGGGGTACGATCGAAGAGGAAGAGGGCGGGTATCGAGGGTTTGGGAAATAGGCGTTATTGGACACTCGAGCAGATAAGGGCGAACAATCTTAAACTGATTGTTGTTGTTGTTGTTGTTGTCGTTGTTGTTGTTGTTGTTGTTGTTGTTGTTGTTGTTGTCGTTGTCGTTGTCGTTGTTGTTGTTGTTGTTGTTGTTGTTGTTGTTGCTGTTGTTGTTGTTGTTGTTGTTGTTGTTGTTGTTGTTGTTGTTCGTTCTGAGCAGTATTCGCTGTCGGCGTCGCCGCGGCTCCGCCTGCCCAACATCGGCCCTTGTCGGTGTTGGGCAAGACTTTGTCGCTGGGCCTCGTACCCATGCCGTCCGGACGGCAGGCTCGCGTCGTGTCGACCGGAGACGACCCCGCCAGCGGCGTTTAACGTTGAAAGCCGCGGGCGACCCAGAATCGTTCGATGCGGAACGATCTGGACGTTTCGGAAACGGCCGATTGTTCAAGGCTGAACGATCCCCGCTGTGTCAGAAACCAGCGCCGGGGTCGACACGACACGAACCTGCCGTACTAATCTTCGTGAGGAGGAGGCGGAGGAGGAGGAGGAGGAGGAGGAGGAGGAGGAGGAGGAGCAGGAAGGGGAGGAGGAGGAGGAGGAGGAGGAGGAGGAGGAGGAGGAGGAGGAGGAGGAGGAGGAGGAGGAGGCGGAGGAGGAGGAGGAGGAGGAGGAGGAGGAGGAGCCAAAGAGGGGTCCTTTGGGACCGAGCCCGAGCCGCCGCCGTCTCGGCTCGCCCCCGCCCCTGCGAGAGGTGCGCGTGTTCCAGCGGTACCAGAACCTGCTGGAGCGGAAGGGCATCCGGGAGGTCCTGACGCCCGAGAGGGAGCTCACCAGTTCGAAGCTTGTCCCTGTCCTTCCCACACGATCGCGTCGTACAACAAACATCTGGACGGGTTTTTGTTCGCTGTTTGCTGCCCCTCCCTGGGGGCCCTCGCCGGGCCCCAGGACCGGCAAAAACGAGTCAGGATGGCAAGCCGGCCCCGGGGACGGGGTCGGGACTTCGGGGACGCCGTCCTGAAAAAGTCAGGACGTCGCATGTCTGGGTTATGATGTCAGGACGTCGCATGTCAGCACGAGAAAGAGTTTCGAGCCCCCCAAAAGGTACCGAAACTCGATGGTCTTCACGTGTCGGGCCCTGGGAGACACTCGTCCGACACTGTTTCGACACTTTTCCAGGCGCTCGACATTATTTCTGGGATGTGGTCTTTAAGTACGACGGGAGCAACATAACCCTATCCCTGTGTTTGGCATCACTTCGCCTCGATGCCGATCTCAAGGTCCCCCTCGGTTTCTGGGGGCACATCGCTAGGATTGTCCTCGCCTTTTGCTCGCCCATCTTGGGGATAGGGACAAGTTCGAGGCTGGTTAGGAGCACCTCCTCACCGAGCTCGGCGACTTCGTCGGCAGCGTGCTGCACGAGCTGGAGACGTTCGACCCCCAGAACCTGCCCAAGGGCCAGGGCCTCAGCGAGCACGTCAGGAGTTCGGGGTCGAAGGGCGAGGCTTGTCCGCCGTCGGGGATGCCTGTCCCAGGGCGGCCGGGGTGCCACGTGGGGGTGCACACGGGGTGCAGACCTGGGGTGCCACGTGCGTGGGGGTGCAAACCTTCCAGCCGCCCAGGGGGCAGGCCGGAAGCTTTGCACGCGGGGGTGCAAACCTACCAGCCCAGGGGGCACAGGCAGGGGCAGAGTTCCTGCTCCTGGGGCGCCACGTGGGGGTGCAAACCTCCCAGCCGCCCGGGGGGCAGGCGCCCCCCACGGCGAGACAGTTTGCCTCGGGGGATGGCAAACATTCAGGAGGGAAGGAAGCACACAGACACAATTGATCGTCGACTCTCCAGAAAATATGGGAAAATATGGGAAGTGGAAGGGAGACAGAAACCCATCAAATATAGGAAACTATTAAGAATTCTGTTATTTGTGTGTATCTATTTGTGTGTTCGTGGGCCCCTTCAAACATGGATCAAGGGGGCGTGGATTAGCGACCGGTCCCGTTTCCATGGGTTTCGGGGAGGGCACCTCCCCCGATGCATGGATTCAGCGACCGCGCGCTAAATCCATGGATTGCTGATCCATGTTTGCGCGCCCCCGATTATCAGAGTGAGGGGGCCGAACGGTCATTCATTGTCCCTGGGTGCGTGGCTGAAGTGAGATTCCGCGGTGCGGATTCGTGTTGTTGTTGTTGTTGTTGTTGTTGTTGTTGTTGTTGTTGTTGTTGTTGTTGTTGTTGTTGTTGTTGGTTGTTGTTGAACACTATTACTTCTAAAGAATTATTATTGTTGGACCCCCTGGTGCACGCCCCCCGCCCAAAACCTAGGCCGCAGCTACATTTTCATCATTTTTCTGCGAAAGCTTCAGAAAAGTGGATTACCCCCGGATCCGGTTTTTTGTTGACGCTCGTTTTCCCTTGCAAAAAACAATAGAAAATGAAAATTCTTGTTCTTAGTTGATCAAATTTCAAGAATCCCTTGCAAAAAATAAGGTAAAGTGGACATTCGCGCTCGCAAGACGAAATCCTTCCAAAACCTTAGGTTTCGTAGCGATTTTAACATAAAAACATCAAAAACCCAATGGTTTTTTAAGAAAAAATTGTCAAAATGTCCTTCCGCGCGCTCTTGCGGATTCATAGGAAACACACCACTTTTTAAACATTTCTGTCAAAAGGGTCTTTGCGTGCTACTTCTTCAGGTGCTTTGAACTTCTCCAACAACGGTTGCGCGCCTGCGAGGGCCACCATCCCTTGCAAAAAATGAGACGAAGTGCACATGCGCGCGGCCGCCGCGCGCGCATGTCGAAATCCTGCCAAACACAATGGGTTTTCAATAATTTCAAGATGCGATGTTCAGAAAACATATGAAAACGCACTACTTTCTCATCCGAAAAATCTCGAAATCCATTCGCGGTCTCTTGATGAATCTTGCCACCGCAGGTCCACAACGTGCTCGCGGTAGCACTGCCGTATGCAAGCACTGGCCTTCCCGCCAGCAGGCGTATCGGCAATCTCATTGGGCATCTGGGACCGCACGGGTATCAGCCAGGCCCGCACGTGTATCAGCCAGGCAGCCGGGCACCCACGCGCCCGCTCCGCGCCATCGCAGACGACGATGCGTCGCGCCTTTAGTATGCTTCTGGATGCGAAGACCATTCGGTTGAGTATACCCCTACGTGTGACTGGACCTGTTTGCGAAAGCAGGAGAAAGTATGGCACCCCTTTGTGTCCAGAGCCGCGCCGTCTGCGTTCTTCCTTTCTCGCTTCTCTCCTTTCCTCCTTGTCCTGCTCCTCCTCCCCCTCTTCCGCCTTGGAGCCGTATTGGAACTGTCGATGGCCATCTCCCTTTCTCCCTCGCATGTCTGCTTGTACATACGTATAATTTCAGAACTTACCGTGCATGCGATCGTTTACAACATGGTGGACCGTGCGTATGTCACGAACCTTGTATACATGTGTTTCTCTCCCTCCGTCTGGCTGTGCACGCGCGCGTTGGGCACTGAGAGTTAGGATCATAGCGCCATGAGTCTATGAGCAATGCATGCGTCATCCTTGGGACTGTATAACATCAGTGTAACACATGTACTTCTGTAATCGCATCCCCACGAATTTGCCCCAAAAATGTGACCAACTATCTTGGCACTGCGTACCATCTCACGTGTACCGTGTACCACATCATATGTAACAGATGTGATCAACCTCTGTGGGTGTGTACCCCACGCCAGTGTAGTAGCCAGGGTCGTCCGCACGCCACGAAGTGAAGTGTCCCAACGTCATAGGGCGGGAAGCTGGGTGTGGGTGGTCTCGAAGAGTCGTTTGGATATTTGGTAGAGCTTGAACGGCCCCCCCACGAAGTGGGGGTATTGGCTGGTGTCGCAAGAAAACCCTGGCACTGGGGAGAACACTGAGCGTTCGGGTAAAATGATTGTTGTTGTTGTTGTTGTTGTTGTTGTTGTTGTTGTTGTTGTTGTTGTTGTTGTTGTTGTTGTTGTTGTTGTTGTTGTTGTTGTTTGTTGTCGTCGTCCCACCCGCAACCCGCCCCGCGACCCACCGCGCGACCCACCCCGCGACCCACTCGCGACCCACCCGCGACCCACCCGCGACCCACCCGCGACCCACCCCGCGACCCACCCCGCGACCCACCCCGCGACCCACCCCGCGACCCACCCTGCGACCCACCCTGCGACCCACCCGCGACCCACCCGCGACCCACCCCGCGACCCACCCCGCGGCCCACCCCGCGACCCACCCGCGACCCCCCGCGACCCACCCCGCGACCCGCCCGCGGCCCACCCCGCGACCCACCCGCGACCCGCCCGCGACCCACCCGCGACCCACCCGCGACCCACCCGCGACTCACCCGCGACCCACCCGCGACCCACCTTCGACCCAAACCACGTTCAAGGTACAAACCAACATTTTCGGCGCCTGCGGCGGGCTTTTTTTGCATTCCTTCCAGGTGGAGAGCCCGCGACCCACCCCGCGATCAACTCGCGACCAACCCGCGACCCAAACCACGTTCAGGGTACAAACCACATTTTTCGGCGCCTGCGGCGGGCATCTTTTGCATTCGTTCCCGGTGGAGAACCCGCGGCCCACCCGCGACCCAAACCACGTTCAGTGTACAAACCAATTTTTTCGGCGCCTGCGGCGGGCTGCTTTTGCAGGAGGACGAGGAGGGGGAGGAGGAGAGGAGGAGGAGGAGGAGGAGGAGGAGGAGGAGGAGCAGCAGGAGGAGGAGGAGGAGGAGCAGCAGGAGGAGGAGGAGGAGGAGGAGGGAGGGGACGACGACGATGACGTCGACGACGACGACGACGAAAAGGAGGAGGGTGGAGGATCGGGAGGGGGGGAAGAGGAGGAGGACGACGAGGAGGAACATGACGACAATGGGAGGACGATGATGGAAGGACGAGGGGGGGAGAGGGAGGACGAGGAAGAAGCGGAGGAGGAGGAGGACGAGGTGGAGGAGGAGGACGACGATGACGATGAGAACGAGGACGAGGAAGAGGAAGAGGAGGAGGAGTAGGAGGCGGAGGAGGAGGAGGAGGAGGAGGAGGAGGAGGAGGAGGAGGAGGAGGAGGAGGAGGAGGAGGAGGAGAGCGCCATCGACAAGGAAGGTGGGGGCCACGAGGTCCGCCGGCTTGACGACGCCCGCGTCGCCCGCGCCCGCCCCCTCACTCTTATCCGCAATTGCGGGGTGCTATATCTTACACCGTTCTTCGCCCCCTCGAGGAAGATCCTCTGGGTGGAGCAGCTGCGGAGCAAGGCCGATCTGGCGGCCCGGCCGCTGCAGGGCTTCCTGAAGGACCTGCACGGCGCCCCGAAGGTGGCCTCGACCTACCGCAAGGTGCGGCAGGACCTGAAGGACATGCGCACGAAGGCCCCTCGCCGGGAGGGCAGAGAATGGGGGGCCACGGGCCCTGGCCCCTGGGGCCTTTCCCCCGGACCAGCTCTCCGTCCCGAGCCGTTCTTGCTTGACGGTCCCCGGGGCCTGCGGATGGGGCCCCCGAGCCCGAGACCGCCCCCGAGCCTCAGGACCGCTTCCCTCGGGACCCTCTCTTTAGGGGGCCACATGCGAACCCTACCCCTACCCCCCACGATTTCTGAGGGGGAGGGCGGGGTTCACTTCGCTTGGGCGCTCCCGAAACGAAGTGACCCCCCCCCTCCTCCCCCTCAGAAATCGTGGGGGGTAGGGGTAGGGTTCGCATGTGGCCCCCTAAAGAGAGGGTCCCGAGGGAAGCGGTCCTGAGGCTCGGGGGCGGTCTCGGGCTCGGGGGCCCCATCCGCAGGCCCTGGGGGGGACCGTCAAGCAAGAACGGCTCGGGACGGAGAGCTGGTCCGGGGGAAAGGCCCCAGGGGCCAGGGCCCGTGGCCCTCGGCAACCGCTGACGCCTCGAAGGAGGACAGAAAGCTGCATGCATATCCACTTTCGGAGCTCCGCTCGGATTTCTTGGATCGGCGCTGGGCCCCGCTGGCGGTGCCTCCTGGGCGGGCCCGCGCGCCAGGGAGGGGGCTCCAGCGCCGATCCATGAGATCCGCGTGGACCCCTGGCAGTTTTTTTACGTTTATGCCATGCTTTGTTCCTTTAAGGTCTTTAAGGACTGGAAAACAGAGGTGGAGTCACAGCTGAATGACCCTGACGAGCCCATTGCACTGGAGATGAACAGTCGAGTGATGGATTTCGACACCAGCCAGCAGGGTGCCCTGAAGGTGACCTACTCCGAGAGGCTGATCCAGCTGGTGAAGGAGGCCCGCATCTTCGAGCAGATGAACGCGGGCCCCATCCCGAGCAAGGTCAAGCTGGCGGTGCAGGAAGGCCTCAAGTTCTACCGCTACGCGGTGCAGCTGAAGCAGATCTGCAACTTCTACAACAGCATGTCCTCGGAGCTGCTGCCGTCGCAGAAGCTGATGGTGCTGAACCCCGCCCTGGCGTTCGAGCAGCTGCTGAACAACGACAAGCAGAGCAGCATGAAGAAGGTCCAGTGGGCCAAGCTCGACCAGCTCGAGGCCTTCACGCGCGCCGTGAGGGACGGAGCCGAGCGGCTGCAGGAGGTGAACCGGCGGCTCCGCAACGGCCACGCGCAGGTCACGTCCGAGGTGGTCCAGCTGGCGAACATCAGCCTCTTGCGGCAGAGGGACCAGTGGAAGCAGAAGCTGGCCGGCAGGGGCGGAGAAGCGTGCCGAAGCCGCGGCCCTGCCCTCGCCGCGGCCACGGCCAGGTTCGCCTCGAGATCCTGGCCAGCTCCCCCTCCTCCTCTTCCTCCTCCTCATCCTCTTCCTCCTCTTCCTCCTCCTCGTCCTCCTCCTCCTCCTCCTCCTCCTCCTCCTCCTCTCACTCCTCCTCCTCCTCCTCCTCCTCCTCCTCCTCCTCCTCCTTTTTCTCCTCCTCCTCCTCCTCCTCCTCCTCCTCCTCTTCCTCCTCCTCCTCCTCAGTGCGCGCGCCCCTGGGGAGGTCCGGGGAGCAGCGGCTTGCGCGCCCAGGCTTGGTCTCCCCGCGGCCCCCAAAAAGCCGCGCACCAAAGGTCATTCTTACCCAGGATCACTCTCGCTCGCCCCCCGCCTCCCCGCAGGCCACCGTCCAGGACCAGATCGACAAGGCGGTGGTGGCCTGCGGCTGCCAGGCGCAGAGCGCGAATCCGTGGAGGGAGCACTGGGACCACCAGATCTTCAAGATCATGGAGGTGCAGTACCAGTTCGGCCTGGAGAGCCTGAGCGAGAACCTGCCCGAGATGAAGGCCGACCTTGTCCTCACCAACAAGCAGCTCCGCATGAAGCCGCCGCTGGAGGACCTGAAGATATTGTACTACAAGGAGATAAAGCAGTTCATCTCCTTCCCGCTTGGCTTCAAGGGCCTCGAGGGTGCTCCGCAGGTGTACAAGGCCATCCTCGAGAGGAATCAGGCTGCCATCGGGGTGGTTTTCAAGAAGGCCGACGAGCTCTTCGCGAAGGTGGAGGCGGTGCAGAGGTCGTTCTTGCCGTGGGTCGTCCTGGGTCTCAACCCTGATCGAGTCCAGGAGATGGTGGACGAGCTCGACACCCCCCAGGAGTTCGAGCTCAATTTCAAGGCGCTGAAGAACAAGCGAAAGGACGTGGACAAGATACCGACCGTCGTCAGGGTCGACTGCTTCACCATCAGCACCTCAGTGCTCAAGTCTGTGATCGAGGACCAGATGGAACGTCTCAGCGAGAGCCTCATGATCTGCCTGAAGCGGAGAGTCTCGGACCATGTCAAGGAGGTGAACAAGTTCCTCGACGAGGCCCTCGAGAAGCTGAGCGTGCGCCCGGAGTCCGTGCAGGAGCTCGGCAAGGCCCAGGCGGACGCCAAGGAGCTCGGCCAGCAGCAGCACGGGGTCAGGAAGCAGCTCGAGGCGGCCGAGGAGAGGAACAAGATCCTGCGCACCGTCTCCGCGGGGCTCGACCTCGGGGAGGTGCAGAACAAGTTCGACGACTTCGTGGCGCGCCTAGGAGCCTTCGAGGAGCTGGCGCAGGAGCTGCGCCAGGAGCTCCGCGACAAGATGGACGGCCGCATCAAGAACATGAACTCGGAGATCGAGATGTTCCAGTCGCGCTGGCAGGGTACCAAGCCCAAGACGGCCGAGGGGTGCACCATCGAGGAGGCGAAGAAGAACGCGGAGGTGATGCAAGACTGGCAGGCCAAGTGGACCGACCTCAAGGAGCAGATCCAGACCATCATCACCGACTGCGAGGCCTTCAGCGTGGATTCCTCCAAGCTGGTGAACCCAGAGGCGCTGGAGAAGGACATCGAGAAGCAGCAGCAGAGCTGGTCGATGTTCGAGGACTTCGCCTCCGAGCTGGACAAGTTCGCCGAGCTGACGTGGCTGGACATCCGGCCGCGGCTGTTCGTGCTCCAGGACTTCTGCGGGGCCTGGACGGAGAAGCTGAAGGAGGTGCCGCTGCCGCGAGACAACGTCATCTGCAGGGCTTCGCCCTCTGCCGCCGACCCCCCTCCTCCTCGTGTCCCGGTCGACGCCTTGGCGCTGACTCAAGCAGTGGCGCCTATAGGCCCACCAAAGAATGTTCTAAGAACCTGTTGTGGTCTGCACGAACTGTTCTTAGAGCATTTCTGGCTGAGACTGTCCTGTTGAAACCTTTAACACATCGGGTTTTTGTTCTAAGAATAGTGTTTTTGTTTTCAGACTATTTTTGGGCTCCAAGAGCGTTTCGTGGTAGGCCTCTAGGACTGCCGCCAGGACGGTCGTTCCCTGCTCAACTGACGGCGTGCGAAGCTCCGAAGAAGCAATAGCAAAAGCAACAGGAACAAAAACAATCTCAGAGTGCTCGCATGGCCGCGCGTGCTCTGACGGCATCTGGCGCAGGGATGTGGGCAGCCCACGCCTCGCAGCCTGCTGGCCCCCCCGGGGGAGGCCCGCGGGTCCACCTCATCTCGCAGCAGGTGCAGAAGCTCTCCTCGGCGCACCCGGGGCTGAGGATCCAAGAAGAGAGAGAGCGGCGTACAGTCCACCCGCAGAGTAGGGACGAGCAACTCTCCCAGGCTGCCCTTGCATCCTGCCCTTTTTCGGCCCACCCTCGGCCGCCTTCGCTGGCCGCGCCCGGCCCGCAAGGTGTCGACATGGCCCTCCAAGGCCCCTGCATCCTCACCGCGCGTCCTCATTACAGGGGTTGGCTGTAAATCAGGAGGGGAAAAAACACAGACACAATTAATCGTCGATTCCCCAGAAAATATGGGAAAATATGGGAATTGGGGGGGAAGACAAAAACCCAGAAAATATGGGAAAATATGGGGACTAGTTTTATTTGTGTGTATTTATTTGTGTGTCCTAATTTCCCTTTAGTAAACATCAGTTTTCGGAGCGCCGCGCGGATTTCTTGGACCAGCGCTGGGTCCCGCTGGCGGCACCTCCGGCGCCGCCCCTGGCGCGCTGCGCGCGCCAGGGCGGGGGGCCCCGGGCCGATCCAGGAGATCTGCGCGGACCTCCCCGAGAGTTTCTGTGCGCGCCGTCTGCCCCCCCCCCCCCTTCTGCAGGAGCATGACGGGGGAGCCCTTCGAGAAGGAGCACTGGAAGATCCTGTTCGGCTACCTGGGGCTGCCTCTGGACCAGAGGCACGACAGCCTGAGCTTCCGAGACGTCCTGGACAGGATCGGCGCCGTCGTCGAGAAGACGGAGGAGATCAAGGAGCTCACCGCGAGGGCCATCGGAGAGGTCACCATCCGCGACGCGGTGATGGAAGTCCAGGTGTGGTTCGAGCAGGCGGAGTTCAACTTCATGGAGCACATCGTGAAGGGGGCCATCGTCCCCCTGATCAAGGACTGGAAGGACATCATGACGGACGTGTCGGACAAGCAGAACCTCTGCGGCTCCCTCAAGGACTCCCGCTTCTTCGCGCCCTTCAAGGACCAGTGCGACGCGTTCGAGGAGAAGCTCGTCACCATCGACGAGCTGTTGATCATCATGAACAAGGTGCAGCGCAAGTGGGTCTACCTGGAGCCCATCTTCGGCCGGGGGGCGCTGCCCCACGAGAAGGAGCGCTTCGACACCATCGACAGCCAGTACCGGCAGACCATGAAGGAGATCGGCCACAAGAAGAAGGCCGCCAGGAGGGGAAAACACACACAGACACAGTGAATCGTGGCTTGCCAGGAAATTATGGGAAAACAGGGGAAGTGGTGGGGGAGGGGGAAGACGAACATCCAACAGATATGGAAACAGATGGGGAATCCTGCCATTTGTGTGCATTCCTTTGTGTGCCCCATGGGCCCCCTCAGGTCGTGACCCTCTGCTCGATGCCGCGCCTGAAGGACAAGTTCACGAACCTGGCGGACATGCTCGAGCGGTGCCAGCGCGCGCTCAACGACTTCCTGGAGGAGAAGCGCTCCGCCTTCCCCCGCCTCTACTTCATCGGCGACGAGGATCGGCAGCGAGCGAGGGGGGGAAGCGAGAAGGAGAATGCCCTCTCAGAAGGCGGCGGGACTTCTCAGAAGGCCTCTGGCCTTCTGGGAAGTTTGTTTCCGTCTTCGGGGAATGCTTGGAAAACTTCTCAGAAGTCCCGAGAACTCCCGAGCCTTCTGAGAAGGCCTTCTCCTTCTCGCTTCCCCCCTGGGCGCGCCGCCTAGAGGACCTCCTGGAGATCCTCGGCCAGTCGAGCAACCCCGAGGTCATCCAGTCGCACCTCAAGAAGCTCTTCGCAGGCATCGCCACCGTGGACTTCAACGAGGGCGTCACCGAGATCCTGGCGATGAAGAGCTCCCTGAAGGAGGTCGTCCCGCTGCAGCGGCCCGTCGTCGTGAAGGTGGGAGAGGACCCGCGGAACGTGGAGGACTGGCTCGGCGACCTCTCCAACGAGATGATGTCGACTCTGACCGTGCAGCTCCAGAAGATCTTCTCCACACCCGAGATAGACGGCGGCACGTTCGAGAGCAGCCCGTCGCAGCTCCTGTGCCTCAGCGAGAATATCCACTTCACGCGCAACATCGAGACGAAGATCCAGAGCGGGCAGCTGCTGCAGTTCAAAGGGGAATTGCAGGAGAAGCTCAGCAGCATGACCTCGCAGACTGCCCCCGGCGCGCTGGCCCAGGCGAAGCTGAAGAGCTTGATCCTGGACCTCATCCACAACATCTCCGTTCTGGACGAGATGCTGGCGAACAAGGTGCAGCGCGCCTCCGAGTGGGGGTGGTTCAAGCAGCTGCGCTACTACTTGCAGCCTGGCGAGAAGAAGAACCCGTGCACGGCTCGGATGCTCGAGTGCGAGCTGAACTACTCCTTCGAGTACCAGGGGAATGCGGGGAAGCTGGTGCTACGGGACCCAAGCACATACAGTACCACCACCTCCCTCCCCCCTCCCTCTCCCAGTAAAGAGGGAAGGACTAGGATTAAGTCGGGCGTGTCCCTCTACAGGAGGAAAATTAAAAATGGCCCCCAAAAATATTATGGGGACGATTTTGTGAGAATGTTTGTTTTCTTTGTTTTTTTCTGACTATTTCTTATGTTTCGTCCAACATCTGCCTGTAGGGGGACGTGCCCGACCTAAGACTAGGAGGGTAGAGGAGAGAGGAGGAGTCGACGTGGCGGTGGTACGTGTTCTTGGGGCCCGCAGGTGCACACGCCGCTCACCGACAAGTGCTACCTCACGCTCATGCACGGCATGCACCTGGGCTACGGCGGGAACCCCTACGGGCCAGCCGGCACGGGCAAGACGGAGTCCGTCAAGGCCCTGGGCAACTGCCTGGGCCGGCAGGTGCTCGTCTTCAACTGCGACGAGGGCACTCTGGGTGCTGCCAGAACTGCCACTGGGCCACGGTGCCCCCAGGAGTTCCATGGAGGCCCCAACGGCCTCCGGAGCACCCCTTCGCGGGGCCCAGAGGGGGTCCCAGGAGCTCCAGAGTTTGGCGACGAGCGGGGGGGCACTCTTGGGCCAGGGGCACCCTTTGCGCAGCCCCCGAGGCATCGACTTCCAGGCGATGGGCCGGATCTTCGTGGGGCTGGTGCGCTGTGGAGCCTGGGGCTGCTTCGACGAGTTCAACCGCCTCCTCGAGGATCGGGGGTGGACAGATTTCCTACCCTGACACGTCGATTAAGGAGTTGGCCGTTTTCGGCTCGCGAGAGCGCGTCGCGGCCGTCATTTTTGCGGGTCCAGGTCCGTCGGTTTCGGTCCCAGGCCGTTTTCACGAAAGGGAGGTTTACTGAAGGGAGGTTTGCCCACCGCCGAGAGGAGCAGATGAGCGCCATCTCCGGGCTGATCCAGGTCATCCAGGCGGCGATCAAGAACCACCACCCGAACGTCAGTCTGCTCGGCCGTGACGTGAGCGTGAATCACAACGCTGGGATCTTCATCACGCTGAATCCTGCCACCAAGGGATATGGCGGACGCCAGAAGCTGCCTGACAACCTCAAGCAGTTGTTCCGGCCAGTCGCCATGAGCGTGCCCGACAACGAGCTCATTGCTGAGGTCATGATGTTCTCGGAGGGCTTCCAGAGCGCCAAGGTCTGTGCGCAGAAGGTCGTCTCGCTGTTCCTGCTGTCGCGCCAGCTGCTGTCGCCGCAGCAGCACTACGACTGGGGCCTGAGGGCGCTGAAGCCCATCCTGACACTGGCGGGGCGCCTCCTGCAGGAGGCGAAGGCGCAGAGCGGCCAGCCGCTGACCGACGTGGAGGAGACGGTGCTGCTCATCAAGGCCGTGCGCATGAACACGACGTCCAAGCTGACGTTTGCAGACGCGCGCCGCTTCCAGGATCTCTGCTCGGACCTGTTCCCGGGCGTGGACGTGAAGAACATCGAGTACAAGGAGCTGGAGCAGGTGATCCGCGAGACGATAAAGGAGATGCGCTTGAGCGAGATAGAGTCTCAGATCGGAAAGATGCTGCAGTTCCACGAGGCGTGCCAGCAGCGCATGGGCGTCGGCATCGTGGGCCCTTCGGGCTGCGGCAAGTCCACGATCTGGAAGGTGCTCGAGGGTGCTTACAAGAAGCAGGGCAAGACGTATCGCCTGCACGTGATGAACCCGAAGTCGATGGCCCGCGTCCGCCTGCTAGGCCACATGGACCACGACACCCGCGAGTGGTTCGACGGCGTGCTCACCGCGAGCGCGCGAAAGGTGATCAAGGAGCCAGTGACCACCCACAACTGGATCGTGTGCGATGGAGATGTGGATCCAGAGTGGGTTGAGTCTCTCAACAGCGTCCTCGACGATAACCGCCTTCTGACGATGCCGAACGGCGAGCGCATCCAGTTTGGCACAAACGTCAATTTCATCTTCGAGACTGACCACCTCCGCTTCGCCTCGCCCGCCACGATCAGCCGCCTGAACATGATATTCTTGTCGGAGGAGGACGTGGACATCAAGCCGCTGATCTCCTCGTGGATCATGCGGCAGCCCGATTATATGCAGGCCAGCTACGAGCAGTGGTTCGACGCACTTTTCTACAAGGCGCTTGACTTTGTCTACAGAAGTCGGGTCAAGCGGGAGCTGTCCATCGACACCACCAGGATGGGTCTCGTGCTGAACGTCCTCGGCCAGATGATCCCGCGCCAGGACCCGGACAGCGACGCCCCAGCGGAGCTGTCGAAGAAGGAATTCATGCTGGCCGTGTGCAGAGGCATTGGTGGCAACCTGTCCGATGAGAGCCGCAGCGAGCTCACCAACGAGGTCTTCCAGTGGGCCAGCGAGTACCTGCCAGACCCGTCCCGGCCGCTCAACTGTTGCTTCGCAGGCGGCACCTTCTCGCGCTACGAGCCGTCCTCCATGAGGTCCGACGTGTCGCTGGAGGCAGTCCAGAGGTCCAGCGTGCTCCCGCCTCTGGTCCCCACGGTGTCGGTGCTGAGGGACATGGACCTGTTCAAGACCTGGCTGCTCGAGGAGCAGCCCTTCATCGTGTCGGGGCCGGAGGGCTGCGGCAAGAACCTGCTGATCAGGCATGCCATCCGTCGGATGCAGAACGAGTCAGATGTTGCTCTGACCGTTGCAGTGCTGCATTGCAACGCGCAGACGTCCTCCAAGGACGTGCTCCAGAAATTACGGCAGTTCTGCTCCGTCTCCACAGGCGTAAGCGGCCGAGTCTACAGACCCAAGGAGGGGCGCCGGGTCGTGTTGTATATGAAGGACATCAATTTGCCTACGCCGGATAAGTACGACACGTCCGAGGTGATCATGTTCTTGCAGCAGGCAGTGCAGCACAATGGCTTCTACGACGACGACCTCGAGTTCGTCACCCTAGAGCACATCCAGATCGTTGCGTCAATCGCGCCTGCATCCACGCTCGGCAGGCATAAGCTCGCGCAGAGATTCAGTGCCAATGTTCGCACCTGCTCGATCTCGTACCCCACAGGCGATGACCTGGTTCAGATCTACACCGAGATGGTGGCTGCAGTCCTTACCAGTCCCGCCTATCAGAGCGTGGGCAATGTCAGTGGGAAGCTGGCGGAGGCCATGGTGGACATCTACACCCAGATGAAAGCCAAGTTCACCGTGGACGATCGAGACCACTACCTC
Organism: Prorocentrum cordatum; assembly: GCA_963575745.1. Taxonomy (NCBI): domain Eukaryota; class Dinophyceae; order Prorocentrales; family Prorocentraceae; genus Prorocentrum; species Prorocentrum cordatum. Next base: position 352,326 of record CAUYUJ010007435.1, on the reverse strand, counting down.
TTCAGCCCACGCGACCTCACGCAGTGGATCCTGCAGCTGCTTCGCTACGAGGTGTTCTCTCACGAGACCTTCCTCGAGGCCTGGGCTTACGAGGCGTGCCGCATCTTCATGGACCGCCTCGTGGGCGACGAGGCGCAGGCGCACTTCGACGGCATGCTCAAGAATGCGCTGCTCCATTTCTTCAACATCGACATCGAGGTCGAGAAGCTGGTGTACACGTCGCTGCTCACCTTTGGTGACGAGGGCGTGCCGACGGGCGAAATGAAGAAGGTCTCGCAGGCGGACTTTAGGAAGATGATCGAGGACGGCAAGAAATCATATGAGCGCGAAGTGAAGGATCTGCCAATAGAGCTTGTGCCAGAGTGCATGAACCAGCTGGCGTGCATTGACCGCGCCCTGGCAGCGCCCACGTTCAACGACGTCCTCGTCGTGGGCCGCTCTGGCAGCGGACGTCGATCGCTTCTGTCGCTGATCTTCCAGATGCAGCGCCTGCAAGTGTTCACCCCAGCACCTTCTCGCAAATACGGCGACAAGGAGTGGAAGAGGGACCTCAAGGAGGTGATGAAGATGTCCGGCGTGGAGAAGCAGCACACGGTCCTCTTCTTGGAAGACCATCACTTTTTGAAGTCGGAGTTCGCCGAGAGCATCAACTCGCTCCTCAGCTGCGGCGACGTGCCTGGCATCTGGGCCCCAGAAGAGATCGATCCGCTACTGGCGCCGCTGAAGGAGGAGTGGTCCGCATCCCAGGGCAAGGGCGGCTCCATGCGCACGCCGTTCGACTACTTCGTGGGCCAAGTCCGAGACCATCTTCGGATAGTTATCTCCATGGACCCCGACCATCCGCACTTCCTCCCGCTGTGCGCCGCGAATCCTGCGATGTTCTCCTGCACGACGGTGCTCTGGCTTGGCGACTGGAGCCAGCCGAGCCAGACGCACATCATCGGGCAGATGCTCGGGGAGATCGTGCAGAGTAAGCGGGGCAGCCTGGCGCCGCTGCTCCTGCACATGCACTCCAGCCAGGCGTCGAGGAGGAGGACACGGCACAGCAGCATGAGCTTTTGGAGCTCCGCGCCGGTCCAAGACCTCCGCGCGGACCTCCGAAAGTTCATGGCTGTGCCCTTGTCTTGTTCCTCTGCAGGTGGCCGTGGGCGCGTGCCCGCGGCACTTCACCACCCTGGTGCACACGGCCAAGAGGATGTACGAGTCCAAGGTCTCCTCTGCCTCGGGGCAGTCCACCCACCTGCAGAAGGGCCTGCAGAAGCTGGAGGAGGTCAGCGCGACCGTCCGGACGAAGGAGGAGGAGTCCCTGAAGCAGGGCAAGGTGCTGGAGCAGAAGCAGGCCCTCGCGGCGGAGGCGCTCACGCGCATCACCGCCGCCATGCAGGAGGCGGCCGAGCGCAGGCAGGAGGTGGAGAGGCTGGAGCAGACCACCCAGGTCGACCAGGAGCGCACCGCCGCAGAGAAGGAGGGCATCGAGCGGGAGCTGGCGGAGATCCAGCCCGTGCTCGACGCCGCGAAGAAGGCCGTCGGCAGCATCAAGCCGGACCACCTCAACGAGATCCGCGCGCTGAAGATGCCGCCGGAGCCCATCCACGACGTGCTGAGCGGCGTGCTCCGGCTGATGGGCAACACGGACAACTCGTGGGCGTCCATGCGGAAGTTCCTCGCCGGTAGCGGTGCGATCCAGCGCATCTTGAGCTTCGACCCCCGCGAGATCAGCGCGGAAGTCAGGTCATCGGCCGAGGCCCTGTTGAAGGAGAAGGCGAACTCTTTCGACCACGCCACTATCTACCGGGTGTCCGTTGCCGCAGCGCCCCTCGCCAAGTGGTTCACCGCGTGCGTTAAGTACAGCTCCGTGCTCGTCAAGGTGGCACCGATGGAGAAGGCGCTGAACGAGGCGCAGAGGGTGCTCGAGACCTCGAAGGGCAAACTCGAGGAGTACAAGCAGCAGCTCGTGACCATCGACAAGAAGGTTCGGCGGCGGGCCTGGGGTCGGGAAGTGAGAAGGGGTTGGCCGTCTCAGAAGTCTCAGAAGTCCCTGGGCCTTCGGAGAAGTGTCCCATGAGCCCTCCCCGGCGACACAGACAAAGGCCGGAAGGCCTCTGAGAAGTCCAGCCGCCCTCCGAGAGTGCCTCCTCCTTCTCGCTTCCCCCCCCTCGTAGCTCGCACAGAGCTGAGGCCGGCCGGTGACCTTCTCCTTCGAGTAGGTCACCGGCCGCGGCGCCCACTCGCCGCCGAAAGGTGTCCGAGCTGCGCACGGAGTTCGAGGACCGCACGGGCGAGGCGCAGGTCCTGAAGGTGGACCTCGAGAGGGCCAACGCCACCCTCGCGAAGGCGCAGAGCATGATGTCCAAGATGTCCGGGGAGCAGCAGCGGTGGGCGCAACAGGTGCTGGGCGGGGCCAGCACCGGGACAGCTCCTCCTGGGCAAGTTCCCTCCTCGCTCCTCCTCCTCCTCCTCCTTCTGCTCCTTCTCCTCCTCGTCCTCCTCGCTTCTCCTCTCCTCCTCCTCCTCCTCCTCCTCCTTATCATCCTCTTCTTCTTCTTATTATTGTTCTTATTCTTATTATCCTTATTCTTCTTCTTATTATTATTTTTCCTCCTCCTCCTCCTCCTCCTCGCTCCTCCTCCTCCTCCTCCTTTTCCTCCTCCTCCGATTGGAGGTACTCCTCCTCCTCCTGCCTCCTCCTCCTCCTCCTCCTCCTCCTCTTCGCTCCGCTTCCTCCTCCTGTTGCTCCTCCTCTTCCTCCTCCTCGTCATCCTCCTCCACCTCTTCGTTCTCCTCACCTCATCACTATTCCTCCTGCTCATCCGTCTCCTCCTCCTCCTTCTCCTTCTCCTCCTCCTTATCCTC
>CAUYUJ010007435.1:326457-349373 GCA_963575745.1 Prorocentrum cordatum | reverse complement strand
AGCATCAGCATCAGCATCATCATCATCATCATCATCATCATCATCATCATCATCATCATCATCATCATCATCAGCATCATCAGCATCAGCATCATCATCATCATCACCATCCTCCTCATCATCATCAGCATCAGCATCAGCATCATCATCGTCATCATCGGCAGCATCATCGTCATTTTCATTACCATCATCATCATCAGCATCAGCATCGGCATCATCACCAGCATCAGCATCAGCATCATCATCATCATTATCATCATCATCAGCATCATCATCATCATCAACATCATCATTCTCATCATCATCCTCATCTTCATCCTCATCATCCTCATCATCCTCATCATCCTCATCATCCGCATCCTCATCCTTCTCCTGCTCCTGCTCCTCCTCGATCATCCTCCTCCTCCTCGCTGCTCCCCCCTCACCCTCCTCCTCCTCCCCCGCCTCCTCCTCCTTCCCCTCCTCCTCTTATTTCGTTTCCCCCTCATCCTCTTCCTCCTCGCTCCTCCTCGCCCATCCTCCTCCTCCGCCTCCACCGCCTCCTCGCTTCTCCTCCTCCTCCTCCTCCTCCTCCTCCTCCTCCTTCCGTCGCCATTTTGGCTCAAGTCCGTAGCGTGGCCCAGGCGTCAGCAGCGGACGGAGCTTTCTGGCATTGGGGGGCGCCTCAGAGGCGCACGCGGCCCCAGCAGCTTCCCCCTGGCAACACCAGTCAGGGCACTTCGTGTACTCAACTTTCTCGGCGCGCTTTGCCGTGCAGGTGCCCGCCTGCACGAGCTGTCCTTCACCACGGCTGGCTCATGGCGCCTCCTGCCAGGCAGGATGCTCTTCCGTTCCAGAGTGGTCACAAGAAGCAGCGGGTTGCATGGGCAAAGCCATGGTATTGTAAGCACTGCTGGTCACAGTCGACGGGAGATCGGTGGTGTAATCGAGCGGACCAAGACAAGTGGCAGTTGTGCAAGGAGCATAAGGGCACCGCCTTCGGCGGCACCAAGGAGGTCGTCGGCCGGGCGCCCAGCAAGAGCGTCCGTGCTGCAGGCGGCGCGGGCGGCCACGAGGCGGAGATCAAGAAGCTGCGGGCAGAGCTGGCGAAGCTCAAGAGTCAGCAGCAGGCACCAGGCAGCGGCGGGGCCGATGCCATGGAGATCGACGGGCTCGGCTTCGGCAAGGGGCCCGACGCCGACCTCAAGCGTGAGTTGGCGGACGTGGGCTCCCACCTCGTGGCGCTGGAGAACGCGTCGTGCGCCGAGCTGGTCGGGGCCCGTGAGAAGCTCCGCGCGCGCCAAGGCGAGCTGCGTAAGAGGCTCGTGGCGGGCAAGAGCTTGGATACACGGCTCAAGGAGATCTCTTTCCAGCACCAGAAGTTGGAGAAGCGCAAGGGGAAGCATGAGGAGCACCTCGTCACGCTGCGTGAGAAGGTGCGCGCGGCCGAGGCAGCGGTCGTCGAGGCGTCGCTGGGGCTGGACCGCCTCGTCGCCGAGCTCCTGGAGCTCGAGGAGGAGCGCCGCCAGCTGGTGGCGCAGGTGCCGCGCCCGCAGGATGGCGAGACGCCGTCGTTGGCGCAGGTGCTGCCAGTCGCGTCCGAGGAGATCACGGTGGCCAAGCTGGGCGAGCTGCTCGCCGCCTTCGGCGGGTCAGGTGACTTGGCGACGAGGCTCCACGGCTGCTGGAAGAGGTGCGAGCTGCCGAGGCTGAGCACCGCGCTGAGCAGCGGCGACGCGCTGCCGAGGAGGCGGCGCAGCAGCAGGCAGCGAGCCAGGGCCACGGAGGCGCTACCGCCTCCGCAGCCGCGCCTGGCGCGGCAGCACCAGGCTCACCGACCTGGATCCCCAAAGCGGACGGGGACCCAGAGGTGCTGCGGGCCTTCCTCCAGCCGGTCACTTTGCAGGTGCCAGAGGACGAGGGCGAGCTGCGCGAGGCGGTCAAAAGGGCAGGGGAGTCGCTCTCCAACTTCGCCAAGAAGCAGCGCTGCAGTGTATAGCCTGGTGCACCTCATCCGAGGTATGATGATGCAGATTGTTACAATGAGTTCGTCTTCTCATGGGCCTCTGGCGGAGATGCTGGAGGCCGAGCAACCGCCTCTGGGAACGGGACCCATGGTGATTTGCTGCCATGAACACCACGTGCTTGGCGACAAGTTGGGCTCTTTCCAGGCGAGGCTCGCGGCTGCAGGGTATCACGGTGTGTGGACGGCGGCAGAGGCTACCGATACCCGAGGATCGCGAGGCGGGGTGGCAGTGCTGTGCCCCGCCAATGTGCAGGTCACGTGCCCGCCGCTGTCGATGTCGGGGGTGCTCGTGCCCGCTAGAGCTGTAGCCGCCCACGCCCATTCGAGTATGAAAGGCGGGTTCATTGCGATTTCAGCTTACCTGTGGATGGATGAGCTTTTCGGGCCTAACAATATTCGGCTGCTAACAGAAGTTGCCAGCTATATACATCGGGTGCAGGCGCTCGGCTTCGACTGGGTGTTGGGGGCGGACTTCAATATGCGGCCAGCGCTGTTGAAGGCTTGGGCGGCTTCCATTGGCGGCGTGGTAGTCGCCACCACGACTCCTACTTGCACCCAGAGCATTCCAGGCACGGTGATTAACTTCTTTGTGATGAGTGCGAACATGGCTATTCGCACGTCGGCGCCCGAAGTTTGTGTGACGGCCAACTTGTCACCACACAGGCCTGTTTGTGTGCAGATGCAGGGGCCCGACGCGGTCCTGTGGGTGCGTGTGGCCAGGCAGCCGTGTGCTGTGCCAGTGCTGGCGAAGCCTGGCTGCGCGCGCTACCCCAGGGACTGGGCGGGCTTCATCCAAGATGTGGGCAGCGCGGCCTCCGCCGACGAGCTCGCCACTTTCTGGGGCCGCATCGCACGCGGCATCGAGCAGGCGCTGCTGGACAGGCGCGACATCATGGGGCCGAGGCGGAAGGATCATGAAGGTCGTGCAGGACCGCATGAGACGGTCTGGAAGCAGGCGACGTCGGTGGTGCGCACGCGGCTGCCGCAGGCCGACGTGGAGTACACGGCGTGGGCGGTGGCGGCGCGCTGGGCGCGGCAGATCAGGCGGGTCAACCAGGCTCTCGCGACCTACATCCCGAAGCTGAGCGATGAGGGCGAGGTCCAGCAGCTGCACCTGCTGGAGCGGGTGGCGCGCATCCTGTTCGAGGCTCCGGCGTTCATGAGCAACGTTGCAAGGCGGCGCTCCACTCTGCAGGCGCTGGACCATCTGACGCGCACGTTTTTTCTTTCTGGCTTAGCAGTCTTCGGCGACCCTGCGGCCGAGGACTTGATTCAGCGAATCCTGGGCCAGGCCGACTCTCACCAGGCCGGGTTCCTGGCGTTGAAGGATGAGTCTTGGAAAGCCTGGGTTCGGAGCAGTTTGTTGGGCGGGGCTCGGGGAGCTCATCGGTTTTCCAAGGTGCGAGGGCTCCAGGAGACGATCGAGGCCACCGAGCGAGCGCAGCCGTTTCAATTGGCTGATGCGACTTGCTCGGACTGGGCCAAGATATGGTCGACTCACGGATGTCGAGCGCCCGAGTTTCCGCCCGATTTCGATGATTGGCCGTCGCCCCCCGAGATCACGATTCCCGACATGCGAGCGGCGATCGCCAAATTCCCTCCCCGTACAGCTGTCGGGGGCTTGAGCATTCACCCGAGGTCGTTGCAGTATCTGTCGGATGCCATCTTGTCGGCTGTCGCCGCCCTTCTCATGCGATGCGAGAGGGTCGGGTGCTGGCCAACGGGACGGCTGGTTAGTCGCTTGGTCAGGCTGGCCAAGCCAGACGGCGGCCACCGCCTGATCGCCCTCCCAGATTCCTTGCTGCGGCTTTGGGGCCGCTTGCGTAGGGCAGAGACCATGAAATGGGAGCTCTCGGCCAGGGCGGGCGTGCGAGGAGGGGCGTGTTCAGGCTTTCTGGGGTACTGGGAGGGGGATGAGCTCTAGCGATTCTGCCTTTGATCTGAATCTAGCAGCGGAGATTGCGAAAGCACGGTCTCATCATTGTGTCTCGCTGCTGCTCGATATGTTTTTTTTTTTTGTCCCCAAGGGGCCGAACCATGTTTGTTTAAACCTACGTGCTTGAGGAGGCAGCTGCCCGAGCAGCTTCCTCTCTGGCCAGCACGCGCTGGCTGATCGCACGCATCCCGTCCGCCTGGGTGAGGCCTGTCATCGCAGGCTGGTGCAGCGTGACCTCCTCGGGCGGTGGTAACGCGGCAGCGTAACACAGATTGGCAACTCCTCTCCGAGAAGTTGTCGAAACCTCAGCCTGCACATTGGCTTGAGGGAAAAGACCGTCGTAGATGCGTCGTAGACTCGTGGCACCTCCAGCAAGCTTTCGTTGCTGGCACTCTCGGCCTAAGAGTCTGCATCTGCGGGTTGAGTATGCCCCGCAGACAGAACAGAAAAACAGAACCTTCTGCTCCGTTCCTCGAACAACCGTACAGTGTGCGAGGGTGTGGCCGAGAGACATGTCGAGTGTTCGCTTCAAGGTCCTACTCATGCCTTTGCAGCCTATCATGGGTCTGGAGTCATGGTCTCTAGCGAGGGTTAAACATCTGAGGCATCGCGCACGATCATTACCTAACTCTTGCCACGCGTGCCAACCTCCAGATTTCAAAAACTTGGCCCTCGGACCTGAACTCGTAACACGGTCAAACTTCTCTACAGGAAAAACTGATAAGACTTTACCCATGACTCGGGCAATTGTCTTTAACTGACTAAGCCTGCACTCAACCTCTTTTTCTTCAGCGGAGGAGGGTTGGGGATGGTCGAGGAGAGCTCTCTTGGCCTGGGCATCTGCATACCAGCTTCCCAGCGCGATTCTCTTCTCTCCCACGGGTAGCTCGTCTATCTTGGCCAGCGCACGATGTGCTGGAGTGTGATGAAACTGCGGCTGGTGTCCAGCTCGCTCGTGCAAAAGAGATCCACGTCTTAGGCCAGCATAACGGTGCTTCCTCGAGCACTGGTTGACCGCGGGCGACGTGCACATCTTGATTACCGTCATGCTATCCCCGTACCTGTCCCCCCCGTAGTCCTGGAACATGGGGGGGAGGGCCATCGCCTGCTGTTCAGCAGCTTGGGAGGTCTGGGGGAGGGTGTCAAGAACAGTACCTTGGGCAGTGGCAACTCTCTTATCATTCTCGGGCCCCAGGAAGACCCACGAATAGGCGGCCCTCGAAAGTTCACGAATCGGGTGTCGAAACGCCGAACCATCAACACAGACATCGGGCCCCCGAAGGTCAATCGAATCCCAAGGAACCTCCTTTCCTTCCCCGTCGAAGAGGGTGGGGTTCGGGTTCGTCGAGGGGGGGGGGCAGGTACTTTCGGGGTGCCCCCATTTCATTTCATCGAAAAACTTCCTATCTTCGCCGCCCAAAGCCTCAGCATACCAGGCGGGAAGCTCGTCGCCTAGCGCTTCAGCTCGTGCCTTGGCAGCATCGGGGTGGAGACATCTCCATGCTCGATGCCGAACACTATCGGGAAGGCCGCAAAGAGGGCAGTCTCCTGCAGTGCTATAACCACATGCGCGAGCCCTTGCTCGCGTCCAAACTCCTTGGCAGAAAACCGTGAGGGCCAGATATTTTTCTCGTTGAGAGAGTCCTTTCCCCCTGGGTCCCAACAGCTTTTTTTTCAAGGGTTCAACGCAGACTCGGGTCCCTTGGAACCCCTCAGTGCTCTCGGCTAACGCTCTCTCGTGGGATCTCTGAGTAGCCAAATCCAACAAAAACGAAAGCATGGAGGGAGAGGTGTAGGCCAAAGAAATCTCACGATTACTCATCTCGAAACGTCAAAGCCGAGGTGGAAGTCCATCCAATCCTGCGCAGGCTAAGGTGCATCCTCTGAAGGGGACCACGAGAGTTATTCCACGTGGTGCTGTCATCGAAAGGGACATCTCGCCAGAAACCGCACAGGTCTTTCACAGTGTGAAAGGAAGACTCAGGACTAGTGATGGCCGTCCAAACAACAGCAGCCCACTGGAGCACAGGGGCAACAGCAGGTCTCCACATGGGGTCTCCAAGGATGGCCAGCTTCGCCCTCAGAGAGCATCCCTTGTGACGAGGGGGTTTGTAACTAAGAAGCACACGTTGACCTTCCCTAAGCTCTCCGTTGCTAACCCACACAATCGCCGATCCAAACGTGGCCGCTGGCAAAACTCCAGCAGTGTAAATTTTTCCCATCCTTCCTCGCTGGCGGGGGAGGGCTCTCGTGTAACGCTGGAGCACACGGTGGCGTCTACGCATGTCTTGGAAGCGTTGCTTGCGCTTCCACGTGGCTCTCCTCGCACCTCTACGCCTACCTGGGGCAAGGTCCGATCCTAACGAAACGATTCCCGTGCTGACTTGGCCCGCCATCCTTCCCAACAGTCGAGCAAGTTTGTTGGCCAAACCTTGATTGCTCGCGAACGTGCAAATCTTGTCAGGGTGGACGTCCACCTTAAGCTCTTCACGACAAATGATCAGCAGGGCCGCAGCAGCCTTTGAAACCCGTGAAAGCACCTGCTGCTCAGTGCCGTCACTCGTCACGCTGTTGTCGTCCACGTAAGACGAAAACCAGACTTCAGGATGCTCAACGATAAAGCGGTCGAAGGCACCTATACTGTACACACGCACGAATATGTCATTGAAAATGTCACCAGCTGGTAATCCTGACGAGCCAAAATGAGGAACGAGGCCATACTGGGCCCCGATGCGCAACAGCCGAGGGCCCCGCCAGTAGTTATACGTCGTTTTCACAATCGTGCTATTTATGCCATACTCCAGGGCCCTTTGTCGGAGGAGGGAGAGGTCGAAGGATTCATAGTATTTGGTGGCATCCCAAATAAACCCCCCCGAGACCTTATCGTTCTGTTGAGCAACCTCGGCCTTGACCGCCTGATGCCAGACAGCATCTTCAGCACTGCGACCTGGGCCGGAAGCCCAGTATTTCCTAGGGTAGCTCAAATTAAAGTCGGTCACGAACGGTCGTCGCAACCTTTCCCAGACTCGAACGGGCCCCGCACACGACAAAATGGGTCGAAGCCCTCCCTTGGGTTTTTCAAGGAGGGAAAACACAAGCCAGAACAACTGTTTGGGGAACAAACCCAAACACTCCGTAGCTTGCACAATCGCCGCAAACGTTTCCAGAGCTTCATCCGACACCAGGCTGAACTGACGAGGGTGTATACCGTCGAGGCTCTGGGAGGTGAGGTGAGAGAAACTCGACGAGGCTTTTCGAAGCTCAATCGCCGAGGGTCGGGGCAGATGCTCTCTGTCGGGCACGCAAACCTCAGGAGGTTCGTGAGACGCGTGCCAGAAACCAGCAAGCTCATCGCCTTGCTGTCTCAGGAGAGCCTGTGGATCATTGGAGAAAAATCCTGGGTGGGTCTGAACGACCGTCGGGGACCACTTCGCTTTTAAATTGGTCAATCGATGCATAGCCCTCGCCCCCCCGTGTAACGCCTTCTCCTGCCACTCATCCCAACTATCCCTCTTTTGTTTGTCGATGGCCTGCTTGGCCGCCGCGAGATCGTCATCCCACGAAGCGAGAAACTCCTGGCACTCGTCGCTCCAGTCCGACAGCACACCTGTCGAAGGAAACCTGCGTGCCAAGGCTCCGGCCTGCGCCAGAGCAGCGTCTAAACGGATACTGCGCCCTTCACCTGGGCAGGGTGTGGTGAGCAGCTGCTGGACCTAGAGCTCCACATCACTGGTTAGTTGATATATTTGGGCATGGTCCTGGAAAACGGGGTCATCATGAAGCTTCTGGAGCCTCACAGAGGCCCCAATCGTCTCGGAAAGCTGTTGCGCAAGCCAGATCCATCCGTGGTGCTGCTGTCTCTCATCCACACAACTAGGCTTGGCGAAAATCTGGACCCATCTTGGTTTCAGGAAGCCCCCTTTGAACCCCTTTTGTTTGACCTCAACCCCAGTGAAGGCCTCGAGCTCGAGCTCGAACATGTTAGCGAAATGGCGCCACGCCTCCGTGGGCAGCTCCCACGCATATCCAACTGGCTGGGACAAGGCTGCATCAGCTGCTGCCTCGGCAACTGCTCGAGGCACTCTCCAGTCCTGAGGCTGAGGTGACGGTCCTATGGGTAAACTAGTGGGCAGCTTTTGGTGGGTTCGGTACATGAGCTGATAACACTTGACCGCATCAGCCTTCAAGGAAATGCACACGGGTCGGTGAGGTCTGTGTGTCCATGACACGTCAGCCTCGATATTTTTTGCAAGCTCTGGCGAAGCATGTGCTGGCGAGAAAATAATCAATCTTAGACAAGCTGGTGGGGGAGAGGCAGGTCTTTTGATCTGGTACCATCAAGGCACCTCCCGTCCTGCGGACCACCCCCGACGCCTCGACCAAGCTAGGGTCAAGGTTCCAATCGCAACCGACAACGAACATGTGTTCACGTTCAAGCCTCTCCCCCACCAGGCGAAGAAGCGACACGCTCATCTGGCACAAGCCAGTTCCACTCTTAAGATATCCGCAGACCACCTGGAGAGGCGGCCAAGAGGGTATGTCAACAACAACGTGCATCAATCTTCCTGGCCAGAGCGTGCCCGAGCCATCCTGGGGCCACCTCAGACCCAAATGCTTTCGAACGAAAACAGCCACCCCCGCCCTCGTCTGGCCACCTTCGCCAGGGAGGGATGGGGAGGAAAGCATTTTCCAACCGAGGGCCCCCGCCGCCGCCGCCTTTTCACCCTCTCGCTCCTGCACGAACCCGACCTCCTGCGCCAACAGGATACTCGACTCAGTGTGACACAGACGCTCACGTAGAGTAGGCTACGAGTTGCCGTTATACGTTTCAATGCAGAATCCCCGGCTCAAGAGCAGCTCGGAGGTCGAGTCGGGGGAAGAAGCGGGGGGAGGTGGAGGAGGTGCAGGCACTCCGAATTTAGACAGAGGCAAGCCACAGCAGCGGGGCATGAGACTACCCTGGCCGCTTCTGCTTGCCAATCTTGCGGAGCACTGGTCTAAGCTTAGCACAGAAGGCCTCACGGTCCAGGTTGCTGGAGGCGAGGATCTCATCTGCCATCTCGAAGTCGAGCTCGATGTCATCGGGCTCGTTGTTGCTGTTGCCTGTAGCCTCAGCGCCAGTAGGAAACCCAGCGCCAGAGCCAGTGGCGCCCTTCTCGAATGGAGACTTGGCGACCGCTGTAGCTCTCTTCTGCTTGTGGTTGTTGCTCTCCGTGAGGACACGCGCAAAGTCCTTGAAGGCCTGCGAGTCCATGAAAGCCACGATGGGGTCCTTACTGGGATGGTTGTCCAAAAACTCTGTGTCCAGCTCGAACGTCGCCGCCACAGGGTTTGGCATAGCATCTTGAAGTTCTTGATGCAGTACACGGATCTCCTCCTCAGCAGACGAGATCTGCGCCTTGGACGAGTCGATCTTCTCTTGTGCTCTGCGTATAGCATCGAGCTGATCCAGCACCACTTGCTCAAGCTGGGCTTTCTTCGTAGAAGCCCTCTGGAGTCTGTGCCCAACCGTGGTGTGGCGCGTGAGTTGTGGTTTCGTCTCTGCCAGCGCTTTCCTTGCATCGCCAAGGCTGCGTTGCAGGGCTTCGACAGCATCTTTACCAGCTTCACCAGGCAGCTTTTTGCAATTGGCCACGGAGATCTCCAACTGCTTGATCTGCTCTCGAAGTTGATCAGCCTCTTTGCTCTCTTTATCTTGATCGGGATCTTTATCTTTGTCAGGTGACGTAGCTGCATCTGGTGGTCCCCGTTGTCCCGAAGATGCCAGCAGCTTGTCAATCCTCTTTTGCATCGCGTCGAGCTGCCGCTGCATGGGATCACCTCCCTGCGGGCCCCGTGAACGGCGAGGAGGCCCTTGACCCAGGTGACCATTCGGTGCAGCAGCAGCAGCACGTTCTTTAGCACGGCGGTGAATGCTAGCAGGAGCCGACACGCCGCACCTGCATATAGTCCGACACGCCCAGTTCGCGTTCCGTCCGCAATTGTTACACGACCATGTCGGTTGACGTGGTCCGTGGAGTACTTCTCCAGCGTCGCCCCCGCCATTGGATGGTGCCATGCGTCAGGGCAGCTGGGTGTGGAGCGCCCTCGCGGGCTCGTAGTCAGCCTCCGCAGAGGCGTTCGAGAAAACGGAGAGGGTAACCCTTGGCCTGGGCAGGCCGACTGAAGGGCACCCTGGGAGCAAATCGCACGCCGAAAGCCTCTCAAGCCTGCCGCACGGCTGCGGACAAGCTCGAAGCCTCGCGGCAAGGTTTCGAACTTGAGCCAAACTGGCTACGGGCTCGATATGGTTAAGTGCTATGAGATGATAAAACTGTCGGTTTTGTTTCAGGTTTTTCGCCAGGTCCATTTCCCGCTTAGGCTGGGGTGGATGCTCATCCAGAGCTACATGGTCCCCAGGCGGGTCGACGCTTTTGGGTCCCTCTCTGAGGCCTCTGTCAGTTTTCAGGGCATGTTAGCCGGCTGCTCGGCGGCGTCAGCGGTGATGCTGGCGGTGTTGCTTCAACCTGTTCAATCGGTCGTCAAGCGGTTCCCCTCTGTGCGGGCTCGTGCCCTCATGGATGATGTGCCCCTGCAGTGGGACGGACCCGGCATGAAAGAAGCTAAGGTGGTCCTAGCCGCGGCCCGCGAATTGTGCCGTGAGGTAGCCCCGATTGGCCTCCTGCTGCAGCCAAATAAGTCTGGTTTTATCGCTTCGAGTGTGGCTGCTGAGAAAATTATAGCCTCGGCTGGCCGCTCGTTGGGTTTCAAGCAGCAGAAGCATATGCGCAATCTCGGCCACGACTTGTATGGACGACGCGTCCTGCGGGTCATGGAGGCACGTAGGAAACGGCAGCTCGACATGCGCAGGCAGAGGCTGGTTGCCCTGAGGAGGCCGGCGGGTGGAGAGCGGGTGGCGGGGTTGTGGGGGACGGGATTGATGCCGTGTGGCAGCCATGGCGCTGCGGTGTCAGGTGTCACTGATGCCACACTTCGCTCGCTTCGTTCGCTCGCTGCTTTCCTCCTTGGGGCCAAGAGCCGTAGTCATGTGACGCCGTACCTGTGCACGCATCGGGATAAGTTTTATGATCCTGTGTTTGACGCCTCCGTTCCACTCGTTCATCGTTATTGTTGCTGGGTGTGGGGCGGCCGCGCTAAAGATTCTGACATGCGCTGTGCGCGGGAGCAGGCCTCTAGAGTTCTCTCGGCGGCCCCGCATTGGTCTAGACTCAGAGGGCCAGTCGGAGCGGTCATGCTCTCACTGCAGCGAGTCGGATGGGAACTCGTGGGGCCGCATCACATAAAGACGGACCAGAGTGACGCTCTCTCTTTGTTGCGCACGTCTCCCTCGGATGTGCGACATTTGCTGCGTGAAGGAATTAGCAGAGCCCTGGGGATCCAGCTGGTGTCGAGTCTTCCCGAGGCCCAGGGGCATGAGGTCGTCTGGGTCAGGGCTCTTCGGCCGGGGTTCCAGAGGCTTCAAGGGGCCCGTAGGGCTTGTCTCAGGGCCCTTTGGGCGGGGGCCATGTGGCCCCCAGCCCGCAAGTTTCAGCGCGGATACTCGGCCAGCAGCAAGTGTGACTTCTGCGATCATCCGCAGGGAACTTTCGGCCATCAGTTTTACGATTGCGAAGGGCTCTGGGCGGAGAGTGACGACCCAGACGCGAGCCCTGCAATGCCAGACTCGTGCTTCGAGCACAGGAAGTGGCTGAAAGAGCAAGCGTATGGGGCCCCTCCCGACTTCGACACTCCTGAGTTGGTTTATGGTTTGCCTTCTCTCCCTGTCGAGATCCCTGCAGTCGCTGCTCAGACGAAGGTCTTTTCCTGGGGCGCGGTGTCTGCACCTTGGGACTTTCGTGTGTACACCGTGGCCTGGCGTCGGGAACCCCCGAGGCCAGTCGATGTGGCTGGTCGGTCGTGGCCGGCCCTCTCTCCTGGGGTGGTGGTGGTGGCCTGTGAAGGCCGAGTTCGGGGCCTTGGCGGGGCCAGCGCAGACGGTCCCGAGGGCCGAGCGCCAGGCTATCCTCCATGCTTTGAAGGTCGGGCCGTGGGGCCTCGAAGTTGTTTCGGATCATCTGACGGCGGTCAAAGAAGGGAACTCCTGGGGTCCTGGTTTGGCTGCTGGCAGAGGCACGCACGCCTCGGTTTGGAGGCAAGTTTTTGATTTGCATCGGGGCAGGGCCGAGCGGCCTGTTTTCCGCTGGACCCCATGCCCACCAGGATTTGTTTGCGGTCCTTGAGGGCCAGGCGTTCTCCTGGGATGGTGTCGGTCGTAGTGTCGTCAATTGCATTTGGAACGCCTGGGCCGACTTCTTTGCGCGACTAGGGGCGAGTGAGCACCAGCTGCCTGAGCTGGTCACCTCGCTGTTGCGGGAAAATATCAAGGATTGCTATGAGACTCTGGATTTCCCGTCGCGGGCGGCGCAGCAAGCTGCTGCGGCAGCGCCAGACCTGCCCGCGCCCGTGCGGGTGAGAGGGGACGGCATCCCTAAACCCGCCTTGTTTTCTCACGATTTGGAGTTGGTGGAGGGGGTCTCTGAGGCGGCGAGGTGCACGTGTTGTCACTGCTCGGCGCGGACGGCCTTGAGCAGGAGAAAGCTCGAGCAGCCTGGTGCGAGATGTGCCCCGTCTCCCCTCCACCTGTTTCTCTCTGCTGTGCGCGCCTGGCGGCGCGGGGGCGCCCTACCCAGGGCGCGATGTGTCGCCGTCCAGGATGCCCTCAAGGCTCTGAGGCTCGAGTCCTCCGCTGAGGCCCCGATGGAGCCCCCAGGTACCTTCGTCTACGAGGGTCATGTTGTGCAGGCGTCTGGCCGCTACTTGATCTGCCACCGCTGTGCGGCTCACTGTCTACTTGAAGCGCCGAGCTGGCGGAAGCTTCTTGCCCCGTGCTCTGGCGCTGCGTCCTCGGGCCAGGATTGGTTCAGGGACGAGGTGCTGGCTGGGCGCGAGCCGCGCCCACCGCCCGCTCCAGCGTAGGGCCGTCGCCTAGCGTCGGTGCTGCGCCTGACTGGGTGTTGGGTGCGGCTCGGCGCATCCGTGCGCGCTTTTAAGGGTGTGCGGGGCTTGCCTGCACCACCCCTCTGAGGCACGGCCTCATTCTCGTCTGCTCGGCTAGCTTCCGTCCTCGGATGCTAGACCTTGGTTGTCCCTTTTGTCACTTGTCCCTCCTCCTCCTCCTCCTCCTCCTCCTCCTCCTCCTCCTCCTTCTCTTCTCTTCCTCCTCGTCCTCCTCGCTCCTCTTCATCCTCCTCCTCCTCTTCCTCCTGCTCCTCCTTCTCCTGCTCCTTCTCATCCTCCCCATCCTCCTCTTTCATGTGATGCCGAGATTGTCGGGTGTCTCCTGAGCGTTGGTGATTCATCACTCTCGCCCTCGCATTTACAGTCGCCGTCGCGTTTGTCGGATGCTTCGTCGTTCTGTGGTTCGCTCGCTTCTCCTCCTCCCCCTCCTCCTCCTCCTGCTCCTGCTCCTCCTCCTCCTCCTCCTTCTCCTCGTTCTCCTCCTCCTCCTCCTCCTCCTCCTCGCTCCTCCTCCTCCTTCTCGCTTCTCCTCGCTCCTCCTCGATCCTTCTTGCTACTCCTTGCGCACACCCGCAGCGCAGAATCCGAAGCGCCGATCTGGAGCTACTGCTGCTACTTCAGCCGCACACCGCTCAAGGCACAACGGGGGAGAGCGAGGGAGGGAGAGAGGGAGAGAGAGAGAGAGAGAGAGACAAAAAAAACAAGAGGGGGGAAAGAGAGAGAGAGAGAGAGAAAAAAAAAAAGTGAGAGAAGAAACTGGCCCATTTTAGCTCCAGCTGCGACAGCTGGCCGCGCCACTGCCGCTGGAGGGGACGGCAGGAGGTGACCGAGCATGCTGACCCCCCTCCTCCTCCCTCCTCCCTCCTCCTCCTCCTCCCCTCCTCCTCCTCCTCTTCCTCCTCCTCCTCCTCCTCCTCCTCCTCCTCCTCCTCCTCCTCCTCCTCCTCCTCCTCCTCCTCCTCCTCCTCCTCCTCCTCCTCCTCCTCCCCCCCCTCCCCCTCCCATCTCGTCACGTGCACCTCTCCGATCACTGGGCGCCCCCTTTGGGCGCTTCACGGCGCGGCGCCCTCCTCGAGGGCTCGCCTGCGCAGCTCTGGCCCCAGGCTGGGCCTCGAGATCTGGCTGCTGGGATAGGCGCGGGGAGGACCCTCCTACTCTTGGCATCGCTCGGACGTGTGCATGTTTCCTTCGGCGAGTACCATCGAGGAGCATCCCTGATCATTTGGCGAAAAAGCCACACACACACACACGAAACCGATGAAAAAAACGCAGGGAATGGACGTCCGAGCAATGGCCAGTACTCCTCCTCCAGTGCACCACGCAGCAACCCAGCACACGCGCCACGCAATCACGCGCGATACTCGAAGGCACCCGCCCCCCCCCCTACAGGAAGCTCGCTCTGCCGAGGGAGCGGGAGCTGCACTCGCAAAGGGTGGCGAGGCGGAAGGGCTGGGGGGGGCCGAAGAGGGAGACCGCCACGACGGCCGCCGCCGTTACGACAAAGGGCTTCGGGGCCTGGCCAAAACGCAACGCCGGCACGAATTCCGTACCAGAAGACAGGTCTGGGAGACAGATGGGGAGGGGGAGGAGGAGGAGGAGGAGGAGGAGGAGGAGGAGGAGGAGGAGGAGGAGGGGGAGGAGGAGGAGGAGGAGGAGGAGGAGGAGGAGGAGGAGGAGGAGGAGGCGGAGGAGGAGGAGGAGGAGGAGGAGGAGGAGGAGGAGGAGGAGGAGGAGGAGGAGGAGGAGGAGGAGAGTGGGGCTCCAGGGAGGCGTGTCTGCGCCGTGGCCCAGCCTTCGGCGCTACCATGCATGCCACCGTAGCTGTTACTCGCCTGGCTGCTTGTGAATTCATGGAGGCACACCGTGGGCCTTCGCAATGGTGTGTTCGCTTGGACCTGCTACAC
Organism: Prorocentrum cordatum; assembly: GCA_963575745.1. NCBI lineage: Eukaryota > Dinophyceae > Prorocentrales > Prorocentraceae > Prorocentrum > Prorocentrum cordatum. The sequence goes on along the minus strand of CAUYUJ010007435.1, from coordinate 334,531 downwards.
GCTCATCACACAGATACCACATGGCTTTGCCTTTACCTATCTCTGGCGAGCTGATCGCAAAGTATGAGACAGTCCCTGTTAGGTTCGAGCAGCGGGCGAACTGGAGGTGTGCTTGACTGAGCACATCTTTGTGCTTAGGCGTACTTGACACATTCATGAACAAGACCCCTGTCTCGTCAATGTCAGAGGTGGTTTGGAAGTGCTGCTGGCCTTGCTTGGCCTTGATTTCCACGAACAACGGTGCCCAATCGAGCATCTCCAGATCTCGTCTGATGGTGTCACACTTTTCTGCCACGATGCCGACGCCGTCGTCTGAGTCCTCGGACGCCATGTCGAAGACTTCGGGGGCGCTCCCAGCCTCGGTTTTGTCACCGGCCCTACTGGCGCCACTCCGAAACTCTCCAACATTGGCATGCACATGAGTACGCGCCGTCTCCGAGAACATGACCTGTGCACCCTCCCCAGCGGCGGACTCGGTGTGTTTAGTCATCTGCTGAAGGAGGATCTCCTTTGAAGTTTCAATCTCGCTGGCCTGGGCGGCCAAGGTATCATGAATGGACTGAATCTTGACAGTGAGCAGCTGCTCGTACGCCTTGGCTGGCAGCTTCACCTGCTCATCCACACGCTTCTCTGATTCTGAGCTTTCCGATTAGAAATGACGAGTGTCTTCTACGATACTGAAATCAACATGACCTTCTGCATTTCTCATCTTCGTAAGGTTGCTAAGCCTCGATGCCAAGTTCTTTCCGCCTCTGCTGCGAAGCTCCTTCTTGAGCTTCGTGATCGTCGGTTTGCTGGGTAGTGTCAACTCTCGCTGAGCCGCCACCAGAACCTCATCCAGAAGCTGAATATGTGTGTTGCCACTGCTGCCTCCACGGCCATCATCGGTGTCTTTTGCCGCGATCACTGCAGCTCGAGCTGCCCCTCGAGCTGCAGCTGAAACGGCCGTGCTGCGCTTCTTTCCACACGCACATGAATCCAGTGAGCCTTCTTCAGATGGATATGAACAGCGTGGAAGAACACTACGAAGCCAAAGCGCTCAGTATCGGGGATGTGCCGCTACCTGGGAGGAGCCTCCTCCATTGAGCCAAATGGCTTGAGCCAAAATGGCTCGAGCCAAAATTGCTACGGCTGCTGCTGCTCCTCCTCCTCCTCCTCCTCCTCCTCCTCCTCCTCTTCCTCCTCCTTGCTCCTCCTCCTTGCTCCTCCTCCTCCTCCTCCTCTTCCTCCTCGTCCTCCTCCTCCTCCTCCTCCTCCTCCTCTCCTCCTCCTCCTCCTCCTCCTCCCCCCTCATCATCATCATCATCATCATCACATCATCATCATCATCATCATCATCATCATCATCATCATCATCACCATCATCAGCATCAGCATCAGCATCAGCATCAGCATCAGCATCAGCATCATCATCATCATCATCGTCGTCGTCGTCGTCGTCATCGTCATCAGCATCAGCATCAGCATCAGCATCAGCATCATCATCATACTGATACTCATATTCATACCCATACTCAAACTCCTACTCATACTCATACTCATCATCATCACCATCAACATCATCATCATCATCATCATCATCATCATCATCATCATGATCATCATCATCATCATCAGCGTCATCATCACCATCATCATCGACGGCGTCAGCATCATCATCATAATCATCATCATCATCATCATCATCATCATCACCATCACCATCACTATCATCATCACCATATCATCATCATGATCATGTTCATCAGCAGCATCATCCTCAGCATCAACATGATCATAACCATCACCATGAGCATCATCAGCAGACCCATCATCCATCAGCAGCACCATCACCATCATCATTACCACCGTCATCATCATCATCATCATCAGCATCATCATATTATCATCATCATCAGCATCATCATCGTCAGCATCATCATCGTCGTCGTCATCAGAGTCGTCAAAGTCATCATGAGCATCATCATAATCGTCATGATCATGCTCATCAGCATCAGCATCATCATCATCATCATCATCATCAACAGCAGCAGCCGCAGCAGCATCATCATCATCCTCTTCCTCCTCGCTCCTCTTCCTCGCTCCTCCTCATCATCATCATCATTTTCCTCCTCCTCCGTCTCCTCCTCCTCCTCCTCCTCGTCCTCTTCCCCCTCCTCCTCCTCCTTCTCCTCCTCCTCCTCCTCCTCTTTCTCCTCCTCCTCCTCTTCTTCCTCCTCCTCCTCCTCCTCCTCCTCCTCCCCCTCCTCGCTCCTCCTCCTCCTCCTCCTCCTTCTCCTCCTGCTCCTCCTCCTCCTGCTCCTGCTCCTGCTCGTGCTTCTCCTCTGAGAGCGTGCTGGAGCGCTCTGGAATAGCCACCGCGCCCGATACATTCTCCAGAACCGCCAGATTTCAGAGATCCTCAATCTGTCCTGGTCCGATCTCGTCTCAGCCATGGCCTCTCGTCTTCAGGTGCAGGAGATCAAGCAGGACGCCGAGCTCCTCTCCACGAACGCGTGCCTCTCGGCGGCGTACTGCACGTATCTGGGCCACGTCTCGGAGGACATCCGCCAGCAGGCGAATGCCAGCTGGATCGAGCAGGCCCGCATCGAAGGCTTCGACCTGCTCCGGGTGATGTCCAGCGAGAGCGAGCTGCTGACGTGGAAGGCGCAGGGCCTGTCGTCGGACCGGCTCTCGCAGGAGAACAGCGTGATGATCAAGTTCGGCGAGATGGTGCCCTTCATCGACTCCGCCTCCTCCTCCTCCTCCTCCTCCTCCTCCTCCTCCTCGTCTCCTCCTCCTCCTCCCCCTCCTCCTCCTCCTCCTCCCCCTCCTCCTCCTCCTCCTCCTCCTCCTCCGCCTCCTCCTCCTCCTCCTCCTCCGCCTCCTCCGCCTCCGACGCCTCCGCCTGGTGCCCTTCATCGTGGACCCGAACAGCCAGGTCATCGACTGGCTGAAGCAGCACACGGGCACGAGCGAGACGGTGCTGCAGCAGGACGCCAAGGTGGTGGCCCAGCTGGAGCTGGCCGTGCGGTTCGGCAAGACCATCATCGTCCAGGAGGTCGACGGCATCGAGAACTACCTCTTCCCGCTGCTCCGGAAGGACCTCGTGCGGCAGGGGCCTCGCCAGGTCGTGCAGATCGGCGAGAAGACGGTCGACTTCAACGAGGGCTTCCGGCTCTACCTGTGCACCAGGAACTCGAGCGCCATCGACCAGCTCCCGCCCAACGCCTCCTGCCTGGTGACCCGCATCAACTTCACCGTGACGCGGGCGGGCCTGGAGGGCCAGCTGCTGGGGGCGACGCTGCAGCACGAGAAGCCGGAGCTGGAGCACCGGAAGTCCGAGCTGCTCCAGAAGGAGGAGGGCCTGAAGGTGGAGCTGTCGGAGCTCGAGAAGCAGCTGCTCGAGTCGCTGGCGGACGCCAGCGGGGACATCCTCGAGAACCAGCCCCTGCTGCAGTCCCTGGACGGCGCCAAGGAGAAGGCGATCACCATCTCCGAGGCGCTGGCCGAGTCAACCAGGCTGCAGGTCGACCTGAACCAGCAGCGGGAGATGTACCGCGGCCTGGCCACTCTGGGCTCCAAGATCTTCATCCTGGTGCGCGAGCTCAATCATATGGATCACATGTACCGTTTCTCCCTGGAGTCGTTCATGACACTCTTCAACAGGGTGTTGAGGATATCGATCTCTACCGACAGCGTCGAGGAGAAACTGCGGCAGTTGGGCAACCAGCTGAAGGTTATGGTCTTGTTCTACGTGTCTCGGGCGCTCTTCAAGTCCGACCGGCTTACGTTTGGCATGTACTTGGTGCGCGGGATCATGCCAGAAGCGTTCGAGCCCAACGAGTGGGAGTTCTTCCAGGGCACCTACATTCCACCGAACACCTGTTCAGCGCCAGCTCCAACGTGGTGCCCTCCAGACAGAGCACCTGCGCTGCAGCTTCTTCGCGCCGCCTTCCCGACCGCGGACAACGCTTGGTTCCTCACGAAGGACAATCTCTGGGCATCCTGGGCCACGTCGGACAAGTGCGAGGAAGCCTTCGACGGCTCTGTCTTCTCCCGGATGTCGGCGTTCCAGAGGGTGCTCCTCACGCAGGCCGTGCGTCCGGACCGCCTCGAGTCTACCCTCACGCAGTTCGTGTGCGAGAAGATGAGTGTGACTACACTGTCGCCCCCGCCGCTGAGTTTACAGAAGCTGCACCAGGACGACACGAGCAACACCATCCCGATTCTCTTCGTCACGACGCCTGGCGCAGACCCGTGCCAAGAGCTGGAGGAGTTCGCCAAGGAGTACGCCGAAAAAAACGCTCCGAGCATGAACTTCCATCAGATGGCGATGGGCGGCGGCCAGAACGACGACGCACTCAGGCTGATCCGGGACGCAGCGCGCAGTGGGGACTGGGTGTGCCTCAAGAACCTGCACCTGGTCATCAGCTGGGTGCCCCTGCTCGAGAAGGAGATCAAGAGCCTGGAGCCGCATCCGCAGTTCCGCTGCTGGCTCACCACCGAGCCGCACGCGAAGTTCCCGCCCATCCTGCTCGAGACGTCCCTGAAGGTCACCTACGAGGCGCCCCCTGGGGTCAAGAAGAACCTGCTCCGGACGCTCGAGTCGTGGAGCCAGCAGTGGTTCGCGAACGGCAGCCAGCTCCGCTCGCAGGTCTTCTTCGTGGCCGCGCACTTCCACGCGATCCTGCAGGAGATCACCAGCCTGGAACGTATCCCTATCTCTATGATTGGCATCGCCTCATCTCGATGCCGATCTTAGGGATTTCCTCCGTTTCTGAGGGCGCATCCCTGAGATTGTCGTCGACTTTGGGCTTGTCAATCTTAGGGATAGGGATAGGTTCGAGGCTGGTTAGGAGAGGCGCACGTACATCCCGCAGGGCTGGAGCAAGTTCTACGAGTTCTCCCAGAGCGACCTGCAGAGCGCGTGCGAGACCGTCTCGCTGCTGGTGAACATCGCGAGCAAGCAGGCCGCGGGCGGGCAGAGCTCCATCGACTGGCAGACGCTCATCGGCGTGCTGGAGCAGGCCGTGTACGGCAGCCGCGTCGACAACGAGTTCGACTCCCGACTCGTCCGAGAGTACCTCAACCTGTTCTTCCGGAGCGACATCCTGGACGTTCCGCGGAGGAAGGCCGGGAGCTTGGACATCCCGCCCTTTGACGTCCCGCTGTCCACCAGCATGCCGGACTTCCGCCTGAAGGTGGACCAGATGCCAGACTTGGACAACCCCGCCTCCTTCGGGATGGCGCCCAATGCCGACAGGTCCCTGCAGCGGATCAACTCGCAGAAGGTCATCCAGATGCTCCGTCAGCTCGCGTCTTCGGGCAGCGCTGGCGGCGGTGACTCCAGCAAGGGGAATGTGGACATCAAGGCCTGGAAGCCGCAGCTGAGCCCGCTGTGGACCCTCTGGGACGCCGTCAGCAGCAACCAGCTCGCCAAGCTGAAGGCGGTGGACGTGCGCGCGGTGGCGCCAGAAGACCCGCCGGTGGTTGCGTTTGTCCTGATGGAGGCAGCAGAGGCCACGAGGCTGGGCGACAAGGTTCGCGGGCGGGAAGCATACAGTGAGCGACTCGAATAAGGAACACTTACTTTTCAAAAGGGGCTCGGTCGTTCCTTAGGCTTGCATGCGTTATTTATCGCTCCTTCTGCGTTATTTACTATTGATCGCTCCTTATGCGTTATTCCTTGGAAGAAAGGGGCGTCGTTCCTCATTGATCGTTCCTTAGGTCAGGCCGATGACTGCATTCACATCCGCGACCTCGCGGGCGGGCTCCCCGGGCCGCGACCCCCTGGATACGGGGTGCTCTGTGGCGGATGTCGGCCGCGCGCAGAGGAGGGGTAGGGGGAGGGGGGGAGGCTTCTCAGAAGCACCCCCCCGCTTCTCAGAAGGCGCGGGCCTTCTCACTGTAGATGTGGGGCCGGCGCCTTCTGAGAAACAACCTCCCTGCTCTGAGAAGCCGTCCCCTCTCCCTCTCCCCCTGCTCTAAGAAGCAACCTCCTGCTCTAAGAAGCAACCTCCTGCTCTGAGAAGCAACCTCCTGCTCTAAGAAGCAACCTCCCTGCTCTGAGAAGCCTTCCCCTCTCCCTCTCCCCCCCTGTGTGCGCGCCGCCGAGGACGCCGCGCGCGGAGCGTATCCACGCGACCGCCACTCTGCGGGGTCGCGCCCCGGAGCCCCGACCGCGAGGGCGTGTGGATTTTCGGGCGCTCTCGGCCTGGGCATGGCCACTGCTCCTGGCTGGGGCCCTCCCGGGGCCTTTGGGGTCGGTGCAGGTGTGCTTCCCTGGCGAAGCCCAGAAGGAGGAGGAGGAGGGGAGGAGGAGGAGGAGGAGGAGGAGGAGGAGGAGGAGGAGGGAGGAGGAGGAGGAGGAGGAGGAGGATGAGGAGGAGGAGGAGGAGGAGGAGGAGGAGGAGGAGGAGGAGGAGGGAGGAGGAGGAGGAGGGAGGAGGGGGAGGAGGAGGAGGAGGAGAGAGGAGGAGGAGGAGGAGGAGGAGGAGAAGGGAGGAGGAGGAGGAGAGGGAGGAGGAGGAGGAGGAGGGTGGCGTCATGCACCGCTTCTTGGCCCAGGATGGGCCTGGCCAGCGGCAGTGGGCAGGTTCTCACCTCGCCGAGCCCCAGCGGTCTCGACCCCTTCCCTGGGGATCGGTTTCTCGTCCCGGGTCCATTGTTCGAAGAAGGAAAAACCGCATAAACCTAAACTTTTGGCGCTCCGCGCGGATCTCTTGGATCCGCGCTGGGCCCCCCCGGGCGGCGCCTCTGGCGCCGCCCCTGGCGCGCTCCGCGCGCGAGGGGGCTCTGGCGCGGATCCCAGGAATCCGCGCGGAGCGACAACAGTTTATGTGAATGTGTTTTTTCCTTCTTCTCATTGTGGATGATCGTGGTGCCCGAAACAGCCCCTGGATGCCGAAATCGAAGGAAGACGCCGGAATTGAATTGCCATATCTCGCCAGAGATCTGAGCTGGCCGCTCCTGAAAGCTGGCCTCTTCGCTGAGCCTGCTCCAGAAGGCCCTCCGCGCGGATTGATTCGGATCTGCGCTGGACCCACCCCCTCCTTGGCGCAGAGAGCGCCAGCGGCGGCGCCGGATGCGCCGCCAGGCCAGGGAGACCCAGCGCCGATCCAGGGAATCCGCGCGGGCTTTCGAAAGCGTGTGTCTATATGAGGCGTTTCTGAGAAGGCCTCGCTTTGGAGGGTCGAAGGAGTTGGCATCTCTTCCCTGGCGGAAGGCGGCGGAAGTAAAACGGGGCCGCCTCCTCCGGCGGAAGTCAACATCGACCTCCGAAGAGGTGGCAAGGCGCTTGGGTTCAGGGTGTACGGAACCCTCCACACGCCTATGTTTGTTTGTAATGTTTCTGCAGGTGTCCACCTCGCTGAGCCTGCTTCAGAAGGCTATCAGCGGCACGATAGTCAGCACCGCCGACATCCAGGCGTTCGGCAGCAAACCATGTGAGCCTCGTGTGCCCTCGCAGCTCCGCCCTCAGAGTGCAGCAGCGCGCGCTAGCGTGAGGCCATCGATGAGAGAGCAGCCGCGCATGCCGTCGCAACGCCGTCTTCGGCGTGCGGCAGCGTGCGCCCGCGTGAGGCCATCGATGAGAAAGCGCCGCGACCTAGCGCCGATGTAGCCTCGATCTAGCGTCGACGCGCGTCGGCTCGCAAGAGCCAGCGCAAGGTGGTACGGGGAGGCTCCCATGCGCTGCCACCGGTCAGGCGGAGGGCCACAACCTCCTGCGCGGGGAGGTGCCCGGCTCCTGGGCCGCCGGGTGGCCGTCCGCCCCGGAGGAGCCCACGGTGTTCCTGCAAGGGCTCGCGAAGCGCATCGCGGCCCTGAAGGGCGACTGGGTCAGGCTCGACGATCGGCGGCAAGCCCAGGGGGGGACCCCGAGGTCCTGGCGCTGCAGTTTTCTTTCTCCACGGGCGTGCGTTCGCCCGAATGTCGGGCCCCGGGACCCTCACAGATCGATCCGGTTCGAAATTTTGCGCAGGGGGATGAGGTCAAGGGCTCCAGTGCTGATTTGCTTCGACGTGGAAAGTGCTTGGCAGCGTCAGATCTGATGGGATGCGAGGAGGAGGAGGAGGAGGAGGAGGAGGAGGAG
>CAUYUJ010007435.1:315945-326357 GCA_963575745.1 Prorocentrum cordatum | reverse complement strand
TCCTCCTCCTCCTCCTCCTCCTCCTCCTCCTCCTCGTCTTCCTCCTCCTCCTTCTCCTCCTCCTCTACCTCCCCATCCCCCTCCCCCCTCCCAATCCTCCCCCATCGGTCTTGTCCGCCTCTTCGTCCAGCCCATCCTCCTCCGCTTCCTCTTCTGTTTCTCGTTATTATTATTTTGCTTAGTCGTCTTCTTAGTATTATTATTTTTATTACTAGTAGTATGCCTCCTCTTGTTCCACTTCATCCTCCTTCTCCATTTCCTCCTCCTCCTCCTCCACATCCCTCCTCCTCCCTCCTCTCTTCCGCCTCCGCCCTCATCCTCCTCCTCCTCCTTCTCTCTCCTCTTCTCCTCCTCCTCCTCCTCCTACTCCTCCTCCTCCCCCTCCCCCCCCCTCACCCTCCGCCTCCTCCTCCTCCTCCTCCTCCTCCTCCTCCTCCTCCTCCTCCCCCTCCTCCCCCTCCTCCCCCTCATCTCCCTCCTCTCCTCCTCCTCCTCCTCCTCCTCCTCCTCCTCCTCCTCCTCCTCCTCGTCTGCTCCTCTCCTCTTCTCGCTCCTCCTCCTCCTCCACTCTCCCCTCCCTGACCCTCTCCTCCTCCCTCCACCTCCTCCTCCTCCTCTCTTCTCCGTCTCCTCTTCCCCCTCGTCCCTCCTCCCCCTCCTCCTCCCCTCCTCCTCTCCTCCTCCCCTCCTCCTACTCCGCCTCCTCCTCCCTTTCTTCCCTCCTCCTCCTCCTCCTCCTCCTCCTCCTCCTCCTGCTGGTCGGCCACCGTGCCCCCATAGCACGTTCAGGCATGGTAGACTGCCAAGGTCAGGCTGCTCTCATCCGCATGCACTGCCGCCCCCCTTCCGTCGTTTTAAACCGCAATTGCTCCGCGACCTCGAGGCCTTGTTCCCAAACGGACAACACTGGATTCGCGCTCCCGAGGGCACGATCCCATACAAAAAGGAGTCCGTGCTCACGAGGCCACGGGCTTACTCGAAAAAAATATCCTGGCGAAAGACCCAACCATATGCAATGTTGAATAACGCTTTGTGGGTGACGCTTTCGGTGGGGCTCCTTATGGGGCCACGAAAGGAGTGCCACGAAACGCTGTCCTGGGCGTACGGGACGCATGAGGGCGGTAGCATTGGGGCCTTCGGTGGAGCTCCATATGGAGCCACGAAACGTGTGAGGGGTGTGCCGAAATGGGTGCGGCGCCGCCATGCGCCCGCAGCCACTGGGGCCTTCGGTGGAGCTCCCTATGGGGCCACGAAACGTGTGAGGGGTGTGCCGAAATGGGTGCGGCGCCGCCATGCCCGCACCACTGGGGCCTTCGGTGGAGCTCCCTATGGGGCCACGAAGCGTGTGAGGGGTGTGCCGAAATGGGTGCGGCGCCGCCATGCGCCCGCAGCCACTGGGGCCTTCGGTGGAGCTCCCTATGGGGCCACGAAACGTGTGAGGGGTGTGCCGAAATGGGTGCGGCGCCGCCATGCGCCCGCAGCCACTGGGGCCTTCGGTGGAGCTCCCTATGGGGCCACGAAACGTGTGAGGGGTGTGCCGAAATGGGTGCGGCGCCGCCATGCGCCCGCAGCCACTGGGGCCTTCGGTGGAGCTCCCTATGGGGCCACGAGACGTGTGAGGGGTGTGCCGAAATGGGTGCGGCGCCGCCATGCGCCCGCAGCCACTGGGGCCTTCGGTGGAGCTCCCTATGGGGCCACGAAACGTGTGAGGGGTGTGTCGAAATGGGTGCGGTGACGAAGGAGGGGGCAGCGGGAGGAAGGGAGGAAGGAGTGAACGCGGGGCGCTGTCTCTTCAAAACGAGAACGAGGACCCAACACCACAGGATGGTTGGGAACAATGAGTCCGTGCTCCCAGCTTTCACGACGGCGGAGGCAGACAACGAAGGCCACCGAGGTGACCAAGATACCTCCAGCCTTATTAAACTGGGCCGGCCCCATCATAGGAGACCGTCTGCAACCCGGCGGAGGGCGACGGGCTCCGCCAGGGGCCCGCGGCAAGTGAGGGCACGGATGCCTCTTTGGAAGCCCAGCCATGAAGTCTGATAAGGGGCGTCGTCGCTGTCGAACGGGTGAACACTCGCGCCCCAGGAGCCCGTGAGGCCTGGAGCGCAGCGCTCTCCCTGCCCGAGAGCGATGCTGCTCCTATCCGACTCCGGGACCACATCCCAGAAACAACTTCGAGCACCCAACGAGGCATCGAAACGGTGTCGAGCGAGCATCGCCTCCCAGGGCCCGACACATGAAAACCCTCAAGACTCGGCACTTCCCTGGTGCTCGAACTCCTTTGGTTTAGTGAAAACGACCTGAGGCCCAAACCTGGAGGGCGCAGGCCTGGAAAATAACGGCCACGGCGCCCTCTCGAAAACCGAGAGCGGACGGTTCTGTCCACCCCCGATCCTTTCTGGTGGTCGAGGCTGCAGCAGGCTGGAAACCATCGTCGCCCGAGAAGCTCCCGCGCGCGGCCCTCGGCGCGCCGCGCCCGTTGCACAGCCCGTCCAGGCAGCGCCGCGAGTGCGCTCCACTCGGCGGGGCGAGCGGGTGGGGGTGGAGTTCCCTGGAGAGGGCGATTGCAAAAGGGCGGTCTTCCCCCCCCCCCTCCCTATCCCCTCGAAGAGAGACGGCGGAGGACGAGAGGAGGAGGAGGAGGAGGAGGAGGAGGAGGAGGGGAGGGGGAGGAGGGGGAGGGGGAGGAGGAGTAGGGAGGAGGAGGGAGGAGGAGGAGGAGGAGGAGGAGGAGGAGGAGGAGGTCCGGTCCGACACACTCGAAGTCAGCAAGCCGATCGATATCGAAGTCAGCAAGGATCGATATGTAGAGGAATATGCAGTGCCGCGATAAAGTATCGCCAATCAAAGCTTGCCAACGTGAGCGACGCGACCCGTTATGTAGACAGGTCAAAGCCCCACACCAGCAGCGGGACGCACCGACGTGGCGTCTCCGCTGGGCCTGGGTCGCGGCAGTGCTGAATCTGCCCCAGCTGGCCGCCCTCACAAGACATCGCGCGTCAAAGGAAGAAGGGGGCGGAGTGAAGCAGGGGCAGGACAGCGCCGCACCGTGAGCACGCTCGCTGCATTCGTCGACAAGGGCGTACAACTGGCGAGCATAGAATTGCGCCAGCATGCGATCACCAAGTGTGCGTTGCGACACTTCGGCCGCATTTCAAATGCCCGCCGAGCACGGGAACTAAATTCTGGCGGGGCATTCGTCAGCAGGCGGCCGCCGTTACGACAAGATCCTGTGTTTTTTCCAGCCCAGAGGAAGGAGAGGAGGAGGAGGAGGAGGAGGAGGAGGAGGCAAGGGGGAAAGCAATGCGCCGCCGGGTCACTCCTTCATCCGCTTAATGCGGGCCTGCAGCTTCCGCTCCCGCCTCGACGCTGGCGCTGACCCCAACACCTCCTCGCCCCCGGCCTGCATCCACACGCGAACGATGATCTCCACCACTGCCTTGACCAAGGGATCCCCCCCCTCCACGAGGCGGAACCGGAAACGGTGGCCCTTGTCGCGCGTCTCGTAGGCCCTGAACTCCAGCACCTCCCTCCCCAGCTTCTTGGGCACGTCGTACTTCGTCAGGAATTCTTCGATCTTCTGGTACTCGGGCGGTTTCGCCCCCATCTCCTCCGCGGAAAAGTGCGTCTGCCCGATGAGCGCTGCGGCAATCAGCGCGTGGTGGCAAGGCACTCCGTGCCCGTGGCCCCGTTGGCCCCGGGCCTTCTTCTCGTACTCGCCCACCGCCCCGCGCATCCCGTCGTAGAACGCCTCGCCCACCTCCCCCGGCACCAGGCACGTCCGGTAGAGCGCCGCTGCGTGGTTCCGCGACTCCGCCGCCACGGACGCCAAGAGAATCAGCTCGTCCCTCTTCGAGGCCGCGTCGGGCTCCTCGGTCTCGGTCCTCGCAGACTTCGCGGCGCTCCCCTCCTTCTCCTTCGGCTTCGGCAGGAAGTTCTTGTAGGCCTCGCTCATCGGGACGTGCGCGTGCTGGGGCAGGAGCAGAGCGCAGCCGCTCGCGAGCGGCGATTCGGGCACACAGGGCTTCAAGAGCCGGGATAAGCGTGGAAGATACAGTCGTGCGAGAAGCTCTCACTGAGCCAAGATGGACTACACGGATATGGCGTTGAAGTAATGGTAGCGTCGTGAAAACCTCTGCGTCACAGATGGGGCACCCAAGGTAGCCCGGAATTTCCACATCGTGGCGAAAGACACTCCCAGACCCAGAGCAGAACCCTCGGCGAATAGATGCCTCCAGATGCTCGCGGGCGTTCGGCCGGGTAGAAAAAATTGACATGCACACGCAACACTGGTTTGTAACAGTGGCCCTTGCGCCCAGACCAATATCGCCATGACCCGGAAGACGACTTTGATTTTGATGCGCACGGAGTGCCCCGAGCGACAGAAAACTGCGGCCGCAGCGCTCCGTCTCGAGACCGGGCAGGTTGCAAACGAAAGACGGTGCCTCCACGCGATCAGCGGCACGATCCTGACGAGGGGCAGGTGCCAGGTACCCTGGCGGCGGAATGGCCACGGTGCGAGTGCGTGCACGAAGAACGCGAGGATCAATGCCTTGAACCCGTGCGGCAACATCCTCGTCGAAAAACACGTGGGCAGGATAACGACAACAAAGTGCAGCGACATCCTCATAATCTGGATGACAAGATAATGCATCAAAGTCCTCCGAAACCTGTCTGGCCCATGGGTTCGCGTCCGGAAGCAGAGTGCCCTGGGGGTCAAGCACGCGCCGGCCGTCAATCTCCCCGAATACTGTCAAGATCCATTGCACAAACCTGCCAGGGGTGGAACACATGACCTGGTACCACCGTATGCGCTCAATCCTAAGCTCGACCTCGGCCTCGGAGAACTTGAGGGCCCAGCGAACGTCCTTGGTGGAAGGCGCAACGGGATGGCCTTGGGAACACTGCTGGAGACGCGCCATCAAGACACGACGGCCCATGTCGCTCCAAGCGTCATCGATCATGCGAAGGTCAGTGCGAGAAGGGACATAAGCGGCAGCACCAGAAGTAGTAGCACCGATCACCATGGCCCGGAAGGCAAGGACAGTAAACTCACGGGTAGAATGCGCCCAGAATCGCTTAAACCGGCCAAAGTTGCGCCGGGCAGCCTCGATGTTCTTCGCACGTAGGGTACTGAAGCTGCACCGCATGTTTCGCCAACCACCCAAATGCCTAGCAGCAGAAACGACCCGTCCAGGAAAACCACAAGGACCAGAATAAACTCGACGAAGAGCGCCCTGAGAACCGGTGCCAACAAAGTTGACGACGACCTCGCACTTGCCCCTGTGCTGCACGATCGAGGGGACGCCGGTAGAGTTCAAGAGAGCCTGGTCCAGTCGCTCGGAAGCAAGACGGCACCGAAACAGAGCTGTAGGGAACGAGTCGGCCACCAGCGTAGTCTTGGTATCGTCGGCAAAAGTCGAGGTCCCGACCTCCGCCTGGCGCGCAACGCCACAAAGCTCCAGCGACGAAATAATGCGGAGCTCGGCGAGGCTGTTCACGTACAGGTCGATCTTGGGATGGAAGACGCCGAGGAACCACTTCGGCCCAGCGCGGTGCCCCATCCGAACACCAGAGCCAATCAAGTACCACGTCTGCGTTCCGTCGGCGGTGTCAGCGCGGACCAAAGCGCACTCCAGCTCGTTGAGGAAAATCTCGCGCTCGAACGGGCAAGAAACGAAGGCTCCCTGAATGTACGATTCAAGCTCGGACGTGTGAGGGCAACAGAAAGCGTTGCGCATGTCAAAGAACAGCTCGGACGTGCCACGGCCCATGGATTGCAAGCGAAAGGCAAGACACGTGGATACGGCAATGGACTCCTCCCTTCGACGGCAGCGGGAATAGCCAGTAGCATAGTCTCTATCCAAAAAATGAGAGCCACGGGCCCACAACATCGCCATGTAAGCACCAGGCAGAGCGCAAAAAAGATGAAGATCCCGTACCGCGTCCCAGCCAGTGGCCCCATCTTTTTTTGGTATCTCGATTAACCAAGACGAATGCCAGCGAAGTGGAGCTTGTCGACGAAACCGGACCAGGGCGAGTAAGAGTAAAAACGCCATTTCGATCCAAGTTGATTCAGAAGTCTCGGCACGATATCCCAAACCAGAGCCACGAGACGTAGATACCTGTGGGGAGAAAAGCATCCGCAGAAGTTCATTGGGGATCCCCCATGGCGGCACGCTGCGGCGATAGGCCGCACGAGAAACCTTCTTTCGAACATCGCGGAGATCCCGACGTGCAAGAGGGATCCAATCGCTGAAGATCCAGGGCCGTGAAGACCGTCGAGCAGACAGCACAGCATCGTAGTCGACATCGTTGGCATTCAGACCACCCTCCTGCGCCGGAAGCCGGAGGCGATACCCTTTCTCCTGGCTTGTTGCACGAAAATGTGGAACCTGGCGAAAACGACGTCGACGCGGCCCCTCCCCCTGGCCAGCTAAACGAAAGGATAACGTCCAAGCAGTGGCAAAGTCCCTCCGCTCCCAAGCAGCCTGGCAATCTTCCTCCAGTACCCGACGTCGGCGACGTGCGCCCTCCTTGAGCGTCTTGCGGGTCGCCGCGGAAATACGACGCAGCGCACCCAGGCGAACAATAGCGGCAAGGCTGGACGTGGCGCGACACACGCACAGGATAGACGCCGTGATGACCCAAGGTTGAACGAGCCGAAGACACTGAATAACATCCTGACAACCTGCAGGAACGGGGATAGCGAGGACAGGACGGTGAGCAGCAGTACGGGCAGACCTGCGCTGAACGATCGCTGCTTTCTCAGGTTCTGTGAGATAAGGCTTCTTCCAAATCGCTGCTGTGTAGTGTGGAGCAGCCGAGCTCAGGATTATGTCGGTCAGCTTCTGGTCAACTTCGTCAGGGCCACTCTCCCGCGCAGCCAAAACGAGCGAGGGCCACTGCTCCTGAATCGTGTTTTCCACCGCCTGGACGAAAGACGTTTTGTGCGTACCTATTTTACACCCCCCCACAAGCGCCTCTTTGTGCCAGAACCGTCGAAGATGGTGCAAAGACCTCGGGATGCCTGTGAACGCCAAGCGCAGGTCGATTTCGCAGCGGACAGGACGGTGATCGCGAGCAACAACATCAGGAATCAATTGTAAGACATCGCCCGCATCATGCCACACATCTGTACTCACCAACTTGGGAAAGACGTCGGAGCTCACAGCGATGAAATCGACGATGCTGGTGCTGCCGTCGGGCCCGAAATACGTCGGCCCGCACTCCCGGAACGTGTTCACCAGACGCATCTCCGAGCCAAGCGCCGAGAGGAGCTGGTGGCCGTTGAAATTGCATTCCGCGGGATTGAAGCCGCCAAACGCAGGATGAACGAGCGGACATCGCACACGAACGTTGTTCAGATCCCGGCCGTACTCCCATCCCAAGTGCCCGTTGGCGTCCAATAGCCAGATCTCCGAAGTGCGGGAAGCCGAGCACACGGTGCGCTGCTTCCCCAACCATTTGAACACCTGCTCCGAGACGTAGCGGCCATGGTCGGACTTAGGGTTGACAGGGGCGATAGCGACAAGTACGAGAAGGTCGAAATTGCGCCTGCGAATATGGACCCCGCCGCAGCGACCTTGCAAGTGCTTGGGGGGAGTCAACACCTGAGCCCAAGAATCCTTTGGGAAATAGTCGCGCCGGAACAACAGCGTACATCCAGCCGATAAGTTCGTGCAACTGCCCCGAGTAGTGGGAAACTTGAGTCCAACATACGAGGAGGAAGAAGAGGATCCAGTGACCTCGACGAACTCGGTGGAGAGACCAGCGAACCTGTCATGAGTCCCGCACAAGCCGATGATGTGGGCGCCAGCCATCACGTCGCATACATCCTGGAGGCGGCCATGCTGACGCATGCTGAGACAGTTGTACTGCACAAGAGTCAAAGCCATGGCAGCAAGCGAGCCCACGGGGGGCAAATGGCATGATGCAGTATCAGAAAGGTCGTGAAGCGTTAAAGCGCCACCGGAGCATGCTGTGGCTTGGGCGCAAATTGCTCCTAGGAGGAGGAGGAGGAGGAGGAGGAGGAGGAGGAGGAGGAGGAGGAGAAGGAGGAGGAGAAGGAGGAGGGGGAGGAGGCGGCGGAGGAGGCGGAGGAGGAGGAGGAGGAGGAGGAGGAGGCGGCGGAGGCGGCGGAGGAGGCCGAGGAGGAGGAGGAGGAGGAGGAGGAGGAGGAGGACCTGGGCCTGGTGAAGACCTTCCTGAAAATCCCTCCGAGGGGGTCACACTCTGCCAGCGGTCCCTCGCGGAGACCCTGCATGCAGAGGGGTCCGGCGGCCTCGGCTCCAGGACGGCCCAAGAGGGCCCCGAGACCAGCCAAGAGAGCTCCAAGAGGGCCCCCAGGCAGCACAAGAGGGCCAGAGATTGCCCAAAAGCGCCCCAAGATGGCTCACGATGGCTTCAAGACGGCCGCAGGAGCTTCCAAGATGCCCCAGGAGAGCTCCAAGTTCACCCCCCGCCTTCCCCAAGAGGCCCAAACCAAGGATTTCCCCTGGCTTGAAGGATTTGGGCGCTCTCGTCGATTCGAGCTTTCAGCATTCGATGACAGCCCAAGAGGGTTCCGAGATCGCCCCAAGACAGTCCTTAAGACGCCCTCGCGAGAGTCCAAACGCGGCCCACGAGGGCCCCAACACGGCCCAGGACGCCCCTCCGTAACCATTTTGGCGCAAGCCCGCCGCAGGGCTCCCCCCCGCCCCCCCCCTGCCCGCGGGCCCCCCCCCCGCCCTCTGGGCCGCAGCCCCCGCGGCGATGCCCCCGACGTCGGGGGAGCCCCGCGCCGCCCTCCGCGGCCAGCGGAGGCCCGAGGAGGAGGCGGCGGAGCGGCCGCGGCCCGCGTCGCCCGCGCGCGGCGGAGGGCCGCGGCGGGCGGCTGCGGAGGAGCCGGCGCCCCGGCCGCGGCAGGGCGCGGCGCAGCGGTCCGGCGGCCTGCAGCCCAGGATCGGGGGTGGACAGAACCCCCCACAGTCCCAGACCTCCTCGAGTAATGAAAAAATCATGACGGGAGGTTTTCCTACTTTTCGGCCTCCGGGGGCCCTCACCGGGCCTCGGGAGCGTCAAAAAACGACTCAGGATGCAAAGCCGGTCATGGGGAACGGGTCGGGACCTCTGGGGGTCGACTCAATGAAAAAATCATTACGTCGGGGGTCTGGGGTGACACGTCGATCAGCGAATGGTCCGTCTTCGGTTCTCGGGAGGGCGCCGTGGCCGTTGTTTTCCAGGCTGGCGCCCGCCAGGTCGGGGCCTCGGGTCGTTTTCACGAAACCACGTTTTACTAAAGGGGGGTCTGTCCATCCCCGCCCAGGAGGGCGCCCGGCCAGGGCAGCCGCGTGCAGCTGGCCGTGACGGCCCTGGGCGGGCTGCCCGGGGCGCAGGTCTACCACTCCTCGGTGCTCGTGGAGGGGCTGGAGTTCTCCTTCGGGGCCATGCCAGGACTCACCATGGCCTCCGGGGCCGCGAGCCACGCGGCTGTGGGCGGAAGCCCGAGGGTCTTCGAGCTGGGCTTCTCCGAGCGCACCGCGCGGCAGCTGGCCACGGCCCTGGGGCCGTACTTCAAGCGCGGGACCTACGACCTCCTCCGGAAGAACTGCAACACATTCTCCGACTGTGCCATATTCTTCTTGCTGGGGCAAAGGCTCGACAGCAAGTTCCGCTCTCTGGACCAGCTGGGCGCGAGCATCCCCGGCGTCGTGCAGATGGGCTCCTTTGGCTTCTACCGCCCCAATCGGGCGGCGGACAGCTTCGACGTGGAGGTGCTGATCCAGTCGATAGGCAGGCGGTCGAAAGGTGCCGGCCTTGGTGTCGGCAGCAAGGCCGCGGCCCCCGCGGAGAACCTCTGGGAACGGGCGGAGCAGCTCGTGCAGGCGGCCGGGAATCTCTGGGGCGGCTGCGCGCAGCTGCCCGGCCAGCGCGCCGCATCCCTGGAGCCGGAGCGGCTCGGAGAGCGCCTGCGCACCAAGGAGGCCGCCAGGGCTCACGACGCCACTTTCCGGGTCGGCGGCGCCTGAGCGGGCGCCTCCCCGACAGCCGCTCCCGGGCTGCCCCGCGGCCCCTCCCCCTCCTCCTCCTCCTCCTCCTCCTCCTCCTCCTCCTCCTCCTCCTCCTCCTCCTCCTCCTCCTCCTCCTCCTCGGCCCTCCTAGGCCCTCCTCGGCCCTCCTCGAGCCTCCTCGAGCCTCCTCGAGCCTCCTCGAGCCTCCTCGAGCCTCCTCGAGCCTCCTCGAGCCTCCTCGACCCTCGAACCTCCTCGACCACTGTCGACCCTCCTCGTCCTCTTCGGCCCTGCGGCTTGTCTTAATCGGCGCGGCAGTGTGCAGCCATGCAGGGGAGGGGCGGGGAGGAGCCGGGGCGGACCCCAGGGGAGGAGGAGGAGGCCGACAGGGCGAGCGAAAAGGATATGCGTCTTTAT
>CAUYUJ010007435.1:308445-313445 GCA_963575745.1 Prorocentrum cordatum | reverse complement strand
GGCCCAGCCCGCCCAGGAGCGTGCAGACCCGCCATATCCCCTGAGATCCGACGTTGCCAAGAGACTGCAGCATCGCGCCCAAAAGTGGCCCTGCTCTGCCGTGGATGCTTCCGCCTCGCCGCCGTGCTTCTGCGGAGCTCTCCGCCGACGCCTCCGAGGCGAAAGTCTTCCGCCCCACTTTTTTTCGCCTCGGGCCAGGTCGCTCACCCGCGCCGTGCAGGCATCGGGCCACAGGGGATCGCTGGCATGTTGAACCCCATCTCTCCTCCTCCTCCTCCTCCTCCTCCTCCTCCTCCTCCTCCTCCTCCTCCTCCTCCTCCTCCTCCTCCTCCTCTCCCTCCTCAATGTCGATCTGTGAGGGCCCCGGGGCCCGACGTGGAGCGAAGGCGCCCGCTGCGCACAGAAATGCCACGCCAGGATCGCAGGGTCGGGGGCCCGCCGCCGATCTGTCGGCGACGTGTCGTCGATTCCGGCTCGATGTTTTCGGAGGTGGATAGACCTCCTACGGTAGGTTTGCGTCGTGTCGACCAGCGGCGACCCCAGCGCGGGCGTTCAAGGTTGAACGCCGTCGGCGACCCAGAATCGATCGATGTTGAACGATCGGACGTTGCGGCAGCGGCCGATCGTTCAAGGTTGAACGATCCCTGCGGTGTCAAAAACCAACGCTGGGGTCGGCACGACACGAACCTGCCGTACCCTGACACGTCGATGAAGGAGTAGGCCGTTTTCGGTTCGCGAGAGGGCGCCGCGGCCGTCATTTTGGCGGGTCCAGGTCCGTCGAGTTCGGCCCCCGGGCCGTGTTCACTGAGGGGAGGTCTACTGGAGGGAGGTGCGTCCACCGCCGATGCTTCCCCCCCGGGGCCGATCTCTCCCTCACATTCCCACCCCCCTCAGGCAAGCGCATCCTGGTGGAGGGCGGCCGCAACTCTGCGCTCACCTCGGTGCTGCCGCCGCTCACGGTGGCGTGGATGTCGAAGTCGGCGCACCCCGACCGGGCGGTCTCGTCCGCGCGCAACGCGGGCACCGTGGGCATGCCCATCTACGTCTCGCTCAGCCGAGAGCAGCTGATCGGGGAGGTCTTCGAGGAAGAAGCTGCGTGCACGGAAACTGTCGGCGCTCCGCGCGGAGTTCGTGGCTCGGCGTTTGGCCCCCCCCCGCTGGTGGCGCCTCCGGCGCTGCCCCTGGCGCGCTCCGCGCGCCAAGGAGGGGTGTCCAACGCCGACCCAAGAAATCCTCTCTGACCTCCGAGAGTTGACGTTTAACTATGCTGTTGCTGTTGTTTCTTCTTCTAGGTCTACCTGCACACCGAGAGCTCCCGGCAGCGGGTGCTCAATGCTGCGGCGTTGTTCCTCACGGAGATTGCGTGAGCTTCTCGCGCGAGATCCTCGTCGCGTGCTGAGGTGGCTGAGGCGCTTGGCGCTTCGAGGCACTAGTTGTCTAGGTCCCTGGAGGGCGCCTGTGCCCGACGGCTGCGAAAGTGCACGCCGCAGCCCGCATGCTAGTTGCGCGCTGCGCGTGCGAGCGCGGCTGTTGGCCTCTCGCCGCTACGACGTGTCCAGGGGACTCAGCGGGAGGGAGCGGAGGTCGAGGAACCGGGGCACGCGAGAGGGTTGGGCAATCACTGCTTGCAGGTCGCCAGCGCGCGCGTCCCTTAGAGTGTCTCTCCCGTGCTGGACTGGCTTTCGGGGTGTCCGGCTGTGCAGGACTTCCTCGCGCATCCTTTAGAGTGCCTCCTTGTGCTGGACTGGCTTTCGAGGTGTCCAGCTGTGCAGGACTGCCTCGCGCAAGCTGCTGCGAGCCCCCCATCCACGTACTTGCGACAGGGTGGCATCGCCGTCAGCGGGCGCGCCTGGTGCCGAATTCGATGGGCCAAAAACCTTAGAGTCAGACCCATGTTGGCCTCGGAAGGGGCTTGGCAATCTGGAGGTTCTTCTTCAGGGTTCCTTTTACGCTCTTCGTGCGTGTAGGCGCAAGAGGAGGAGGAGGAGGAGGAGGAGGAGGAGGAGGAGGAGGAGGAGGAGGAGGAGGAGGACGAAGAGGAGGAGGAGGAGGAGGAGGAGGAGGAGGACGAAGAGGAGGAGGAGGACGAAGAGGAGGAGGAGGAGGAAGAGGAGGAGGATATATAGAGCGGCATTGGGGGGCAAGGCAGTGCATTCGGCCGCAAGGATGGGCCCCCGCCGTCGCCGCTCAGAGCGACACCTTCATTGTGATCACAGCGCCACGCACGCCGATCACCTTGCCGAACGAGGCGTAGTCGTGTCGGCCATCCATATTCTCATACTCGTAGTCATAGCCCTGCCCACCACGCAGCCAGCTCGTCCTCCATGACTCCCGCTGGTGGTTTGCCCGTCTTCACCGTAGCTCCCACTTGGATCAGCGCTCTGTGGGTGCTGTCCTTGGTGTTGCACTGCTGCTTCTGCTCCTCTTGAGGGTCCTCCTCGGCCGCCGCGTCGGTCCAGGGCCCCTGCTCGAAATACAGTGTGATCTTCGCCTGGTTGCTGTCGTAGCACTTGCTGATCTTCAGGTGCTTCACTTTGTTGAGGTGTGTCGCCTCACTGAACTGGTCCACGAACTTCCCGTGCTCTGTGAGAATGCTCTTGGTCTTGGCGCCCACGTCCTTGGAGCAGAGGGTCGAAATAAGCGAATGTCCCTTGCCCGCCTCCTTGCACTTGTCCGCGTAGATCTTCCTGCAGGCTCGGAGCGCCTTGATCACCTTGGTCTGAGTCGGCATCGGATACGTGCTGTAGACCGCGGAAACGACCCAGGCGATCTGCTGAGTGTTGGCCAGCACTTGCTTGATCATCACCGTGAGCAACTTCTTCAGCTTGGGGTCGCACTTGGTCTGGGAGGCTTCTCCTCCTCGTTGTTGGCGTCGTATGGGGACTTCGCGACGCCGATGAGGCCGGCAGCCGTGAGCATGAGGTGGAGGTGACCACGGCTTGGACTTGCACTGAAGCTGTCTGTAGAAGCAGCGCCAGAAGGGGCGCATCATGTGGAGGATGCGCAAGCCGAGGACCTTAGGCTTGCCGCTCTTCTTGTCGAGGGTGAAGCTCTGGCTGTGGTGGGCGTTGAGTGGGGCGACGCCGACGCGGTACGCGTGGTTGAGGACTGACTCGAAGCTCTCCTGCGCGAGGGGTGCCTCAGCGAGCTCGTCATCGTAGCCAGCGCCTGTCGTCTTCGGCTTCTGCTTGGTGATGTAGGTGGGCTGGAAGGTCATCTGGAAGATCTCGGCGGGCAGTGGCCAGTCTGGCACGGAGGCGCGCTTCTTGAAGTACTTGAGCCGCTTGGTGACGCCGTAGAGTGCTCGCTTGATGTCGTCCTTGGCGTCCTCGTATTCGTGGCGAACTTGTAGGTTGTGCACGGTGGTGAACTCGTGGGTGGTCTCTTTCAAGATGCGCTTCTCCTCCTCGGGGTCGATCTGGTGAGCTCTAAACCCTCCTTGCTGGCCGTCTGCTGCAATGTGATCTGCCCACTCCTGCAAGCTGGGGCGTGCTCTGGTCGCGCGGCTGTAGTTGCGGTTGCGCTTGCCGTATTTGGTGCCGGCCATGAGTCGAGACAGTTGATATACTTCAGCGTCTCGTCGTTGCCAAGCCTCGTAGATGCGCTCCTCTAGGTGTTGTCGTCGCGCTTCGTACTGGCGCTTCTGCTTCTTGAGGGCACGTGAGAGGACCTCGATCTGGTACTCGATCTCGTAGTTGGGGTCGGTCCCGATGTACTCCTCTCTGAGCTTGGCGCGCGCCTGGAGTAGCCGCAGACGTACCTCCATGAGCTGGTAGTATTGGTCGAGCTTGGACTTCTGGCGCTCGAAGAAGGGCTTGGCTGCCTCCTTCATGATGTTCACGATGAGCTCACCGTGTTCGTCCACTGTGTTGTCCCCGACCAACTTCTTCAGCTTGTCCTGGTGGTTGCCGAAGTTGAACTCCTGCGCGTCATTGAACTCCTTGCGGTACTTGCCCTTCTGCAGGGCCAGGGCCTTCTTGTCGTAGTCCCAGGCGGTCCTCTTTAGGTCTGTGAACACATTCGGGATGATGACGTTGGCGGCTGCATTCAGTATGACAAGGTCGCGCGGCGCGTTGTCATTGATGAGTTGAGGTGCCTTGGCCGTTCGCCACCAGACTCTGCAAGAAGTAGTGTGGGAGCATAGACCGTGAGGCACTGCAATGTAGTCGGGACGTGTGGCCTGTCCTTGGGCTCCGATGTACGTGGGCCCCGCGTTCCAGAAAATGTTCAGGATGCACCTGCAGTGCACGTCGAGCATGTAGTGGAAGGCAGCGGTTGCCTCTCCAGGTACTCCTGTAGGGCCTGCGTCGCCGATCACGTTGCTGGGCGTGGCGGGAAGCAATCCGTCCTGGCCGTAGTGGTCGTTCAGGTCTGGGCCGATGATCGGCGTGCTCCTGGTGGGCGTCTCGTTCTGGGTCTTGTTGATCCACTTGAGCGTCTCGTTGATCGTCTTGACCCAAGCGTTGTGGTGCTTGGCGAGCCCTGACCGTGGAGGTAGAGGCGCAACAATGAAATTCGTGTCGAGTCCTCCTCGACGAGGGCGAACTGCTCCTGCGCGTTCTTGAATGCTCGGCGGCGGGCTGGGGAGCGCGGTCACACACTTGATGCGGTAGCGGTTGCTGATCGTGCTGGCCACGCCCGCTTGATTGTTGGTGAAAGGCCACTGCCGTAGCCCCTCGTGACGATGCGGTGCTGGTAGGTCTGGAGCTGGTCGACGGGGCTGGTGGGGGCGTGCTGCCTCCAACGGGTGGCTGGTAACATGATGACTTCGGCTGCGCTGAACTGTCTCGACATCTCCAAGCTGCTCAGTGGCGCGACCGTGCTGAGCGGGTTAAACACACCCCCGTCTCAGGAATGTCATCCAGAATATCGCAAGAGAAGAAATATGGATGGCCAGCCGCGCTGGCATGACATGAAGGGTGCCCTGGGGGCGGAAGCTGCTCTGCGTGGGGTGCCTGCTGGGCCGCGAAGAATGGGGCTAGAGCAGGAGACGGCGGCTG
>CAUYUJ010007435.1:304496-308345 GCA_963575745.1 Prorocentrum cordatum | reverse complement strand
GGAGGAGGAGGAGGAGGACGACGAGGAGGAGGAGGAGAAGGAGGAGGAAGAGGAGGAAGAGGAGCAGGATGAGGAGGAGGGGGAGGAGGTGGATTTTGGGGCCTCTTGGACCATCTTGGGGGCCATCTGGAGCCAGCTTGGGCTAGCTTGAGCCATCTTGGAGGTCGTCTTGTGCTCTCTGAGGCGGTGCCTCTCGGGTGCCTTTTGGAGGCCTCTTGGGGCCTGTTGGGGCGCTCTTGGAGCCCTCTTGGGGGCCTCTTGGGAGCCCCGGGGGGGCCTCTCGGGGCCATCTTGGAGGCGGTCGGTGAAAAGAGGGGGGTCGTCGAAGTAGCTCCCCCCTCGGGGGCCACGATCCTCGTGACAAAAAGTGACCCTCCCAGGGGCCGAAAAAACGACCCTCTGACACATCGGGCCCCCTCCCAACAAAAACCCAGCGAGGGGAGGGGGAGGGTTCCCCTCCCCGAAGGGAAGACGGGTCGTGGAAGAGGAAAGAGACCCTCGTTAGACCACCTGTCGCCCAGAGGGCTGGTGGGATATGGGCCCAATGCTTCAGTAACATCAGTGGTTTTAGCCATCTCGCCGGGGCCATCTTGGACGCTCTAGCGCCCCGCGGTTCCCACAACAAAAACCTAGGGAGTGAGGGGGGAGGTTAACTTCACGGAAGGGAAGTGGATCTTCGATGAGGGGGGACAGAGCTTGTTAGACCACCTTTGCCCAAAGGGCTGGCGGGATTCACGGGCTTAACAGCTACTTGAGCATCTGTGTGTCCATCTGGACTATGGAATCACTTCGGGACGTTCCTGGGGGCCATAGTTGCTGTACATTTGCAATCGAGGTGCGCGCGCGCCAATAGCAAGGGCCAGTGTGAGACGTCGCCTTCGCATTCGTTCCGCACGGGGGTTCGTTTCGAACATCTGCAGTGCGACAATTTTTTGCGTCGCTTCGCCCGCATGTTGTCTGAGCCCCTCCCTTCTTTAGCTCCTACGTTCACTTCTACTCCGCGTGCCGCTTGGGCTCAATGGGCATGCCGGGCTATTTTGAGGCCTTCGGTCTGGATGCCCCCCCCCCCGCAGCGCGGGCACGGCCAGGAGGGGCAGTGCCTGGGCTGCCGCTCGCGCCGACGCGACCCGCCCCATGGCGGCGGAGCCTACGTGATTTGATGCGCAGCCGTGCCACGTGGGGCCTCTGGATCGAATGTGTTTGGCAACTGCTCAGGAGGGGAAAAACACACACAGGCATGGTCGGCTGTGTTTTCCGATGCTCAGGATGAGCCCGTCGCTGTCCAAGTAGCTGTGGGAAAGCAGTTTTTCCCCTCCCAAGTCTCCACGCTTCGCGTGACCACACCCGTTTTGTTGACGCTGCTGGCGCGCTCGCCCGCGGCCGCGACGGAAACAGTGACCACGCCAGCCCATCCAGCAACGATGCCCAGACGAGTTGCTTTGATGAGGGATGTGGGGGGGCATGCGGAGGAGCAGAGGGCCAGGGTCGTACCCCAAGAGGAGGCGGATAGAGGAGGAATCGGAGGAGGAATCGGACGAGGAGGGGGAGGAAGAGTTGCAGGAGGAGGAGGGGGAGGACGATGAGGAGCACGATGAGGCGGAGGAGGAGGAGGAGGATGAGGAGTGGGAAAGGGGGAGGAGGAGTAGGAGGAGGAGGAAGAGGAGGAAGAGGAGGAGGAGGAGGGGGAGGAGAATGCGGATCATGATGATGATTATGATGATGATGATGATGATGCTGATGATGATGATGATGCTGATGATGATGCTGATGATGATGATGATGATGGTGGTGATGGTGATGGTGATGGTGATGGTGGTGATGATGCTGCTGATGATGATGCTGATGAGATGATGATGATGATGATGATGATGATGATGATGATGATGATGATGATGAGGACGAGGATGAGGATGAGGATGAGGATGAGGGTGAGGATGAGGATGATGATGCTCATGAGGATGATACTGATGCTGATGATGATGATGCTGATCATCATGATGATGAGGATGAGGATGGTGATAAGGATGAGGATGATGATGAGGATAATAATGCTGATGACGATGATGATTATGATGATGATGATGATGATGATGATGAGGATGAGGATGAGGATGAGGATGATGATGATGATGATGATGATGATGATGATGATGATGATGATGATGATGATGATGCTGATGCTGCTGCTGCTGCTGCTGATGATGATGATGATGATGATGATGATGATGATGATGATGATGATGATGATGATGATGATGATGATGATGATGATGATGATGATGATGATGATGATGATGATGATGATGATGGGGAGGAGGAGGAAGAGGAGGCGGAGGAGGAGGAGGAGGAAAAGGAAAAGGAGGAGGAGGAGGAACAAAGGGGCCAGAGGCTTCCTTGGGTGCATCTCGAAGTCTCCTCGGATGTCTCTTGGGAGTTTCCTGAAGGCTTTTGGGGCGTCTTGGAGGCATGTTGGCGGTCCCGGGGGCCTTTTGGAGCGTCTTGGGTGCCTCGGGGAGCCTCTTTGGGCCTCTTGGCGGCTCTTTGGGGGCCTCTTGGGGGCCTCGGGGGGTCTCCCAGGCGCATCTTGGGGTCCTCGTGGGGCTCTCCTGGGGTTCTTCTTGGGGGCCCTGGGAGGCCTTTTGGGCTGTCGTGGAGGGAACCAAGGGGGAAGGGGTCCTTCCGTTTAGTCCCCCCTCTGGGGCCATCCAAATAGCTTATTGGGGCGCTCGTGGGCCTCTCTTCGGGCGACCTCGGGCGGCCATGGGGCCGTTATGGGGGCATCATGGGCCCCTCTTGGATGTCTCTGCGGCCATATTGGGGCCACCTTGACCCCTCAAAAACGCACTGGAAGCGAAAAGGGGGGTTCGGCGACAATCGTTGGTTATCTAAGCGTGTTGGAAGGATTTTGGCTTCCCTGGGTGGTTGTCAGGGGCGCCCAGAAGCACCTGGAACCGTCTTGTCGCCTTGTTGGTAGCTGTCATGAGCCATGTAGGGCTATTTCGAGCGATTTTGGAGCCCATGGCGGGCTGTCTGAGGCCCTCTTGGAACCATCCCAAACTATCTTGGACGCCCTGGCAACTCACGAACCCCCCCGTCCAGGTCCAGGGGCGGGGGTCGGGGGATGGGTAGACTGCTCCCCGAAAGGGGAAGAAAAGGGGTTTTGGAACAGGAAAGTAAGACATCGTTTGACCACTTGCGCCCACAGGGCTGGTGGTATTGAAGCCAAATAAATTCTTGAGCAACTGCGGATCCATGTGGAGTAGGGAAATATCAATACGGAGCGGCCCTGACCGATTCCATTGCTGTAAGATTGCAATGGAGATGTTCGCGCGGCGCGGGCCAGGGGAAAGGGCCAACGTGCCACCTCGCCGCATTCGCTCCGCAAGGCCAATTTTGGACAACCTTGATTTCAAACGTGTCTGACGCGGCAGTTCAATATCGCCCCCTTTCACCCATTCGATGTCGCCCCCTTCAATGTCGAAACAGAGCCACACGCTGTTTGGGCGGGCGCGATTCGGAAGGCCCGCGATGAAAAGCATTGGAGAGGCGGCGCAAACCAGTTTTTGTGCGCGATGTTACCCAAACCGGAGTTACAGCTTGAAAGCGCCTTCGGGGGAATCAATCTCGAGCGCGGAGGTGATGCACTATCTTGGCGTCGACATCGGACCAGATGGCAGCGTCAAGGGAGACCTCCACCGCAGAATCGGGAGGGCCTTGGGCGACTGCTGCCACTTGAACCGGTTTTGGACGCACGCACAGCTGACGACCGCAAGGGAATTTGAGGTGTTCGAGGCTATTATCGTCAGCTGGTTGCTCCACGGCCTTGAATTTGCATGGCTTCCACTGCAG
>CAUYUJ010007435.1:264496-296996 GCA_963575745.1 Prorocentrum cordatum | reverse complement strand
TGATGATGATGATGCTGATGCTGATGCTGCTGATGATGCTGCTGATGATGCTGCTGATGATGATGACGGCGACGACGACGGTGCTGAAGATGATGGTGGTGGTGGTGATGATGATGGTGATGATGCTGATGCTGCTGCTGCTGCTGCTGATGATGATGATGATGATGAGGAGGAGGAGGAGGAGGAGGAGGAGGAGGAGGAGGAGGAGACCAGCCTCATGTTACACCTTTCGGTGTCACGGAGCCCTCAGGGACCTCATTTGGGCCGTCTTGGGGCTGGCCTGGGTTCCTGTGGGACAGTCTTGGGCTCCCTTTGTGCCCTCTTGGGCCGTCTTGGGGCCTTCTCGGACTGTCTTCGGGCTCTGTTGGGGCCTTCGTGGCAGTCTGGGGGCGTCTCTTGGGGCCGCCGTGGGACCGTCTTGGGTCGTCTGGGGGTCACCTTGGGTCGTCTTGGGTCTCCCTCAGGCCTTTTGGACCAGCTTCAGGTTCTCTGGGGTTCCTCTTGAGCTGTCCAGGGCGTACCATGTGCTCGATTCGGAATGAGGGGCGCACACCACCAGCATGGGGCAGAGCTCAACCCCAGATTCGGCCTCAAACCCAGAATCCATTCGGTCGAAACCCAGAATCGGTTTCAACTGCGAAAAGGGGCATTCGCCTCGAAACCCGGAATTCGCTTCGAAACCCCGAATTCCGCAGAACAGCGAAACCCAGAACTCCGATCACTCAAACCAGGAATTCCTGTTCTTTTCTCTTTCTATCATGCCCTCTCGCCCTCTGCTTCCTCTCCGCGGCCCCTCGGCGACGGACGACGACGTGACTGCGCGCTGGCGCGCGTCGCCGCTCTCGCCCGCCCGCCGCCGGCAACTGCTGTCTCCCGCGGCGTTCTCGCTGGCCACGGTCGGGTTTCCCTCGAGGCTTCCTCGGGCGGCGCCTCGGGACCGGTGCGGGGGGCCAGGTCTCCGACGCGGTGAAGAGGTTACGACCGGAGGCTTTTCGGCGTTCTCGCGGCGTTGCCGCTCCCCGAACAGAGTGGATGTTGTCTTTTGCTGCCAAGGCGTTACCTCGTGGCGTGCAGAGCGGAGTGTGATTTGTTAGCCCCCCCCCGGGCAGTGCTTCGTGGCGAGAAGGAGTGGTTTCATATTTTTGGTCGCCACTTGCCGTTGCCACGTGACGAGTAGAATAGAGTAGTAGTTTTGTTTCACTTCCCGCGCGTTGCCACGTGGCGCGTCGAGCGGAGCAGTTTCTTTTCGCCCCATGGCGTTGCCGCTCCGCGCGCCCATCGGCCCGCGCAGGCCTGCCCTAGAATTGGCAACTCTGAGTGTGTCAGTGCAGCCGATCGGCGCGGGAGATCTCAAATCAGGGTATCGGGTGGATGAGTTGTTCCCCTTCGAGGCGTTGTTACGCGACGAGTCGCATGGAATGTTATGTGTTCCTCCCCGCGGCTTTGCCACGCCCGGAATAGAGTGGATTTTGTTTCCGTCTCCAAGGCGTTGCCACGTGGCGAGTAGAGTGGAATTTTATATTTTCGCCCCCCCATACGTTGCTCCGTGGCGAGTAAGGGTGGGTTCGTATTTTTGGTCGCCCCGCGGAGTTGCCACGTCACGAGTGGAGTGGAGCAGTAGTTTTGTTTCACCCCCTGCGCGTTGCCACGTGGCGCGTCGAGCGGAGCAGTTTCTTTTCAGCACCGTGGCGTTGCCGCTCCGCGCGCCCATCGGCCCGCGCAGGCCTGCCCTAGAATTGGGAACTCTAAGTGTGTCAGTGCGGCCGATCGGCGCGGAAGTTCTCACAATCAGGGCATCGAGTGGAATGCTATATTTTCCTCCCCGCCGCGTTGCCACGCCTGGAGTAGAGTGGAATTTGTTTCGCCCCCAAGGCGTTGCCGCGTGGCGAGTAGAGTGGAGTGTCACTTTTCGCCTACCCAGGCAATTCCACGTGGCGAGTAGGAGTGGACTCGCATTGTTTGTCCGTACCTCGGCGTTGCCGCGTGACGAGCAGAGTATCGGGGGAGCGTAAGACCCGGGTTTGCCAGGACTCGGGTTCGCCATCGTTTCTTGACGACCGCGCCTCGGATTTTGACGAGGAGGAGTTTCGTGGGATGTCTGCAGCGGGAGGCCTCGTCAAAATGCAGGCTCGGCCTCGTCATTTTTTCGACGACCTCGTCGGGGATTTCCGAGTCCCCTGTACCCAGGTCTTACGTCCCCCTGAGAGTAGAGTGGAGCAGCACTTTCGTTTCGCCTCCCGTGCGCTGCAGCGTGGTGCGTCGGGCGGAGCCGCCCCGTGGCGTTGCCGCTCCGCGCGCCCATCGGCCCGCGCGGGCGTGCTCTAGACTTGAGGAGTCCGGGTGTGTCAGGACTGCCGATCCTTGGGAACCCCCAAACCGGGTGGTGAGATACCAGGTGGCGACCTGGAATCCCCAAAAAGGTCACCGCTGGGTTTGGGGACACGGGGTCACCACCGGGTTTTGTGACTCCTGGACCCACCAGTGTTCGGGACATCCTCGGAAAACCGCACGAGTCCCCAAACCGGGTGGTGACACCAAATCGCCCGAGACTCACCGCCAGGTGTTGTCACCACCACGTTTGGGGACGACTCAGTCAGGACTGCCGATCCGCGCGGAAGATCTCGAATCAGGGCATCGAGTGGAGCAGTTTTTCGCCCCCGAGGGCGTCCAGTGGACAGCGATGGGAAAACTGGTGCAAGGAGATTGCGCCATTATCGTCTCTCTTTCGTGGGCCCCTGGGAGGTCCAGCGGAGTGGGTTGTCACGCGCAACCCGTCGACATCGCTCCATGGAGCGATGCGAATTGCGTAAGTGTCGCCACCTTGGCGGGCTGGGGTGTTATGCACACCCCGTAGATATCTCGCGGCTCCCTGGGGGAGCTGGGACCTACGCAATTGTCGGTGCTCACGTGGGCTCCTGGGATGTTTAGCGGAGTGGGCTGTCACGCAAGCATCGTCGAGACCTTGCGGCTCTCTTGGAATCCTGGGCGTGGAATTCCGATTCTGTGCTCTGGGGATTCCAGGTTTGGGCCGGAACAGATTCCAGGTTCGGCTTCTCCGGGAATCCGGGTGTGGCTCTCGCTTCCGGGCTTGGCCAGAATGGATTCCGGGTTACGCTTGCTTGGGACTTCCAGGCCTCGCCCGGACAACGTCTTGGGTTCGCCCGCCCACGGGTGACCCTGATTGTCGTCGTGGTCGTCGTCGCCGCCGCCGCCGCCGCCGTCGTCGTCGTCGTCGACGACGTCGTCGTCTGCCCCCGACCCACGCCGCCCTCCGCCGCTCCGCCCGAGGGTCTCCTCCAGCATCCGTGGCTGCGCGGGCTGCCCGCGCCCGAGCTCCAGGACCGCGCGTCCGCCGCGTCCGCCGCCTCCATCGTCTTCGTCGTCGTCGAGGCCGTCGTCATCTTCACCTTCGTCGAGGTCGTCATCATCTTTGTCGTCGTCGAGGTTTTCGTCATCGTCGTCGTCGTCGCCGCCGCCGCCGCCGTCGTCGTCGTCGTCGCCGCCGCCGCCGCCGCCGCCGCTGCCGCAGCCGCTGTCGAAGTCGCTGTCGTCGTCACCGCCGCCGCCGCCGCCACCGCCGCGGCCGCAGCCCCCCCCCCCGATCCCAGTCCCAGAGGCACTGAGGGTCCTGAGGACCCTAAAAAGTACCTCGGGTTCCAAGGTCCAGGGGTCCCAGGTGTCCTCGAAGAGTCGAGGGCTCTCAGGGTTACATGGGGTCCAGCGGTCCTGCTGGTCCCTCGCCTTTCTACGCTCCCCTCCCCTCCACTCTTCCGCTCGCCCTCCTCCTCCTCCTCCTCCTTCTCATCCGCCCTCCTCTTCCTTATCCTGCGCCCTCCGCGTCCTCATCCTGCGCCCTCCTCTTCCTTATCCTGCGCCACCTCCTCCTCAAGACGATGACACCAAGGACGATGATGATGATGACGATGACGACAATGATGATGATGATGATGATGATGATGATGATGATGATGATGATGATGATGATGATGATGATGATGATGATGATGATGATGATGATAATGATGAGGATGATGATGATGCTGATGATGATGACGATGATGTTGATGATGATGATGATGATGATGGTGATGGTGATGGTGATGCTGCCGGTGATTATGCTGCTGGTGATGCTGCTGGTGGTGGTGATGATGCTGATGATGCTGATGATGCTGATAATGACGATGATGAGAGTGGTCGTGGTGATGATGATGACGATAATTAGGGCGATGAAGATGAAGGCTATGATGACGATTCTGATGGTGATGATGACGATGATGATGATTATCATGATGGTGACAGCGCCGACGATGATGATGGTGCTGATGATGTTACTGATGATGATGGTGACGAATACGATGACGATGGCGATGACGACGATGATGCCGATGACGATGATGATGCCGATGACGATGACGATGCTGATTATTATTATGATTATTCTGATGATGATGATGTTGATGATGAGGATCACGATGATGACGATGATGATGAAGAAGATGATGACCATGCCGATGCCGATGACGATAACGATGACATTGGGGATGACGACTGTGATGGTGATGGCGATGGCGACGACGATGATGCTGATAATGATGTTACTGACGACGATGACGATGCTGATGACGATGTTGCTGATGATGGTGATGATTAGGATGATGCTGCTGATGATGATGATGACCATGTTGCTGCTGATGATGCTGATGATGATGACGATGGCGATGATGACGCCGATGATGGTGATGGTGATAAAGGCGTTGATGATACGGATAATGGTGGTGCTGATGGTGGTGACGATGATGCTGATGATGATGATGATGCTGCTAATGCTGATGAAGCTGTTATGGTGAATGGTGGTGGTGGTGGTGGGGACACCGACGACGATGATGATGATGATGATGATGATGATGATGATGATGATGATGATGATGATGATAACGACGTTGATGATGATGATGCTACTGAAGATGATGAGGATGCTGATGATGATGCTGATGATGATGATGAGGAGGAGGAGGAGGAATAATATGAGGAGGGCGAGGAGGGAGATGAGGAGAAGGACCAGGGTACAAACCATTTGGCCTCTTGCGGGCCAGCCGATCCCGATCGATCCATCGGGGTCGGTCGGCGCCTGCCGCCCGATCGATCGCGGTGGCAGGGCGCATCGCGCATCGGCCAGCCCCCGAGGCCGGGCTCACGCGCGCCGCGCGCCATCTTCTGCGGCAGGGGTCCACCCGTGCCTCCCTGTCCCCTGCCGCAGGCCGCGGCGCTCGCGGCCGCGCTGCGGCCCACCGGCGGGACGCCGCCACATCGACGAGGAGGAGGTCCAGAGGGCGCTGCACACCGCCGTGAGCGGCAGCAGAGAGCCCAGGACAGGCTCCTGCTCCGCCTGCGGGCGGCGGCCGAGCGCCTGGCCGCCGACCACTCTGCCCAGCCAGCGATGGCAAGAGACGGGAAGGGCAGAGGCAGCGGTGGCCGAGGCGGCAAGGGCCACGCCCAGGAAGGAGCAGCGCCGCCAGCAGCGCCCCCTTGGCGCCAGGAGAGGTGGCAGGGCGCTGGATGGCAAGAACAGCAGTGGCATGCGGAGCCAGTTGGCGAGGACCCGCCCTGGCGCAGAACGCTATCACGGCCGCGGCGCTCTGGCCAGGCCAGCCCTCGCCAATGGCAACCGCAGCAGCAGCAGCAGCAGCCCAGCCAGCCCCCATGGCAGCAACAGCAGCAGCAGCAGCAGCAGCAGCAGCAGCAGCTGCAGCAGCAGCCCAGGGCGGGCAAAGGCGGCCAGGCCAGCTCCAGCAAAGCGGAACAGAGGGCTCAAAAAGTCATTGACTCGGTGGCAGCCTGCACGCTGGACGAGGCCACCTCCCACCCAAAGTGGCAGGCGCCCCCAGCCGACCGCGCAGGCATCCAGAAGTTTCTGAGCAGTGCGGACCAGAGGCTGAGGAAGCTCGGCGACCTGGTCGTCGCCAAGCAGGCCGCGGGCGACAGCACGAAGGAGCAGTTGATGGAGATCTCGGTCATCAAATACCAGAAGCTGGTCACGAGGAGGCCGAATGACCAGCTGCAGGTGCTCAGCAAGAGGCGCAAGGCCGTCAAACTCGAAGTCGTCGCCCTCGAGGCCAAGACGAACGAGCTGCGGGACGACCTCAAGGCCAAGCAGCAGGAGTTGAGGCAGCTCGAGTCCAACATCGCCGACGTGCGGGCCGTGCTCGCCGACGGCGGCGCGGCGGGCGACGAGGGCGACTGGGGCGCGGACGGGTTTGGCTTGGCGCCGAGCTGGGATGCCTTCCACAAGGCCGTGATCGATAGGCGCCTGCACAGCGAAGCACCTGGTGACGGATTTCCAGCCTGGCCAGCGGGAGTGGTGGGGCGCTCGCCACGCTCAAGAGCCAGCTCGGCAGGCAGCCCAACCAGAGGCTTCGCCGATCAGGTGGCTGAGGCGAATGCGGAGCGGGCCCACCAGCAGCAGCGCCATGCCGAAGCCGAGCAGGAGTTTGCTGCCGAGCTGGCGGAAGTCAGGAGGGTCGCCCGAGAGCAGGCACTCCGCCACAACGCCGAGCAGGCGAAACTCAGGCTGGCACTCAAGGAGGAGTCAGAGCAGCTGCAGCGCATCACCGCAGCGGAGAGTGCAGCCCAGCAGCAGCAGCAGCAGCAACGCAAGGCTCTCCGCCACGAGATCAAGAAGCAACAAGCCGAGCAGCTCGAGTTCGCGACGCAGATGGAGGCCAGGATAATCAGCCATGACGCAGCCTTCAGTCAAGCCAAGGCAGAGGCCGAAGCGGCGACCCAGCGTGCAAATCACCTGCAAGAGCAGCTTGAGTATGCCCGAGCGGAGCACCGAGCGCAGCCGCAGCTCCAGGACAGGGTCTACCAAGACCTGCTGCGGGCAAGAGCCGAGGCGCAAGAGGCATTGCGACAGGCCCAGCACGAGAGCGCCCAAGCGACAGCTACAGCGGGCACTCTCAAGCAGCAGCTCACCAGGCAGGAGCTGGCCATGGAAGAGAAGCTCCAGGAGGCCAAAAAGAACCACGCCCTCGAGCTTGAAGCTGCCGCCGAATCAGCCAGGGTCCAGGCAATTGCCCAGGCTCAAGTGGTTGCCAACGCCAAGGGAAAAGGGGCCCTCCCGCCGGCAGAAGCGGCCAGGCTGCAGGGGATCGTCCAGACAGCAGCACGGCAGCAGGATCGGCTCAAGCAGACCAAAAGCGAGCTCGAGGCAGCTGAAGCCCGCATACACGAGCTCCAGCAGTACTCCAAGCTTGAGGCGGGCGCTGCGCAGCGTGCAGTACAGGTTGCATACCACGAAGTAGCGGAGCTGAGAAGCGTCAACGAGGAGCGGCAGGTCCCGCACGAGGTGCAGGCATTGCAGTTCGCCCTGCTAAGGACTAGGGCAGAGGAGGAGGAGATTGCGAAGGCCAGCCTGAAGGACAAGGAGGCACTGCGGGCAGAGCTCGAAGGCAGTGCTGAGCGGATAAGGTCGAGTCTCACCCGCCAAGTCATGCTAGAAGAAGCGAACGCACATGACTTGCAGCTGCACACAGAGAGCCTACGACAGGAACTGAGCAGCTACGCGGTGCAGCTGAGCGAGCAAAGGTACAACGCAGAGGTGCAGGAGCAGGCGCTGGAGGAGGAGCTCGCCCAAGCCCTCGCCTTCAGGATCGCCAGCATGGAAGAGGCCTCCGCCATGGAGGACTTTGCCAGCCAGCAGAGGACGGGCAGGGAGGAGGCCATTCACCTCGCGCTGCAAGAAAGCCTCCAGCGCTCCCGCACGCTACGCACCGAGCTCGACGCCATCGCAAAGAAGGAGCAGCAGGGCGCGTCGGGGACAGAGGAGTTAAAGCTGAGAGTGCAGAGCCTGGAAGCCATTGCAGCCATCAGGGAACGTGAACGCAAGGCCATGGTCAGCCTGTACGCCGAGATGAGGCAATACGGGCAGGAGGGCTACGACTTCACCAAGAGGGCAGCTCATCACCTCGTCCAAGGGGGCCACCTCCCAACGTCCCAAGAGTCCATGGACGACTACCAGGAGGCCGCTGACCTGTGCGAGAAAGCCAGAGGAGCAGCCGAGGCAGCGACCGCCCCAGCGGAGTCCCCCGTTGCGACCGATCTCCCAACTGGTGCAGCCGAGGAGCGCCCAGCCAACAGGGGCCGTAGGCAGAGCAGCTCCTCGCCTCGGAGGCCAGCACCAACCAGGTCAGCCAGATCAGCAGCCCGCCAGACCGACGAAGGCGATGTACCCCTCATAGAGCGTGACAGGTCCAGGAGCCCCGACAGGCCAGACCCGCATGGGGAGGCAGAAAGATACGGGCGCGAACAATATGAGTTGCGCAGACAAGATGCTGAGGAGAAAGCACAATGGGAAGCCGTACAGATGGAGGAGGAGCTGGAGTCCGTAGTGAGGGACCACGATGCGGAGGAGATCCAAAGGCGCTACTACGAGGAGGCCCCCTTGACCCAGTTCGGCACTGTGGGCACGCAGGACTCCCAAGCGGAGGACGACGGCTCGGAGCATGCGCCGATGATCTACCCCGCCAGCTGGCCGCCCTGGAGCCAGGATCACCCCGCACCCGAGGAGGGTGAGGAGATGAGGGGAATCACGCAGCACGAGGCAGACACAGACCTGGCATCCACGTCAAGGGCTAGCTCGGTACCAGCAGAGCAAGGCGACCCTCCTACTCCGACAGCATCTCAGGTGATCTTCATCCCAGCATCGCCAGCGCCACTCAGCGAGAGGTCACTCACGCCCACAGTTCCATTCGGGCATGATGAGCAGCGCGGCCATGGAGGTGGAGAGGGGGCCGACAGCTTCGTATTGACCCCTCCCCCTGCATCCCACCAGAACGCGGAGGCGGCAGCGGCCAGCATCGAGAGGCAGTGCGAGGGCATCGACATCCTAACGCGCCAGCACACCTCAGCCGCCGCCGCAGCTGCAGCCCTCGAAGAGGCGTTTGGACCCGCCCCCGCATTTCCAGGAGAAGACATCAGCCAGGCCCACAAGGGTCAGCGGGTAGACTCTGGAGAGTCAGGCATAGCACGTTTTCGTGGCCGAGTGGCCCGCAGGAGGGACGAGACAAGGGGCACAGCAACCCCCTCCCCTCCTGCAACTCCTGGAGCCGAGGAGCAGGCAGCAGCAGCGCCCGCTGGACCCCCCCGAGGGGGGGAGGGGGCCTAGCAGCGCCGCCAGGCTTCAGGACATGCATGACAGAATTCACTGCCAGGAGGCGGCCGATGAGTCCAACAGGGCAGAGCACGACGGATGTGGGCTTTCTTCACGCTCTCCGATCAGTTCGACAGCATCGATCTCCTGGGCAGCATTGGGGAGAGCAGCTGGGGCCCAAAGCCCGCAGCACGGCAGTGGGGTCCTCCACTACGATGCTCGACCTACCCACCACCAGAGGCCTGAAAGCACGGCGGGCCCTGGGGTTATTTGCGACAGCCGTCTAGTAACAAAAAGACCAGCAGAGATTGCGACAGTCTCACACACCAGATCAGGTACTCCCAGGAGCCCAGGGTCCCGAGGGGCCACGACTCCAAGCAGACGTGCCACCGCAACTGGCATTGGCAGTGGGAGGGCCACTCCCAATCGCAGCAGCCAGCAACAACAGCGGTATCAGTCACCTGGGTCTCGAGGGGCCAACGTGACACCACCACGGCCGACACGAGGGCCGCCCGCCGCGTCTCGAGGGGCGCTAGGCGGCAATCAAGGAGGCACACTACCAGGGAGGAGTGATGCATCCGCCAATCTGTCAGCACTTCAGGTGACAAGCCACCAAGATGGCCGCAAGGATGCGTTACCGGCTGCCCTTGCACTCAGCGTGTCCCCCTCCGCCATCCGAGTCCATGAGGTCGAGAATGTGGAAAGGACCTTTCTCGACGGACAAAACTCGACTGGCAGCGAGGCTGAGGACGGCATGGAGCAATGCTACGAGGAGTGGAAGCAAGCGCGCGCAGTAGCAGCCTTCCGATCAGCCCAGCGGCGTGCACGCCGCGCACGGCGCGCTGCGGAGAGCCACAGTCGTCGGGACAACAGCAGCACCCACAACAAGTACCATGCCCTGGTGGTGGATCCAGACCCGACGGACCCAGCAGCTCACCCAGCATCACCAGTGGCCCCAGTCCCGACGGACCCAAACAGCTCACCACGGCCAAACAGGTGGAAGCCAACGCTCCCCTCGGCATCAGCGCGCTCCCACCACGGCACGGGTGCTACCAATCACCCAGACGCCCTGGATGGCGAACCTTATCGTCTACGTGACAGCATGCTCCACGCCCAATCACGCGAGCCCCTGTTCAGTCAGGCCGCGCGGGCTGGATCGGACAACTTGAACTACGATGAGGGGAGCCAAATGCCATCACTACCACCCGTGAAGCGGAGTGCGCCTCAGGCTGGGGCCATATCTCTAGCCCCGCCTACCCGCTCCGCGACATCACAGCCACCTCCAGCCCGCATCACCACTACACAAGGTCCCACTCTGCAGGGCATGGAACTGGCGCCAGACGACGACATCGAGTACTCCCCAGAGTACGTCAGTGCTGAGAGGGCCAGGCGTGGCCGAAGGCGACGGCAGCTCCCCACCACGGCAGTGCCAGAAAGAGGCCAAACTGCAGTGCTGCCAGTTCTCAGCCAAGACCCAGTAGCCGAGACCCTTCGCGGCCGAGGCCGCGTCAACGTCTGCGCCGACGTCGACGCTACGACCCTGCACAACATGGCAAGGATGGCGCTGGAGATGTGCCCATCACGCGAGCTGCCGACCAGGCGGACACACATCTACACGGACGGCAGCTACAACGGCATCCCACATACAGCCGCCTGGGCAGTAGTTATTGTCGACGAGTACGACGACGGGCGCAACTCACGAGGCCCGTTTGGTTTTCGGGGTTTCATTGCTGGCAAGGTCACCGAGTCCTTAGACGACATGGCAAACAACGAGAAGGTGACGGCATACACAGCTGAGCTCACGGCAGTACTTTGGGCACTAATGTGGGCCCTTGGTCAAGACACCGCCGCGCCCATCGAGATCACGCCCGATGCCCTCAACGTCATCAACCTGGCCAAAGGCGAAGCCCAATGCCACGTACATCCGAGGTTGGGGGCCGCCATTCGCACGCTTGCTGGCCTCCTCCAACAAGCCCGACCTACGCAGTGGCACCACATTAACTCGCACATTGGGCACCCTTGGAACGAGCTCGCAGATGGGATAGCAGATCAAGCTTCGGCCAGCGACCTGATGGACCCGAACATTGCAGCAGTGCAGGCGATCGCTCACAACAAGTTCCTTTCCTGGGAATGGTTACGCTCAGAGCCAGATGCGGTCAAGGCCGCATACCCTCCCTTGCGGAACCAAGACTTCATCATCGAGGCCACCCAGGCGCAGGCAGCCCCAGGTGCGATCCAGAGGCCCATCAGCACCACCACCATCAAGGCCGACCTCAACGTGAATTTGTGCACCTACAACGGCAGATCACTCAAGGCCGCCGTCAGCTTCAAGTCGGGCAAAGGCAGGGCGGCCGGCAAAAGCAAGCAGAGCCTCTCCAAGGTCGCGCACCTAGCAGCACAGTTTGCTGACATGGGCCCGCACGTCGTGGCCCTCCAGGAGACGCAGAGCGAAGGAGACGTCCGCAACGTAGGAGAGTATGTTTGCTACTCCTCAGGCCACACGCAGCAGAACAGAGGATGCGACATCTGGCTCAACGTCTCCCAGCCAATCAGCGCGAGTGGGGCAGCGAAGTACCTAAGTGCCAAAGACACCCTCGTCCTCCACCAGCACGACAGGCTCTTGATCATCAAGACCCGCGTTGCAGGCACAGACATGGTCATCGCCTCAGCATATGCACCCCACGAAGACTCCCACGCGGCTGAGAAGAGAGAATTCTGGGAGTCTGCTCAGCGTTTGTCTGCCAAGTACCGCGTGGACATCTTCATGGGGGACCTGAACGGACGTCTTGGCGACTACGAGTCCCCGGGAGTTGGCGCCAGTGGGTACCCAGAAGCGACCAACGGCAACGGCAAGCACATCATCAGCTTCGCTGCCGACACCAACATGGAGGTCATCAGCACCACGAGGGATCCAGGCAACAACTCATTTACGCATGTCGGATCGAAGGGGCAGCACCACAGGCTAGACTACATCCTGCTGAGCTCCACGATCGCCCCGTACGTTGCGAACTGCAGCACAGAGCCAGGTCTGGACCGAGGCACAGCTGCACAAGACCACATACCAGTACTAGCTACCCTCAAGTGGGCCGTCTGCAAGACCACCAAGGCCTCAGGACCGAGGCCCGACCTGACCAACTTGAACAACGACGTCGCCAAGGCCAGCTTCAAGGAGATTCTCAAGCAGGCCCCGATCATCCCCTGGGAGGTGGACGTCAACACCCACTGCGAGGAGGTCACCAGGGTC
Source organism: Prorocentrum cordatum (assembly GCA_963575745.1). Taxonomy (NCBI): domain Eukaryota; class Dinophyceae; order Prorocentrales; family Prorocentraceae; genus Prorocentrum; species Prorocentrum cordatum. The sequence goes on along the minus strand of CAUYUJ010007435.1, from coordinate 284,604 downwards.
GTCAACGACGCGGCCATCCAGGCCTTCGGCAAGGCCGTCAAGGCAGCGAGGAAGCCCTACGTCACCAAGACTACCATGGGCCTAATCCGAGCCAGGCGCCTCGCACTCCGAGTCCACCGCGCAGTGCTCAGAGGAGAAGCCCATGACCACCAACCTGGACGACTAGTAGCCCACGCCCACTCTCTTCTTGGAGGCGAAGTCGGGGACTCACTGTCCCAGTGGAGCAGAGAGCGTGGCGACGACGATGGCACCATCCACGACATCCACGACTACACGCACCTCCTCCTGAACTGGACGATCTCGCCCATGGTCTACGCCATGGCCATCCTTTCCTTCCTCACCAGGTCGGGGCCCCTCGTTGCCTCGGCCGTCGAGAAGGACCGTAGTGCATTCCTCAGTCGGCTTGCCTCAACTGCGTCCTCCGCCTCCGCTGCGAACGACGCTGCAGCCCAGTGGAAGGCCGACCGCGACCTACTAAGGTATGGTGGGAGGAAGGCGAAGTTCCCAGCAGGAAAGCCGATGCGGCTCGACAAGGATGGAGAGGTGATCCATAACTCCCAGGACATGGCGGACCAGGAGCTCAACCATTTCGCGAAGATACAGGCGGGCAAGATCGTGACAGCGGATTATCTTGCCAACAAGTACAATCACGACAGCAAGACCAGGCCCTTCGACGGCATGCTGGATCTCTCCATGGTGATGCCCCTGGCCGTCTGCCAGGCCCAGTTCGCTGCGGCCAAGGCTGGGACGCAAGGAGGCCCTGACGGGCTCACGAACGCTGTCCTCAGGGCGGCTCCTACAGAGGCAGCAAGGCTACTTCACCCCCTCTCCACCAAGGTGGCGACCACCGTACGGGAGCCGCTGAGCTTCAAGGGTGGAGACCTGGTCGCAATTCTTAAAGGAAAAGGCGACCCACGGTACCTCCAAGCCTACCGCGAGATCCTCTTAAACAACGTCCTGGGCAAGCACCACCATAAATACCTAAGGGCCATGCTCAACACTACCCTCGTCATAGCGCTGGAGGACATCCAGGTTGGCGGCCGGCCCAAGCGAGGGGCAGACATGGCGGTCCTAGCAGCGCGCCTCTTCACAGAGAGAAGTCAGGCCCAAGGGAAGTGCTCCATGGTTAGCTGCTACGACTTAAAGGAGGCCTTCTACTCGGTTGTAGTCCAGCTGGTTCATGGCATCCCAGGCGAGGAGGACGAGGTCAAGGAGGTGCTAGAAAACCTCGAGGTTCCCCTGTGGGCCCAGCCACAACTGGAGCACCTCATGGCCAACCCAGGGATACTCGACACAGTGTTGGACGGCTCCCACCTGGCTGCCCTCATTGCAGAAGGTTACCGCAACAGGTGGACATCACACAGGTTCTCCCAGAACCTCATGGCGCCGCACAAGGGCACGAGGCCTGGCGTGCCCCTGGCCGACGCGGACTTCAATCTCCTATTCGGCCGAGTCCACCGCATGATTGACAGCTACCTTGCGCAGCGAGGGCTACGACCCCAGGGCAAGCCCCTTGACAGCAGCTTCGCATGCGACACCGACCCCACAGATGGGCCACTCCAGGAGCATGAACCTCACGGCCTATCGTTCGTCGACGACCTAACGGGCATGCACGTGTTCACCAGCCCCGACCACATTCAGCATGAGGCCACGGGGTTCTGCGAAGCCGTCTACTGCGCCGCCAGCACCTTCGGCCTCCAGCTGCAGCTCACCAAGACCAAGGTGATGATCGACTTCAGTGGGCCTGGGAGCCGGCAAGCTCGGGCCAGCTTCTACTCCAATGGAGTGCCGAGGATCGAGGTCCCCCTCGCAGAGAGTTACGTCGAGGTTGTTCGTCACCACAAGCTCCTCGGGACCTACGTGACCGACAATGCATCCCCTGGGGTGGATGTTGCAGTGAAGGTAGCCACTGCAGCGACATCCACGAGGCCTCTCCATCGCGAAGTCCACCGACGATCAGAGCTGGCCATCAAAGACAAGGCCTACCTAGCCGACAGTGTGGTGCTATCCCAGCTACTATACAATGCGTCTACCTGGCCTGAACTCACAGCAGGCCAGGCCAGGAATTTCAACAACCAGTATATCGTGAACTACGCTGCCGCGCAAAGGATCACTTGGAAAGTACGACAGAAAAAGGAGGTCACGAACACCCAGATTCTCGAAGGGGTCGACAAGCTGACCCCAGAGATAGTCCTACGACTTGAGCGGCTACGACTATTTGGTAGATGCCTCAACTGGGGACCCCTGCACCTCCGCCGACTAATTAGCCAAGCATGGGATGGTAGCTACGGCTGGGTGGCACTGCTCCGCCGCGACTTAGACTGGGTCCGCGACCACACAGGACCCGACGAGCGTGGTGGAGCATACACGCTCGAGGACTGGAAGGACTGGGCCAGGAACGACTACCAAAGCTACCTCAGCGCAGTAAAGAAAGCTTGCCAACGTGGCAAAGCCCGCCAGTACGATCACGACTACCAAGCTCGATGGCGGCTACGACTCCAACGGTGGACCAACACGGAAGCCATCTCGCCCTTCCCAGACCAGCACTTCGAGCAGCAGCGCAAGTACCTATGCTACCACTGCGGACGTACTGAAGCCAGCGCAGCAGTGCTACGAGCACACATCACCAAGGACCACACCTCGTCGGGTCATCCTATCTCGTGGGCAACTGGTTCGGTCTGCTACGGATGCGGCATGGATTACCACACTACAAACAGGCTGGTCAAGCACTTGCTGAGAGTGCGCAGGTGCGCTCGACATTGGCGAAAGACACGTCCAGCAATCCTTAGCAAAGCCGAGCTGCAGCACAACCAGCAAGTGGTGCGCGACCAGCAGCAGGCGAACAGAAGGGCGGGAAGGCCCATCGACTGGGCAGAGAAGCCTGCAGTCCCTGCTCGTCCCCCAGAAATACATACGGACGAGGACACCGACGACAACAACGGCGGCCACTACGAGAGCCTAGAGCTCCCCTTCATCGAGGAGCCACCACCGCCGCCAGCTGCTGTACCCAGGCCCAGGCCAGCTCGGACGCTATACGTGCTGCATCTATTCAGCGGCCGTCGCCGAGAGGGAGATGTTCAGGATTGGTTCGACCGTCTCAGCAGTCGGGCTTCTTGCGACATACACATGCTCAGCCTGGACATTGCCAACGACCCGACCTTCGGCGACCTGACATCAGAAGTCGCAGTCAGCAAGTGGCGAGACATGGCACAAGCAGGGAGGATTGCAGGAGTCATCGGCGGACCGCCGTGCGAGACCTGGAGCCGAGCGCGCCACCTGCCCCCCAATGACTGCAGGGGTCGCCCACCAAGACCCCTAAGGAGCAGCAACAGCTTGTGGGGCCTTCGCTACCTTTCCCGTCCAGAGATGGAGCAAGTAGCGATAGGCAACCGCCTTTACAGGACACAGCTGGAGCTCATGTACATGTGCCTCAACCTTGGAGTCCCAGGCATGCTCGAGCACCCCAGCGAGCCCACCGAGGAGCACTTCGCCAGCTCCTGGAAGCTCCCCGAGACGCGCCGCCTCCTGAACCAGCAGGGAGTCGAGCTGATCACATTCGACCAGTGCACCTGTGGAGCGCGTTCGAGGAAGTCCACAAGCCTGCTGGCGGTATCCCTACCGACCCTCCGAGCAGAAATCAGCAGATTGCCTGGAGGCGGGAGGTGTTTTCACACGGCCTCCTACCACGCGGAGCTGGCAGGCATCAACGACGACGGCCAGTGGCGCACCGCGGCGGCCAAGGAGTACCCGAACAGGATGTGCCAGGCCATCGCGACCGCACTGGCGAAGCAGATAAGGTGGCGCTTTGGCGAGTCGCCTAGCGACGTCCACGGGTGGCACATCGACGACGACGTGGCCCACTTCTTCCAGCCGCTCGACCGCTACAAGACCAGGGAGATGGGTCAGGACTACCATCGTGGCCCATCGAGGCGAAGGGGCCCACCGACCTGGTTGGAAGAGGCAAGGGAGTGGGCCCTGCAGGACCGACCCGACAAGGCAATGGGCAGGACCACCAACTCGACAGGAACTGTTCGGGCACAGGCTGACGACGCGGATCGCGATGAAGTGCCCTGACGACAAGTACAAAAGGACCAGAACGCAAGTCCTGAGGAAGCCCCGAGTGCGTGGGAATACCTCAGGCTACGTCGCCAAGTTTTGCACAAGTCGTCAGGACGCAAGTCCTGGGGAAGCCCCGAATGCGAGGGAACACCCCAGGCACACGTCGCCACGTTTTGCAGCAGTGACGGACACGGCCGCCGTTCAGCCAGGGCTCAGAGGTACCAGCCAGATCCCCAACTGCACCAAGTACGAGTCAACGCTGCCCTGGTGAGGCAAGGATCAAACTTCGAGACGGGCTCGAAGGGCGGGGGGGCAGGACGAGGACTGCCCGCGCCTACCAGGGGGGATGGTGAGGGGCAGGGGGGGGGGGGGGGCAGGGCGAGTACTGCCCGCGCCCCCGCGGTCCGCCCTAGCTCGCCACCCCCACCATTCCCATGGCGGAGATGGAGCTCCCGAGCGCCCAAGGGCGAAGCATAGGGCAGCGTTGACCTTCCTCATCGGCAGCAGAAGAATCACTGGGCCTGGGGTTCGCCCCCACCGAGGGCACTGTGACCCCTAGCCATAGCGGGACGAGGTAGGGCCGCCATGAACCCTACTTGAAGTCGGTGCATGGAGGCCTGAGTGCGCCCGCAATCTATTCCACCTACCAGCAACAAGCCGACCCCCAACGACCTCTAACCAGCACGACAAGTACCTCATCGGCTCATCGGCTGAGACAAGTACCAGGAGCCTGGGTCCAATACATGACTGTACGAGGGCCACATGGATGGACAGAGCAGAGTCGACAACAATTGGGACCAGCATGACTGAGTCGAGTACCACAAGCTCAATGGCGACAGTACTACGCTCTACTGCAAGACCAACGACCAACGAAGTGGCCCAGAGAGGAGGCCGACTCGTCGGGGTTGGTCACTGCTGAGCCAACCAGAGTTACCTCGACCAGCACGACCGAGTCGAGTATCACGAGGTCGAGGGCCACATTATCAGGCGGTACCTCAAGAGCGTGGACTACCGACGCGTCCATCGAGGAGGAGGGCCTCCCCGACCACGCTGACGAGGCGAGGGAGTGGGCCGCCAATACCGTCCTCGACAAGGGCCAGGGTAGGACCACCAGAACGGCGAGTTCTGAGAAGGCGCGGATCTCGGGGCCCGTGAGCCGCCGACGGCGCCTGAAGGGGCCGCGACAACGGGGCCCCTAGGGGCCGTAATTTGGTGCCTCCCCCTCACCCCCATTTCGCTCTCATCCAGGCCTGGCCCAGGGATCCTTCACCGTTGGCCTTCTGCTTTTGGAGGGGTTAGGGGGAGGCACACCAGGTGGGCCTCCTGCCCACCTGGTCCCAGCGCCGGCGCGCTGCCGCCCAGGCAAGGATAAGCCGCTGGACAGGGGCGGATATCCTGGGCGGCAGCGCGACGGGCCACATCCCAATTCGGCATCTCGAGGCAGTCCGAGGGTCCTCCCTTTTCCTTCCCTGTGTTTCCCCTCGTTGCCCTTCCCCCCCTTCTCTCGGAGGCCTTCGGACTGCCACCTGGCTCGCAGGCTTGCCTAGGCCTCGCCCCACTCCGCTCCTCCTCTACCCCGTCATCTGGGAGGCCTCCTTCCTCTCTCCCTGGGCGGGCCCCCCCCCCCCCCAGCGCCGAGGGCGCCAGCGTGTCGGCCGCGCGCGCGGCCAGGCATGGGCGCAACGGCGCCCCCGATGCGGCGCAGGGATCACCCTCATGCCGCGGCAAATAGCGGAAATAGCGGAAGGACCAGGGTACACCCAGCTCGTATCACCGATGCTGCAATGCACCCTCTCACCCGAAATCCCCTCCTCGCACGTTCTTACAAGCTTTGGCTCGTCAACGCAAGAAGCGTCCCCTTGCAAGGTCAACACCATATGGGCCTGCCATTTTGGCGAGAGGCTCGTTTTGAAAAAGACGTACCTTGCACCGCTTAGGCGCGTGATCAGGAATGTGCCGCCGCCTCCTGCCTTCTAGAATCGCCACTGTGGCCGAGCGTTGTGGCAAGATCTCCGCCAAGCTATTGGACCATGCGTTCCCCCAACCGTCGTGGAAACCCTTCGGGGAACACTTGGGGGAGGATGGCGGGGAAGAACAGGAGGAGGCGGAGGAGGATGCGGAGGACGAGGAGGAGGAGGAGGAGGACCAGTGTAAACCAAAGAGTCATCAACGAAGTTGGGATTAACCTTCCCTCCAAGCTCCCTCGTCATAGGCCCCCACAACGGTTCGTTTCAATTCAGGGAACCCCCTCGTTGGAAGACACCCTTGAAGATCCTGAAGCATGCCAAAACATTGTTTTCTGGATTTCAACGCATTCAACGCAACGGATCAACCTGACTGCTGCGTCTTGACGGTCTGGAACCGTGCTAGAACGCCACTTCTGGGACTTCAGCACCGCGAATCAACATAACTGTTGCGCCCGCATCATCCTGAATCTTTCCAAAAGAAAATTTTGGTACCATGGGAATCCGTGAAACTCTTCCAAGTGTTATGAACGAGTGCGCGCGGCGCTGAGGCGAGAGCCACATCTTGAGGAACCGCCTGCAATCCGTGCAACTCTTGTAAATATTTATAACGACTGTGCGCGGCGCTAAAGCGAGAGCCACATTCTGAAAACCACCCGCCCTCAATCCGTGAGGTTCTTGCAAATATTTATAACGAATGTGCGCGGCGCTGAGGCGAGAGCCACATTCTGAAAACCACCCGCCCTCAATCCGTGAGGTTCTTGCAAATATTTACAACGAATGTGCGCGGCGGTGAGGCGAGAGCCACATTTTGAAAAACACCCGCCCTGAATCCGTGAAACTCTTGCAAATGTTACAACGAATGTGCGCGGCAGTAAGGCGAGAGTCACGTTTTGAAAGCCACCCGCCCTCAATCCGTGAAGTGCCGGCAAATACTTAAAACGAATGTGCGCGGCGGTAAGGCGAGAGCCACATTTTGAAAACCACCCGCCCTCAATCCGTGAAGCTCTTGCAGATTTTCAGAGCGAATGTGCGCGGCGCTGAGGCGAGAACCACATTTTGAAAATGATCTGCCCTCCATCTGTGAGGCTGTTGCCACGTTTTCTGCTTGTGAGGAAGTCAGGCGAAACGCCCGGCCCGCCCTAAAAACTTGCCTCGGGGTGCGGCAGGGAGAAATTATTTTATAAGGAAAATGAATGGAGGAGGAGGAGGGGGCATCCTGGGAGCCCATGGAGACACTCTTAGGGCCTCCTGGGAGCTTCCTGGGAGCCTCTCGGAGGCATCTTTGGGGTCTCCTTGGGCCTCTTGGGGGCCTTTGGGGGCTTCTCGGGGGCCTCTTTGGCAGTCTTGGTGAGCTCCTGGCAAGTCTAACGCCGTCGGAAGCCGTCTTGTGGGCCTCTCTGGGCGGTCTTGGGGCCCTCTTGGGGTGCTCCAGGGCCGTCTTGGAGGCCGTCTTGGCCTCTCGGGCCCTCTTGGGGCCCTCTTGGGGCTGTTTTGGGGGCCTCTTGGGCCGTTCTGGGGCCATCTTGGAGGCCTCTTGGGCGATCTTGGGGCGATCTTTGGGGGCATTTGGGCCGTCTCGGGCCGTCGGTAGGCCGAAAAGAAACAAATGCCATAATCCTTAAAAAACCTAAGACAAATCAATGATTTTGGCCTCTTCGGGCCTACCTGGAGGCCCTCTTGGAGGCCTCTCCCGGGCCCTCCTGGAGGATCTCTCGGATGCCTCTTGGGCCGTCTTGGGGGCCTCTTGAGCACCTCTTGGGCCGTCGTGGAGGTTTCTTGGGCGGACTTGGAAGTATCTTGGGCCCTCCTGGGCCGTCTTGGAGGCCATCTTGGCCACCTTGGAGGCATCTTGGAGGCCAGCCTGGGCCATCTTGGAGCCGTCTGACCTTTGCAACCGGGTCTTATGCACCCTTCAGGATGGCCAGCGGACGGGGCCGGAACCCCAGGGAAGACTTCTATAGGATTATGTACCAACCTCAAAACCGAAATGGTCCAGCATGCCGGTCACCCCTGTGGCAAGCCAACAGGGGGCGGCGGATCGAATGGCCTTCGGCCCATCCCGCCACCGTGCCTTGATTGGGTCAGAGTCCTCAGGGATGCTTCTTGGGGTCTCTTCGGAGCGCTCTCGGCGGCCTCTTGGGGGCAGTTTTGGGCCTCTTGGGGGCCTCTTGTTGGCCTCCTGGGAGCCTCTTGGGGCTTCCTGGGGGCCTCTTGTGTGTGGGGGCCTCTGGGGGCCTCTTGGTGGCCTCTTGGGGCCTCCTTGGGGCTTCTTGGGGCCGGGGGCTCGACATGTCCGTTCGGGTCCCCCGTCTGGGCCCTCTCTGGGAGCCGTCTTGGGGACCGCCTTAGAGGCCTCTTGGGCCGTCTTGCGGCCCTCTTGGGCCGCTTTGGGGCCCTATTGGAGGCCTCTTGGGCCAGCTTGGGGTCATCTTGGGCGCCCCTTGGGCCGTCTTGGAGCGTCGGGAAGCCGAAAAGGCGAGAACTTCACAATCCCTTTTAACACCTTTCGAGAAATCCGTGATTTTTGCCTCTTGGGAGGCCTCTTGGAGATTTTCTTGGAGCGTCTTGGAAGCTTCTTGGGCCGTCTGGAGGCCATCTTGGGCGTCTCGGACCGATCGTTCGGCGACTCGGGGCCCTCCCGGGCCGTCTTGGGGGTCTCTGGGGCCCTCTGGACCAGCAAAAGTTGCGCGACAAGCCGCCCCAGACCTCAAAAGATTTGGCCCGCTAGGGTCCGGGTCCCTTAAGCATCCCTATTCCAGAGGACTGGGGACGACAACAAGGGACTTGATGACACGCCCACTCCGTGCCCGAGGGCACGGTGGCGGATCATCATACAGTTCAACAGCCCCGTGCCCCTCTTCTGGGACGGTCTTCAGCGCACGGCCACGAGCGGCATCAGGTTTGTAAAGTACATGTGGCCACAATTCCTTGACTACTCATCGGGCATGGTACAGCCTTCCGGGAAGTGCTTCTCAGCGAAGCCGACCGTCGCCTAGTGTCCCGTGGAGCACAAAATTATCCTGGCGAAGGACCCAACCATATGCAATTGTGAGTACCGCAATTGTGAATATCTTCTTCGGTGGCGCTCCCTATGGGGCCACGAAACGTGCGAGGGGTGTGCCGAAATGGGTGTGCGTGACGCATGCGGGCGCGGGCACTGGGGCCTTCGGCTAAGCTCCCTATGGGGCCACGAAACGTGTGAGGGGTGTGCCGAATTGGGTGTGCGTGACGCATGCGGGCGGCAGCACTGGGGCCTTCGGCGGAGCTCCCTATGGAGCCACGAAACGTGTGAGGGGTGTGCCGAATTGGGTGTGCGTGACGCATGCGGGCGCGGGCACTGGGGCCTTCGGCGGAGCTCCCTATGGGGCCACGAAACGTGTGAGGGGTGTGCCGAAATGGGTGTGCGTGACGCATGCGCGGCACTGGGGCCTTGTGGAGCCTTATGAAACCTGGGCGCGGGCACTGGGGCCTTCGGTGGAGCTCCCTATGGAGCCACGAAACGTGTGAGGGGTGTGCCGAAATGGGTGTGCGTGACGCATGCGGCGCGGGCACTGGGGCCTTCGGCGGAGCTCCCTATGGGGCCACGAAGCGTGTGAGGGGTGTGCCGAAATGGGTGTGGTGACGCATGCGGGCGCGGGCACTGGGGCCTTCGGCGGAGCTCCCTATGGAGCCAACGAAACGTGTGAGGGGTGTGCCGAAATGGGTGTGCGTGACGCATGCGGGCGCGGGCACTGGGGCCTTCGGTGGAGCTCCCTATGGAGCCACGAAGCGCTGTACTGGGTGGGTGAAACGCAGGGAAGAGGGGGAGGAGGGAGGGGGCAGCGGGAGGAGGAGGAGGGAACGCGGGGCACCGTCTCTTCAAAACGAGGACCCAACACCACAGGATGGTTGGGAAAAACAGTTCAGCAGCCCCGTGACTCCGACCGCGACCCCGACGACGCCGGCGACGGCGACGACCTCCGACGGCAGCGGCGTCTCCTACCGCCGAATCTCGGCGCCGCCCACCTCGGCGGCGGCCGTCGGCGGCCTCCCCCCCGCCGCCCGCGAGGCTGCGGCCTCCACGCTCGGCACGCAGGTGCCGCTGTCCACGCCGCCGCCCGAAGACCGAGGCGCGGCGCGGGTTGCTTGGAGGCCCTCGAGGGTCGAGGTGTTTTCGACGGCGACGATCAGTCAGGAGCGAGAGAAGGACGTACAGTACACGTACATGAATCCACGCTGGTTTCGACAGTACGCATTGCCCGAAGGGTGGTATCACGCGGCCATTCTCGCGGATCGAGGGGCCGTGTTCGTGTACATAGCTGGGCGCGTACGTCCTTTGTGGGCTCCCTAAGCAGGGAGGCAACGTCGGGGGGGACACGGTCGGAAACTCTGGCTTGGCACGTCGCGCCGCCGGTTCTTGGTCCACCGCGCTTCGGCGCGGCATGCCAACCACGCCCCAGTCCCCGAGCAGCAGCGTCCCGAGCCGTTCACGGGTCCCCCGCCCCGCAGAGCCGAGCGACACGCTGTTAGCTCGCAGGGCACAGCGTGTCGCGGGGCTGCCGCCGCGACACGCCATGCAAGAGCTCCCGACCGTAGGTTCGGGGGGGACGACTCTCTCGGAGTCGGGGTTCGAGGTCTTCATCAGTCGTCGTCGGTTTTGGGGGAGGTCTTCCAGGCCCCGCGGGTGCCCAGACCTTCCTGAACGGCCGCCGGAGGCCATGAGGCCCGAGTTATGATCCGAAAGCCGGACGACGAGGATTCCTGGGCCAACAGTCTGGGGGAAGTTTCGGCCCGCATTCGCTCACCGATCGCTGACAGGGGGCACGATCTTAGCCCACCCCGCCCGGGAGCGTGCGGGTTCGCTGTCAGGGGCCCCTCGCCGATCCATCGCCGATTCGAGCTGGACGTTTCCCCCCCATGAGCCAGTCCTCAGGAGGGACACAAACACACAGACACAATTAATCGTCGGTTCCCCAGAAAATATAGGAAAATATGGGAAGTGGGGGGGAACAGCAAACACCCAGAAAACATGGGAACATATGGGAATCTGCTTTTATTTGCGTGTATTTATTCGTGTGTCCTGGGGCCCCTTCAAGTCCCCCCCTCTGACGTTCCCCCTCAGCTTGGATGCTCGATGATCGAGGCTCGCCGACGGCGACGTGGACGTCGGGCCTTCGTTTCGGACTCTGCTGCTTGCACCTCTCTCGGGGTTGCTCGTCGCCGCGGCTGGGCGCAGCTCGACATGCTGGCCTGGACGAGCCCGGGGAGGGGTGCAGGGACCGATGTCGAGCTGATTGTGTAGGGCGACGGCAAGGTTCAGGAGGGAAAGAAACACACAGACACGATTAATCGTCGACTCCCAGGAAAATATGCAAAAATATGGGAAGTGGGAGGGAAGACAAAAACCCAAGAAATATAGGAAAATATGGGGAATATTTTTATTTGTGTGTATTCATTTGTGTATCCTGGGGCCCCTTTAAAGGTTTGAGGCTCGACTTTTTGGGGAGGTTTGCGACTCTGCGTTGAGACCCTCGGGACACGTAGAGATGTCCAGGGAGGAGGAAGGTTGGTGGCCCGCTTTGGCTTCTCGGGTCGAGATTGCGCCCCGCTTGAGGCAGTTCTGTCCAGTCAACGGCAGCCGCACCCTGCTTGTAGTCAACTTGTGGGTGGCCAGCCTGCGACGTCCCATAGACGCGCGATAATTGCGATCAGTTGGACTCGACTGCACGGAAGAGTGACCCTTCGCCGGAGTGACTTTTTGGTGCGCGCTCACTGGGGTCCCCCGATCGCCGCGCTCGGTGCGATCGTGGCGTCTTGCGCGCCTGTGTTTGGCCTCGCGCCCCCACGCCCCCACAGAGGCCGCGCACCAAAGGTCACTCTTGCCCAGGGTCACTCTTACGTGCAGCCGATGGTGGCAGGGGGGAAGCCTTGGCGCGGGGGGCATCTGCCAGGCGAGTGTGCACTGATCCCGCCTCCTTTTCGAGCCACCGGGGCCGCCAGGCGAGCACCGGGGCGAGCGGGGCGAGCGCGACAACGCCAGGGGCCAGCATGCCGACCCGGGTCAGGCCAGAGGAGACGGCCTCGTCGTCGTCGTCGTCGTCGTCGTCGTCGTCGTCGTCGTCGTCGTCGGCGTCGTCGTCGTCGTCGTCGTCGGCGTCGGCGTCGTCGTCGTCGGCGGCGTCGGCGTCGGCGTCGTCGCTGTCGTCGTCGTCGGCGTCGTCATCGTCCTCGTCGTCGTCGTCGTCGTCGTCGCGGTCGGCGTCATGGTGGGCTTCGTCGTCGTGGTCGGCGTCGTCATCGTGGTCGTCGTGGTCGTCGTCGTGGTTGTCGTGGTGGCCGTCGTTGTCGTTCCCGTTGTCGGAACAGGAGAAGGTGGAGGAGAATGCGGAGGAGGAGGAGGAGGAGGAGGAGGAGGAGGAGGAGGAGGAGGAGGAGGAGGAGAGGAGGAGGAGAGGAGGAGAGAGAGGAGAGGAGGAGGAGAAGGAGGGAAGGATCACTGAAGGCGGAAGATGATGGATGATGATGATGATGATATGATGATGATGATGAGGATGATGATGATGCTGATGCTGATGCTGATGCTGATGATGCTGATGCTGATGCTGATGCTGATGCTGATGCTGATGCTGATGCTGATGATGCTGCTGCTCATGATGCTGCTGATGATGATGAGGATGAGGAGGAGGATGATGATGATGGTGATGGTGATGATGCTGCTGCTGATGATGATGACGATGGTGATAGTGATGCTGATGCTGATGCTGCTGATGATGATGATGCTGATGATGATGCTGATGCTGCTGCTGATACTGCCGCTATGATGATGAAGATGATGACGACAAAGATGACGACGACGATGACCATGGCGATGCAGATTAAGGACAATGGGGATGTCGACGGCATGCTGAGGATGACGGTGATGGTGAGGAGGGATGTGAACATAATATGAAGGAGCTGATGACGACGACAATGTTGATCATCTTCGTCCTCCTCCTCGTCCTCCCCCTCCCTCTCGTCCCTCTGCTCCCTCATTCTCCTCCTCCCCCTCCTTCCATTCCTCCTTCCCTTCCTCTCCTACTGCTCCTCGCTCCCTCCCCTCCTCGCTCCGTCCCTCCGGCTTCTTCTGCTCCTGCTGCTGCTGCTCCTCCTCATCCTCCATCCTCCTCCCTCACTGAACCAGCGCGCAGGGTTGGAGATCGCGCAGGTCTTCGTGCAGGGACGGCAGAGGGCAGCCCCAGACACTGGGAGCCACCGCGCCTGAGGTGTGCAACCAACACGTGGCTCTACCAACGGGCGCTGGCGCCCGTGATGCCGATTGCCCCAGTCGTCTCTGATTGAATCCTCCTCTTGCTCCCTGGCACTTCGCGGCCACCCTGTGGCTCGAAGATTGCCAAGCCGATTCTTTCCCAGTTTCTCAGAGCATGTGCGCACACTGCAGTCAAGACGCGGCAATAAGAGGCACTTTGTACCCAGGAGGGGCTTCGGGGTTCGGGCCGTTCCTTACACGTGCGCCGGGGGGCCTCTTCGTGACCGAGGCTCGCCGTAGCCAGAAAATCCCCTTTTGGCTCCTAAGTCGCAGTGATCTGCACACCCAGAGACAAGAAGGAGGAGGAGGAGGCGGAGGAGGAGGAGGAGGAGGAGGAGGAGGAGGACCACGACCGAGCGCCACCAGCCTGCGTCCGACTGACCTCCCCCACCCCTCGCCCCGTCCAGGAGCGAACGCCGTCGAAGGCCGCCGGCACGCCGCCGGCGGCGAGGGCGTGGCGCTCGGCATGGAGCCACTGACTTAAGCCCGAGAGGCCTGCGCTGGGGCAGGGGTGGGAAGGAGGGGGTAGCCTCGTCCTCCTCGTCCTCGTTCCCCTCCTTCCTTCCTGCCTCCTCCCGCGTCTTCCTCCTGCCTTGTCCTTCTCCCGCCTCCTTATCCTCCCGCCTCCTTTTGCTCCTCCTCCTCCTCCTCCTCCTCCTCCTCCTCCTCCCTTCCTGCCTTCCTCCCTTCATCCCTCCCTGGATCCATCCCTCCATCCTCCCTCCCTCCATCCCTCCTCCCTCCCTGCTCCCTCCTCCCTCTCGCCTGTCTGTGCCCTCGCCCTCGCCGTGCCCCGTCGAGTGCGCCAACGCGCCCAGGCTCTGCAGGGTGATCGGCTCTTTGCCCCCGGGCTGCCCCGGCCTCCTCTCGCCCGCCCTCCCCCGTGCTGTCCGGTGGCCCCTCCTGGGGCTGCTCGGCCTCGCCGGTGCCCTCCTGCGTCGTGTGGCAGGCCCCTCCGTCGCCACCGGCCGGATTCCCCTCGAAGTTCTGGTCGGCGTGCGCCCTGGGACCGTGGATGGACCTCGTCCTCGTCCTCGTCCTCGTCCTCCTCCTCCCCCTCCTTCCTCCTCATCCTCCTCCCTCCTCCTCCCTCCTCCCTCCTCCACCCTCCTCGTTCCTCCCTCCTCCTCCTCCTCCTCCTCCTCCTCCTCCTCCTCCTCGTTCCTTCCTCCTCCTCCTCCTCCTCCTCCTCCTCCTCCTCCTCTTCCTCCTCCTCCTCCTTCTCCTCCTCCCTCCTCCTCCACCTTGGCGTCCTTGGCTCTGTTCACCCCGTCCCCCCCTCTATTCAAAGTTGACCCTGGGCATTCGGGAGCACAGGCTCAAAAGGACAGGTAGCCAGTTCCTGAGCGTCAACGTCCGCAGCCCTGCCGAGCCTCTCGCCCCGCGGCGCTGAGCGACACGCTGTCCCCTTGCAGGGCACAGCGTGTCGCCGAGGCCGCTGCCGCGACACGCTGAGTAAAAGTCCCCGACCGCAGTGGCACACTCCTCCTCCTCCTCCGCCTCCTCCTCCTCCTCCTCTCCAGTGGCACTCCTCCCTCCTCCTCCTCCTCCACTCCTCCTCCGCCTCCTCCTCCTCCTCCTCGTCCTCGTCCTCGTCCTCGTCGTCCTCCTCCTCTCCTCCTCCTCCGCCTCCTCCTCCTCCTCCTCCTCCTCCTACTCCTCCTTCCTCCTCCTCCTCCTCCTCCCTCCCCTCCCCTCCTCCTCCTCCTCCGCTCCTCCTCCCTCCTCCTCCTCCTCCTCCTCCCCCCTCTCCTCCTCTCCTCCTCCTCCTCCTCCTCCTCCGCCTCCTCCTCCTCCTCCTCCTCCTCCTCCTCCTCCTCCTCCTCCTCCTCCTCCTCCCGCCTCCGCCTCCTCCTCCTCCGCCTCCTCCTCCTCTTCCTCCTCCTCCTCGCTCCTCCTCCTTCTCGTAGCCATTTTGGCTCAAGGCGCGGTCGCCGCGTGCCGTGCCAGCCCCCTCTGCGCGCGGGCGGGCAGCGGCATGGGGCTTGCTGGCCCAGACCTCTCGGTCATCGTGGAAGGGGTCATGCGCGGTGTGGCGGGTGCACCGCGGCACACCGTGGCGGCTGCGGCGGCGGCGGCCATCCGGGTGGCGGCGGAAGTGCTCCGGGGCGACCTCGAACCCTCCGCGGTCGACGTCGAGACGAAGGAGCGGCTGGACGACATCAAGCCCCAGATCCGCATGCATGTGGCGGCTGGGGCGGCGGGCCTGAGGGCCAACGTCCCAGGCTCACGGAGGCGCGTGCGCAATCGGGCTGCGCATCATGGCTTCGGAGCTGGGCCTGGGGTGTGGCGTGATGACGGCAAGGGCACCAGGGAGTGCAAGGAGGCCGAGTCCCCGAGGTCCGTGGAGGCGCTGCAGGACGTCACGGGAGGAAACACCACGGACGACCAGGTCTTCGAGAAGGGCACCGAGGAGACGGAGGTCGGCAGTGAGGCGGGCGTGGAGCTCCAGAAGACGGACGCCGAAACCCAGCTGCGCCACGCGCTGCAGGAGAAGCCGCAGGACAAGCTCGAGGAGAAGGAGCCGCAGCGGCGCAAGTACGAGGATGCGACTTCCGCTGGTCCGCCAATGGTGGACGAGACAGAGATGGTGCAGCAGAAGGGCGAGCAGAACACGCTGGAGGATAAGGCGGTGTTCGGCCTCGCCAACTACTGCTCCACCATGCTCAACACCTTCCTGCAGGAGGAGCTCCAGCACAACCTCGAGGTTGGCGACACGGAGAAGGTCGTGAAGGCGATTTTTCCCACCATTGACTGGCTGGAACAGGCCCTGTTCGAGGGGAAGGCTGAGATCGAGAGCAAGCATGACGAGCTAGAGGGCATTGTCAACCCCATCATGACGAAGCTCGCGTGCAACCTGGGGCGGAAGATCGCGACGATCACCGAGGAGGGCGAGTGGAGCTACGACGACGGTGCTCTTCGGACACTCGCGAAGGCGCAGATTGCCTTGAGGACGCTGGAGGATGCCATGCAGGCGGTAAGCCATGAGCCATCGCCACGCGTGAGGGGGCTGTCGGAGTGTAATGATGGATTAGGGCCCCTTGAGGGTCGGTGGATTGGTGTGTTGTGGCGGGCCCCTCGGGGTCAGGTTGGAGCTCGCTGGTGGCGGACGGCGCCGCCCTGGGGTGCCAGGAGAAGAGTGGCTCCCAGGTGGCGGAAGTGGTACATGCGCCACCCTGGGGAGCCTGCTGGACATTTGTCCCTTTCATAGCATTCCATAGCATTCCTCCTCCTCCTCCTCCTCCTCCTCCTCCTCCTCCTCCTCCTCCTCCTCCTCCTCCTCCTCCTCCTCCTCCTCCTCGTGCTGGGGCGGTCTGCCCGCGGGTCCGCGGGGCAGCGGCGACCGCAGCGGCAGAGCCTCCGCCCTGCCGGGTCGATGGGCGAGCCGCCCCTCGTCTGCTCTCGAGGGGGCGCCGCGTCCGCAGCCTTCGCGGGCCTGCGCCCGCCGGGGGCTGGCCCCCAGCGGCGCCCGCGTCGGGCCGCGGAGGAAGGAGAGCCCTTCTCGTTGGGGAGGGGCTCAGTGTTCCTTGGCTGTCTTGCAGGTTGTGTCGGGTGTTCCTCCGGCCTGCCGTGGGAAATCGAAGCTTGTGGAGAGGAGGGGCCTCGTTCCTTATCTCAGGGTTCTTTCTGGCAGCGTCTTGGCTGCAGTTCTTCGTCGGCCTGCTCCTGCTCGTCCTGCACCCGGCACTTCACGGCAAGTCCCCGTGGCCCGAGGCCGCTCGCGCGCCCCTTCCCTGTCGACTCTCGTCGGTCGGGCCTCTTTGTCCAATCGTGACTCTCAGAGAAGAGGTATCCATACCTCTACCCTCCCCTCGTTTTCCCCTCTTCGGGCCTCCTGGGCCTCGGTCGTCATCACCGCTGGATTCGTCTCGAAACCCTGGTCAGAACGCACCCAAGGAGAGGTCCGGGGAGTGGCGGCATCGGTACCTTGTGGTTTCCCCAGCCTCGCGTCACGCGCCCGGCGCGCCTCGTCGGTCGACACGAGTTTTGCGGAAGGGTTTGTGCTCGACCCCGAAGAGGGCCGCATGGCCTCACACGCCGAAGAAGAGTGGGCACTGAATTTTCTTGTGGAGGACGATCAATGGAGAGGAAGCGTGTTGCCAAATACTGTCCAGATGTCTAGAACATGTATTCAAGCCGTTTTACATATGAAAAGCACGTTTTAAACATGTCCAGGACATTTGTCCGACAGTTTAAACACATGTTTAATTCGATGATAGGACTGTTAGGGTGTCCATTGTCGTGGCGTGCGCAAGAATTGTCGAGGATGTCTCGGATCTGTGCTGGACCCCCGTGGCGGTGCCTTCCGCGCCGCCCCTGCGTCGGCACTCGACCCCGCTGGCGGCGGCTTCGGCGCCGCGCGTCAGGCGGGGGGGTCCTGCGCAGATCCTGGAACTAAGTCGGGCCTGTCCCTCTACATGAGGAATATTCAGAAATAGTCAAAAAATATGAGGACGATTTTTTGAGCATGTTTTAATGATGTGGGGGTATTTTTTGACTATTTTTCCCAACCCTCCTTGGTTGGGTATTCGTTTTGAATAGAGCAGTGTGGTCTCCACTCCTTCCTTCCTTCCTCCTCCCTCCCTCCCTGCCTCTTCCTGTCTTGCCTGCGGGGGGCTGCGATCTGTGAAACTGTCGCCATTTTCGAGGCCTGCTGGGGGGCCCAGCAAAGTGAGGGCGACGCGCAGATTCAAATTAGACCTCGCCATCCCTGGGGGGGTGGGCTGCGATCTGTGAAACTGTCGCCATTTTCGAGGCCTGCTGGGGGGCCCAGCACAGTGAGGGCGACGCGCAGATTCAAATTAGACCTCGCCATCCCTGGGGGGCTGCGATCTGTGAAACTGTCGCCATTTTCGAGGCCTGCTGGGGGGCCCAGCACAGTGAGGGCGACGCGCAGATTCAAATTAGACCTCGCCATCCCTGGGGGGCTGCGATCTGTGAAACTGTCGCCATTTTCGAGGCCTGCTGGGGGGCTCAGCACAGTGAGGGCGACGCGCAGATTCAAATTAGACCTCGCCATCCCTGGGGGGCTGCGATCTGTGAAACTGTCGCCATTTTCGAGGCCTGCTGGGGGGCCCAGCACAGTGAGGGCCACGCGCGGATTCAAATTAGACCTCGCCATCCCTGGGGGGCTGCGATCTGCGAAACTGTCGCCATTTTCGAGGCCTGCTGGGGGGCCCAGCACAGTGAGGGCCACGCGCAGATTCAAATTAGACCTCGCCATCCCTGGGGGGCTGCGATCTGTGAAACTGTCGCCATTTTCGAGGCCTGCTGGGGGGCCCAGCACAGTGAGGGCCCCGCGCAGATTCAAATTAGACCTCGCCATCCCTGGGGGGGCTGCGATCTGTGAAACTGTCGCCACTTTCGAGGCCTGCTGGGGGGCCCAGCACAGTGACGCCACACGCAGATTCAAGTTAGACCTCGCCATCCCTGGGGGGCTGCGATCTGTGAAACTGTCGCCACTTTCGAGGCCTGCTGGGGGGCCCTGCACAGTGAGGCGACGCGCAGACCCAAATTAGACCTCGCCATCCCTGGGGGGGCTGCGATCTGTGAAACTGTCGCCACTTTCGAGGCCTGCTGGGGGGCCCAGCACAGTGACGCCACGGGCGGACCCAAATTAGACCTCGCCATCCCTGGGGGGCTGCGATCTGTGAAACTGTCGCCACTTTCGAGGCCTGCTGGGGGGCCCAGCACAGTGACGCCACGGGCGGATTCAAATTAGACCTCGCCATCCCTGGGGGGCTGCGATCTGTGAAACTGTCGCCACTTTCGAGGCCTGCTGGGGGGCCCAGCACAGTGACGCCACGGGCGGATTCAAATTAGACCTCGCCATCCCTGGGGGGCTGCGATCTGAGATCCCCGCTTTTCAAGTGGCCTGGGTTGCTCAGGGATTGTAACTAATCAGCTTTATCTAGTCCTTGTCCTGTAGCCAGTGTCCTGCGAGTCTCCCGAATTCCGTCTGCAGACATATGTAACCCTCGCTCCGTCATCGCCCCCCTTATAAAGTTGCGCCCCGCGTTTGCGCAGGGGTTGGGTACGTCGCCAGGGTAATTCGTTTTTCGTCCAAAATCCCCCTGTAGGGGGAAAGGCCCGACTTAGTCCTGGAACTCCGCGCGGACCTCGGACGGTTGACGTCTGTGTAGGTCTTTGTCCCGACCCTCTTGTGCGTCGGGTTCTCGTTTTTCATGAGAGCACCGCTCGCACGTCTCCTTCCCCACCCCCTCCTCTGTCTACCTCTTCCTGCATCTGGTGGGCTCTCCTGCATCTTCTGCGTCCTCCTGGGGGCTGCGAAGTGCGCAACCGTCGCCACGTTCGTGTCTCCCGGGAGGCGACCCAGCCGAGACCTCGCGGTTCCCTGAGGGGGGGGTGCGAAATGCGCACCAGTCGCCACTTTCGTGGGCTCTTGGTAGGCACGGCGGAGTGGGGGGACACGCGGACCCAGCCGAGACCTCGCGGTTAGCTGAGGGTCTGTGGAGTGCGCAATTTGTCGCCCTTCTCGTAGGCTCCTCCCAGCTTTTTGCGGCACTGCTCGAGCTGGATCGATTCGCGGGGGGCCCGAATACCAAGCGAGCATTCAGAGGAGGAACAGGTACCCATAGCACTACCCTTCCCTCGTTTTCCCCTGTTCGGGCCTCCTGGGAGGCCCTCGTCGCCACCCTGAAGTTCGCTTTGAAATTCTGGTCAGAACGCACCCCAGGAGAGGTCGGGGAGAAGCGGCATCGGAGCTTTTTAGTTTTCCCCCAAAGGCCAGGTTTGAAAAACTGCGACTCCCAGATCTCAGTGCCAGCCCACCCTCA